>OY986439.1:59099116-59699116 GCA_963920525.1 Dichetophora obliterata
TTTTGAGTTGATAGGCTACATTCACGACTGTTGTTACGGTGCATTTTGTTTGACATTATTTATTTACAAATTTTAAGCAAAGTCGTAATGACATGTGCTTACAGGATAACTAGTTACTGAGCTAGTTATGGCAATAATAACTTCTCATTTTCCCACTGGGCAGTTAGAGGACTTATTTCTTAACTGAACATATGGTTGATGATCAACGAGGTAGCTCCCAAGCCACAGTAGCAACGAAGAATGTAATCAGAGATTACTAAGCTTATTTATTATAACGAAGTGCTGAACTCTATCGGAAGCCTTTGCAAAATCCTGGAATATACAGTAATTCCCGCTTAATTGCATCTCACTTAATTGATTTTCCCGCTTTAATGAACAAAAAGTTGTGTCAATATAACGCTCTCATAAGAAATGTACGGTGTTATTCCCGTTTAATTGAATCCCACTTAGTTGAATTCTCCGCTTATTTGCTCATACAAATTTGGGACATTGAGTAAAATCGATATAAAAAAAATCCCGCTTAATTGTTCCCCAAAAATGTGGCTCACATCTTTCTAGGAAACGAAATAAAATGTCACTTTCATGCGTTTTTTCATTGCCTTTTCAAGAATATTTAGAATATTATTCTGGAATTTATCAATAACGAGATTTTTTGGTTTGAGTTGATCCACTGTCTAAAACACGCCTATTTACCGATATCTCGAAAACCCGCGAAAAGAAACAAATGTCCATTGCTGTTATCAGCAACCCATAAAAAATTACTTTGGTCCGGGATGCTTTTTACGTGAAACACAGCGTAATTAAAGAAAAAGTGCAGTTAAGGAGTATTTTTTTTTTCAACTGGTCATTTTGATTGAGCGAGATTTAGTTAATTGAGTTTCCCGGTTAATTGAACAAAAATTTAAGCATTTTTGCTTGTGCAACTAAGCGGGGATTACTGCAGCATCTATTTGATGACCTTTCTCCATTTTGTTGGACAAAAAGTGTGTTAAAAGAGTTAGATTAGTAGAGGTAGATTTACCAGACACAAATCCGTGCTGATTCTCAGACAATCTGTTTTGAATACAAACATGAATTCCATTTTTGTAAGCGCTTCGAATATTTTAGGAGTGAGTGGCAATTTAGATCTCATCCTCTGAGAAGGTCATGCTACCAAGGTCAGTAATTGGTGCCTAGTGGGGGTTATAACGACCATTATTAGAGGCTGAATTACTTACTATTTACATACTTAGTTGGCGCTACGTATGTTGCTCTTGGCCTCATCTAAGAATTTGCGCTAGCCATTTCTGTCTTTCGCTTGCTGGCGCCAGTTGGAAATTCCAAGCTTCGTCAGGTTGTCCTCTACTTGGTCTTTCCAACGAAGATGCGGTCGTCTTCTTCTGCGTTGACCGCCGCTGGGTACCCAATCGAATGTTTTCTTCACTGGAGCATCGTCTTTCATGCGCTGAACATGACCAAGCCAGCGAAGCCGCTCGATTTTAATGCGCTTGACTATGTCGATGTCAGCGTACAGCTCATACAGTTCATCATTCCACCGTATTCGGTACTCACCATTGACGCAGATTGGTCCGTAGATCTTACGAAGAATCTTTCTCTCGAATGCTCCTAAAGTCTTTTCATCTAAACTGCTCAGCGTCCAGGTTTGTGATGCGTAAAGTAGGACGGGCATGATGAGCGATTTATAGAGCGTGATTTTCGTTTGTCGAGAGAGAGCTCTGCTTCTCAATAGCCTACTGAGCCCAAAGTAACACCTGTTGGCAAGAGTTATTCTTCGCTTGATCTCAATGCTGATGTCGTTAGTTGAGTTAATGCTGGATCCCAGATAAACGAAGTTCTTCACAACCTCGAATGAGGTATTGTCAACGGTAACGTGGGTTCCAAGACGCTGGGACTGTTTGTTTGTTGACACTAGGTATTTTTTCTTATCTGCATTCACTGCTAGACCCATTCGACTTGACTCCCTTTCTAATCTGAAAAATGCTGAAAAATAGAATATTGTGCCTCTACGTCTCAGATCAGCAGCTTGGATGATCTTTTCCATCATTAGGTTGAAAAGTCGCACGATAAGGAATCACCTTGTCTGAAACCTCGTTTGGTAATAAATGGTGGGGAGAGGTCCTTCCCGATTTTAACTGCGCTGCTGGTGTTGCTCAGTGTCATCCTGCAAAGTCGTATTAGTTTTGCAGGACTACCAAATTCAGACATGGTGGAGTACAGGTGCTTCCTTATTGGGCTGTCGAAGGCGGCTTTGTATTCGACAAAAAGATGGTGGGTGTCGACTTGTTTTTCTTGAGTCTTCTCCAAGATTTGTCGTAGTGTGAAAATCTGGTCGATGGTGGACTTTCTAGGTCTGAAGCCACACTGATAAGGTCCGATTAGTTCGTTTACAATGGGCTTCAATCTTTCACATAAAACGCTCGACAGGACCTTATATGCGATATTAAGAAGGCTTATCCCACGGTAATTGGCACAGATAGTGGGATCGCCTTTCTTGTGGATTGGGCAGAGTACACTGAGATTCCAATCATTGCATAGAAGCTCGTGAATGCATTTAAGTAGAGCTTCGCCTCCGTTCTTAAACAGCTCAGCAGGTAAGCCATCAGCTCCCGCGGCTTTGTTATTTTTAAGCCGAGCTAAAGCTGTCAGAACTTCATCATAGTCGGGCAGCGGAACCTCGACGCTGTCATCCGCAATTGGGGTTTCCAGATTATCATCTCTATTGGCGGGATTGTTGTCAGCGTCGCCATTTAGAAGCATAGAGAAGTGTTCCCTCCATAACGTCAGTGTACTCTGGACGTATGTCACTAGATTCCCGTTTTCATCCTTGCAAGAAGAGGCCCCGGTTTTAAAACCATCGGCAAGGCGTCTTTTTTTTCGAAAAATTTTCGGCCCTCATTCCTGTCACCATGCATCTCAATCTTCTCCTGCTCGCGCTTTTCTGCCTCTCTTTTTTTCCGCCTGAAAATATGTCTCTCTTCCCTCCTCTTTTCTTTGTATCGCTCCTTAGCAGCGCGCGTTACAACCGACTGCAGGGTGGCTTTGTAGGCAGCGTCTTTCTCTGCACTGGCGTCGCGACACTCCTGGCGGTACCACTGGTTTCGGCGAGGGCGGTGGTACCCAATCACCTCTTCAGCAGCCGCACGCATGGAGTTGGAAATGTGTGTTCACTGCGCGCATCGTGTTCTCATGCGCGAAGTGCTTTGAAGCAGGAGTGAGAGTCGAGTGACGAAAGCATCAGCTGTCTGTTTCGATTGCAGCTTGTCGAAGTCTAGCTTTCTCTGTGTAGGGTTGTGTGTATTCTTAGCGGCGCATAGACGTGCACGGATCTTGGCTGCAACAAGATAGTGATCCGAGTCAATGTTTGCACCACGAATCGTGCGTACATCCAATACACTGGAAGAGTGCCTTCCGTCGATCGAAACGTGATCAATTTGAGTCTTGGTTTTTTGATCAGGGGACATCCAGGTGGCTTTGTGAATATTGAGATGCTTGAATCTAGTGCTACTTACGACCATGTTTCGTGCTGCGGCGAAGTCAATCAGCCTCATTCCGTTATCGGAGGTGTTGTCGTGGAGGCTGAACTTTCCGACTGTTGGACCAAAAATATTTTCCTTGCCCACCTTAGCGTTGAAGTCACCAAGCACGATTTGTACGTCGTGACGGGGGCATTTTCAAGGCGCTCGTAGAAAATTTCCCTGATCTCATCGTCCTTGTCTTCTGTCGGAGCGTGCGCACATATTAGGCTTATGTTGAAAAATTTAACCTTGATGCGGATTGTGGCAAGTCGTTCGTTCACAGGTATGAATCGCAGGACGTGGGGCCGTCGTCTCTTGCCAACTACAAATCCGCATCCAAACTCGTGCTTCTCCGCATGGCCGCTGAAGTAGATATCACAGGGTGCATGCCGAATGCAACCCTGTCCCTTCCATCGCATTTCTTGGATAGCAGTGATATCAGCTTTGTATCTTTCCAAGACATCAGTCAGTTGGATAGAGGCACCTTCCCAATTAAGTGTTCGGACATTCCAGGTGCATATGCGTAAATCATTATCAGTTTTTCGTTTGCGGAGGTCGTCATCAGATTTGGGGATCAGTTTTCTTCTTTTCTTAGTTGTTTTCATTGAAATGGGTTTTTACGGGTGGGCTTCAAACCCGACGCATAACCTATTTTAAGCCTAGGGAGGCCCGCCGCTCAGATTGGCCGCCAAACTAATGGTTGTCAGTTTTGACTTTGCCCAGGAAACACCACGTGGAGGTTTGAGTCGACTTGAGGCGATTTCACAAAGATTATGCTGGCCTCGCCAGGTTGAGACAGTCAGACATGTTACATTGTTACATCGCCCCCAGTTTCCCAGTGGGGGTTATAACGACCATTATTAGAGGCTGAATTATCACAAACATAATTTGATTGAGAAAAAGTGCAAATAAAACACATATGGGCATTTATAGAAAAAAGTCTGCCATGACCAAAAAATTAAAACTTATTAAAAAGTTATTATTTTATTATATCATTTCAGAGAAACATTTTCATTTTATTAGTTTCAGCAATTTCTACATAAATTTATTAACCATGATGATGAAATTGGCTGCACTGTTGCACAAATGTAATTTTTCTTTTTCGTAACTGTTTCATAAGCCTTTTTGTTTACGTAAAAATGGAAGGCATTGGCTAGAGATAATGAAAAAATGGTAGAGGCAAGGAAAGAACAATAAATTAAATTTGCATTTTTAATTACTTAAATACCCAATTAAACTGCAATTAAAATTTTAGTAACGTAACGCCAGATCATAAATTCAATTAAAAAAAAAAAAACCAGAAAATATTTTTAAATTTGATTACTTGGAAAATAAACTTATGTTATTTTAAAACCTTCCAAAAAAAGTATTATATAAAAAGTCTTGCCCAATTTATACAGTTTTGCAGATTTTTTAATCCAAGTCAGAAATCATTTCCGTTTTTTGTAACGTAACGTTAGCATTTATTTATGCTTTTATATCTTTCGATCCTTAGGGTTGGTTAATTGTTGTCAGTGTTTTTACTTAATTTAGTGCTACTTAATTACTGAGCAAATATACAAAACTTTTTCAAAATTAGACTTTTTCACTCAATTTTTTTACTATATCTCTGGTCACAAGGAATAATGACTAAACTCAAAATATCGTCAAAAAGCGATATGGAATTAACTTTATTGCCAATTTTTGGAAGTATGCAGATATCCATTTTTGGCCAAAATTGATCATTACTTATGCCTGCACATATTTAAAAAAAATGGGTCGCAGTTCGTGCAGTTAAAATATCGTTTTTTACGATACTTTGAGCTTAGTCGTTATTCCTTCTGACCGTTCGTAAAAATCGTCCGTAACGCCAGTTTGGAAATGCCCTTATAATTTGGAGGTTATCCGAACATAATCTGATAAAATCTTTATAAAATATGTATAGGAAAGTGTCATAAGATTCTGTATTCTTAATGTTCTAAGAGATTCATCTTCAAATAAATAAATAAATATATAAAAAATAACTTATAGTGAAATAAGTCTTGTGAGCTTAACCCTTTATCGCTCAAAAATGCCAATTTCAATATTTTACCCAAAAATATCTTAAACTGTCGTAAAAATAAATAAAAACACATTTTTTTTAAATTAATACCTTACTTACGAAAATGTTTGCAAACATTTTTATTTGTTTGCAGATATAAATATATACATAATTCACGAAATATAACATTGCTTTAAATATAATAATTCATGATTAATGTTGTCTAATAACTCACCAAAAAGTTGTTTACCTTTTTTTAATTATTAACACTTTTACATTTTTTGTCATTTAAAAATATCTACATCTTATCAGAAGATGAGACTGTTAACACAACAACACCAAAACCTCCGCCTATTTTTATACCCAACGTATCTAATATAAGTAAGATGATATCAAACATGTCTAGTGTTATTTCTTATAAAGAATTTAGCTATAAGTCACTTAGAGATGGACAAGTTAGGTTAATGATAAAAACAATAGATTCATATAGAAATATTGTTAAATATTTAGAGGCTTGCAAAATAAACTTTCACACTTATCAACTCAAACAAGAACGTGCGTATAGAGTAGTTATAAAAGGCATTCACCCTACTGCTTCCATTCAAAACATTAAAAATGAACTAACGTTATTGGGACACGAAGTAAGAAGCATAACTAATGTTAAAAGTCGGGTAACAAAAGAACCCTTAGCAATGTTTTTTGTAGATCTCGAACCGAAGTCCAATAATAAAGAAATTTATGATTTACGTCACATCGAAAACGCTATTGTTAAGATCGAACCACCAAGAAAATCAAATGACCTTGTTCAATGCCACCGCTGTCAGCAATTTGGGCACACCAAAACATACTGTAAGAAACCATACAGATGCGTCAAATGTGGTTCTGACCACCCAACTGCTGAATGCACAGAAAATATAAACTCACCTCCTCGCTGCACTCATTGCCAGCAAAACCACACTGCTAATTAAATATAAAGGATGCAAAATCTATCAAGAGCTTCATAAAAAATTACTAAATTCTAGTATACGTATTCAGGAAAATCGTCAACGTTTTCCAAATATTTCAATTAACCCAAATGAGTATCCTCAACTCAGTTCAGTTAACAATAACAAAAGCACCACATACAACAATGCAGCTCCTAATCAAGTATCATACTCTGAAGCCTTAAGAGGTATAAGTTCGGGAAATAATGAAAATAGATTGCTGGAAAAAATATAAGCAATGCTTAGCAAACAAATTGAGCTAACAAATTCTCTTATGAATATGATGTCAATTTTAGTTGCTAAATTATGCAATTGAATTTAAGGATTGCGTTATGGAATGCAAATGGTCTTTCCAATCACACTCAGGAAACTGAAACATTTCTTTATTTAAATTTCATTGACATATTCTTAGTTTCTGAAACACATTTCACAAGTAAATCATACTTTAAAATTAAGGGCTACGATTTAATCACAGCTAATCATCCCGATGACAATGCGCATGCTGGGTCAGCGATCTTAATTAAATCAACTTTAAGATATGAAATACTTGAAGAATACAGATACCCTTTTCTTCAAGCTGCTGGCATTAAAATTGCATGTAATGGTAATGACGTATCTATCTACGCTATATACTTTCCCCCGCGACATAATATCAATTGTAAAGGTTTTTATGATTTCTTTAAGAAATTGGGATCAAAATTTATTGTCGGTGGAGATTATAATGCCAAATATCCTTGGTGGGGCTCTAGACTTATTAATCCAAAGGGCAGAGAACTTTATAAATGTTTATCAAAATACCACTACTCAGTATTATCCTCTGGAAGACCTACATATTGGCCAAGTGATCCAAGAAAAGTTCCCGATTTACTGGACTTTATTGTTTTTTCTGGTATACCAAGTCAATTTTTCGATGTGGTAGATAGCGATGAGTTAAGCTCTGATCACTCTCCCGTGATTGTTAACTATAGTACTTCTGTGCAAGCTCGGTCTAAACTTGTAAAAATTATAACTCAAAAAACTGATCTCAATTCTTTTGAATATTGGATAGATACTAAGTTGAACTTAAATGTATCAATAAAAAATGGCGTAGAATTAGATAACAGTGTTGAAATGTTCACAAGCCTTATACATGAAGCAGCTTATCTTTCAACTCCAAGCAGTCAATCAGATCAAATTAGCCGTAGCAATATAGATATATCTACCGAAATAAGGGTACTTGTCAGAAATAGAAGAAGATTACGTAGACTTTGGAAATCAAGTAGAAATCCAGTAGATAAAAGAAATTTTAATCAAGCCTCTGACTACCTTAACAAAAGATTGGTTGAAATAAAAAATAAGAAAACAGGAGAATTTTTAAGAAACCTAAATATATACAGAAACGAAGACAGCCTTTGGAAAGCAACAAAGTATCTAAAACGGCCAGTTAGGAGAAATGCCCCCATTAAAGATTCAATTGGTGAATGGTGCCGATCAGATAAAGATAAATGTCTCGCTTTTTCAAAACATTTAGAGCAAACTTTTCAACCACATTCATCCAACAATCTATCGAATGACAGCGAAATACTGCATTTCCTAGATGTTCCTTGTCAAATGGATCTTCCTATTAAGCATATTTCTCCCAATGAAGTAAGAACAGAAATAAGGAAATTGAATGGTAAAAAGTCTCCTGGATACGATAAACTTGATGTAAAAGTCGTAAAATGCTTACCAAGAAAGGGAATTATTTTTCTTACTTTGTTATTTAACTCTATTCTTAGAATAAACCATTTTCCATCTCAATGGAAATGTGCGGAAGTTATAATGGTACCCAAACCCAACAAACCTGAAAACGTTGTTACATCCTATCGACCAATTAGTTTACTGGTAATTTTCTCAAAAATATTCGAAAGAATATTTTTACGACGATTGTTGCCAGTCTTAGAAAAATACAATATCATCCCTGATTATCAGTTTGGATTTCGGCACAAACATGGAACCCCCGAACAATGCCATCGTATTGTTAACGTTATTAGAGATACCTTGGAATGTAAGAAATATTGCTCAGCGGTGTTCTTGGATGTTCATCAGGCGTTTGATAAAGTTTGGCATCATGGCATGCTTTTTAAACTAAAAAAGTTACTTCCTGCTCCTTACTATATGGTATTAAAATCGTATTTACATCAGCGATGCTTCTACGTGAAAATAAATGAAACGGTGTCAAGTTTATGTGAAATAAAAGCTGGAATACCACAGGGTAGCGTATTAGGCCCAGTCCTATATACTATTTTTACGTCAGATATGCCTACTACTGACGGTGTAACCATTGCCACATATGCGGATGACACAGCTTTAGTAACTTCCAAATATTCACCAATAGAAGCCTCTAATATACTGCAGAGAGAGCTCGAGAAATTAGAAATCTGGTTGACCAAATGGAAAATAAAAATAAATAATGAAAAATCAGCACATGTTTACATTAAGAAATAATGATTGCCCTAAAATTACACTTAATGGTTCAGCTATTCCTCAAGTAAACAGTGTTAAGTACCTAGGAATTCATCTCGACAAAAGATTAACATGGAAAGAACACATAAAAGCGAAAAGGCTGCATCTTAATATAAGAACTAAAAGAATGTACTGGTTACTAGGTCCAAAATCAGAACTAAGCATAGAAAATAAAGTAATACTATATAAAACAATACTTAAACCAATATGGACGTATGAAGTTCAGTTATGGGGGACAGCTAGCAACTCAAATATTGAGATATTGCAACGATATCAATCCAAAGTTTTAAGACTGATAACTAATGCACCTTGGTTCGTATCTAACAACACAATTCATAATGACCTCAACATTCCGAAAGTTGCAGAAGAAATAAACAAATTCAGTTCAAAATATCTGGAGAGACTTAGCAGGCATATAAACCCATTAGCTATATGCCTACTCGATGAAAGTGAAGAAATAAAACGGCTGAAAAGACACCACATTCTTGACCTTCCATTCAGAAAATAAAAAGTGTACTACTTTACAACTTATATTTTTATTTCCATATATATATATATTTTAAATTCATACATGTAAATATATACATATGTACATAGTATAATTGTGCTCAATGGGGCTCAATTTATAAGTTAATTTTTGTTATAATCAAATTTGCTTATTATTGTAAAATAGATTGCAAATAAAATGAATATTAAAAAAAAAAAAAAAAAATTAAAAAATATATTAAAAATATTACAAAACATAAAATGCTGCCAAATTAAAAATATCGCTGTTGCAACTAAAAATAAATGATAACTGTTTATTAATTTACTCTCTAATTACAAAGTTAGAGTTGTTTGGAATGTTCATGAGTCATATATAAGAATTCCGACTTAATTTGATCTCTTTGAGTTATTTTTCTAGAGCAATTTCTGAATGTTGCTACTCTGCAACACGGAGCGAAGGATACAAGGAGCGACAAAAAATAATTGAGATGTGCATTTTTTGCATTCCTTAAAACATTAATTTCGCCAATTTCAAACGCTTTAACTTCCTTACTCCTTAACTCTGATATATTACCTAACATCATTTTCACCCACTCAAGTTTCATCCACAGCTCATTACATGTATGCGAGCAAACACGTTTTGTGCTTTTATATGTGTTTGGTGTGTGTGTTTAAGTAAATGAGTCTGAGAGTGACTAAGTGTGTGTTCTTGACAATGACATTCAATTTAAGGGCAATGTTATAAAGCAAAAGCGCTTATATTGATTATGATAATAAAAATGCTGCAACGTGCCAAACCAGCCAACAAAAAAAAAAACATAAAATCATATGGCTTAAGTGTGCTGTATGAAAACCCCAACAACAACAAACTTCAACATGAATACTTCAAGACTGAAAGTGCTTTCAACAAAGCTGATAGCAAAACGGAAACAGAAATGTGTAAAAGTATTCGTATTTCTGAGCGAGCAAGCGTCAAACATGTCGCTTGGCTGCTTTGAGTTGTTTTTGTTGTGTTGTGGTTGTATTCGATGTACACTGAAGAAAATACAGTGACCACAAATTAACACAAAGAAAACAAAAAAAAAATTCCATTGTAAAACTATGTTAAACGCATCCCAGTGGGCATTTCAGCGAGTGCTCTGCAAAAGAAGGCATGCTACTACTGCTATTATTGGCGTCAATACACCTTCCATGATCACTCCCACTGAACCATAAGCGAAGGTTTTGCGTAAGGTAAGAGTTTTACGAACGTTTTTGGATAGAATTTTTTTTTTTATTTTTCTTTATTTTGTCGCTTAAAAGTGCTTGCTATAGAAGATAAAATTCGTGAAAACTTTTCCCATACTTAAAAACTGTACTTCTTTTTTTATCCGACGTACGTTTTAACCCGAAAAGGTTCATAAATGAATTTGAAAACGGTAGTTTTTGGTAAAAACGTTCATTTTCGGCACTCATAAATTAACACTTTTGGTATCATTCGTCGGACTAAAATGCCTCTCAAAAATGAACCTTATTTTGTTCGGAAATAAGTTAAAAAGGAAGCATAAATTGCGGTGGCGTTCTAATTGCAGTTGCCTCAGCACTTAAAAGCAGAGAAATTCTTCTGCCGAAAAACTTTGAAAACATCGAACAAATCTGTGTTGCTGTATCGCTCAACGCGGATTGCCTGCAGAATATCACAGAAATTGTTTTTATTTTAAGCTATTTACCGCCAACTAGTGATATTAACTTGTATAACGATCACTTATTTAATATTAATTTTATTGTAAATTCGCTTCTTCCTTATCAAACGCCATGTATTTTAGAGGATTTCAATTTGGGAAATATCGAATTGAAATCGTGCGATAACAATCAAATTTTAATTCCTTTTAATTTAAAAACCGAGATTGAGCTGAGTCTCTGCGATTCAATTTATGCACTTGGTCTCTTCCAAATTAATTCCCTAAAAAATGATATTAATCGAATCTTAGACTTGCTTTTTATTAATAATGATACGAAATACGAATTTTTTAAATGTGACATTCATTTAACTTCCGAATCTGTTCATCACAAAGCAGTTATGCTAACTTTTTATACTTATGAATTTACGAACAACTCAGTAGAAAATGTCAGTACTGCGTATAATTTTCATAAAGTAAATATTAACTCATTAAATAATTATTTTAATTCCATTGACTGGAGCACTGTAATCGATTCATTAAACTTAAGAAATATGTATAAAGTATTTAAGAATATTCTGCAAGAAGCTTTTGATTTGTATGTTCCATTGAAATCTTATAAAAAAACTTATAAATTACCTTGGAACAATCACAGATTGTCTCAAATCAAGAACTTGAGAAACAAGGCTCACAAAAGATTTAAAAATACTAATACTGATGTTGATAGACTTACATTTATGCAACGTAGGCGTGAGTTCGACTTTTTAGCAAACTTTCTATATAAAAAATATATCAGTTTAATGGAAAAAAATATAAAATACAACCCTAAGTCCTTTTGGATCTTTTTAAGCGAAAAACGAAAAAGCTCTGGATTTCCTAAATCTATGGAATTCAAAGGTGCTATCGCGAATAATAACCAAGAAATTTGTGAATTATTTGCAAATTATTTTGGATCAGTTTTCGATAGCAGCAACGAGATTTCTGGCTCTAATAATTGCTCTCATATTACCGAAATTTTAAATATTGGTAATATGGAGATTACTGAAAATGAAGTTTTTAAAGCTCTTAATTGCTTAGATAGTACTAAGGGCTGTGGATACGATTTATTGCCACCTTTAATTCTGAAATCGTGCGCAAGCTCTCTTTGCGCTGCTTTAACATTAATTTTCAATAAGTCTCTTTCCAGCGGAATCTTTTTAGATGAGTGGAAATTAGCCTTTATATCCCCAATTTTTAAATCTGGCCAAAAGTTTCTTATTAAAAACTACAGGCCTATAGTTAAGCTTTCAGCCATTCCAAAACTAATTGCCAATAAACTTTTCTCGGAAGTAAAAAACTTTATCACACCGGAGCAACATGGTTTTTTTGCTGGTAGATCCACTTTCACTAACCTTGCTATTTTTTCAAACTTTTGCATGCACGCCATTGCAAAGGGTTTCCAAGTGGATGTTCTTTACACTGATTTTGTTAAAGCTTTTGACAGTTTGAGTCACAAGTTTCTGATTTCTAAACTGAGTAAGCTAGGAATTCACTCCAACTTTTTAAAATGGATGAGTTCTTACCTTACAAATAGAAAACTATTCGTCAAGATTGATACCTGTTGCTCCAGCATGGTTCAAGCTATCTCTGGCGTTCCACAGGGAAGCCACTTAGGACCACTCTTATTCATAATATATATTTTATTTATTTATTTATTTACTTGATTGTTAAAGGCGTGGAGGTGGAGTTTTAATTGCTGTAAACTCTTCGTTCAAATCAACATCTTTTGCTTTAAAAAACACAGACCTTCTGTTGGATCAACTCTGTGTTGCTGTTTATGGCTCATCTGGAATTATATATGTGTCTGTCTCTTATATTCCTCCAAACAGTGCCTTTGAACTTTATAAATCGCATATTGAAAACATTGGTGATCTTGTACAAAATGCGGATATGAATCATCAGTTTTGTATTCTGGGTGATTTCAACTTAAATAAAATAATTTGGTCTCGAATATCTGCAGATGTGGGTTTTATGCCCACGAATGCAAACAGTGAACTAGAGGTATTTGTGGTTGACAGTTTTTTGGAATTTGATCTATTGCAGATAAATGGTTGTCTTAATAAACTAAATAAAGTTCTGGATCTTGTATTTTTAAGTAAGAATATAAATTTTGCTATTACTGAATCTGGTTTTCCTATATCTCCAGCTAGTGTACATCACACTCCTTTATCGGTTGATATTGAATTTTATAATTTTCTTAAATGTGATGGTAAAACTAAAAATGAAAATAATTTTAATTCATGTGATTTTAATCTATTAAATAGCTTATTTGATGGTATAGATTGGGTTAATACGTTTGTTTTGTGTAATGCTCAAGATTGTTTCTCAATTTTTAAATCTATTGTATCAAAAATTTGCTGTGAGTACGTTCCTAAAAAGCACATTAAAAAGTATAAACTGCCTTGGTATACTCCTGGCTTATTAAAGTTAAAAAATCTACGAAATAAATTTTATAAAAAATGGGCCGCGGCTAATAAAAATAATACAGACTTTTTTAATAAATACAATCATTATATGCGAGAATTCAATTTCCTGGATAAATATCTTTATTATCAGTATATTCTGAACTTTGAAACGAATATAAAGTCAAACCCTAAAGCTTTTTGGAGTTATGTGAATTCGAAGAAAAAGTGCTCAAATATTCCGTCTAGTATGATTTATAGAGATAAAGTCTCTAAAAATGCTCTTGAAACTGCAAATCTTTTTGCAGATTATTTTGAGTCAAATTTTGAACCTCCAGTGAGTGGAAGGTATCGTTTATATCGCCAGTATTTAAGTCTGGAAACAAAAATAATATTGAAAATTATAGACCGATATCTAAGCTAACATCTGTTTCAAAGCTCATTGAGTCTATAGTTAAAAGAAAAGTAGCTTTCGCTGTAAAGTGTTTAATTTCTCCTTTTCAGCATGGTTTCGTATCTGGCCGTTCAACGGTAACGAATCTAACATTATTTTCTGATTATTGTATTTCAGCATTTCAACAGGGGTATCAGGTTGATTCAATCTACACAGACTTTTCTAAAGCCTTTGATAAAGTTTCTCATGAGATTTTATTAAACAAATTAGGAAATCTTGGGTTTCACTCCAAATTATTAAAATGGTTTGGTTCATATCTTAGGGATAGGGTGTGTCATGTTTATATTGAAAATAATGTTTCAAGACCATTTATAGCTTCTTCGGGGGTACCACAAGGAAGTATTTTGGGTCCCTTACTTTTTATACTTTTTATTAATGATATTACATCAAAAGTTAAAAACTCTCAGAGTCTTTTATATGCTGATGATTTAAAAATCTTTCTTAAAATAAACGCTTTGTCGGATGCCTTGTTATTGCAATCAGACTTAAATTCTATAAACGAATGGAGCACTAAAAATCGGTTGTTTCTAAATTACAAAAAATGTATGTTTTCCACTTTTTCTAAATCGCCATATCCACTTAAAACAACATACTATATAGATATTTTTCCTTTAAACTGCTCTCATGATATTAAAGACCTAGGAGTCATCTTTGACTCCAAATTCACTTTTATTAGTCATCTAAATTATATTATTCCAAAAGCTTATTCAATGCTTGCTTTAGTTAGGCGAAATGGCTCAAATTTTAAGGATCCTTGTACGCTGAAAGTACTTTACACGTCCATTGTTCGTTCGAAGTTAGAATATGCTTCAATTATTTGGAGCCCTTACTATGCATCCCATACGTTACGCCTTGAGCGAGTACAAAAAGCTTTTACTCGTTTTGTTTTCAAAATAAATTATTCATTTAATCCAGTTCCATCTTATAATGATCGTTGCAGCACACTTAATTTGAAAACTCTTCAGAATAGAAGAAGTATTCTATCTCTAATGTTTATTTTTGATATTGTTGTTGGGACAATTGATTGTCCAAAACTACTTGAACTTATAAATTTTAATGTTCCTTGCCGAACACTGCGTCATTTTGATGTGTTTTATTTGGGAATGTGCAGAACGAACTATGCCATTAATTCAACAATGTTTAGAGCTATGCTGGAGTTCAATTACTGTATGCTATATTGTAATATTGATTTTGCAGATTCCAAACAGTTATTGAAAAATGTGCTAAATAACTATTATTAAAATTGCCTATTTTGTTATTATGTATAAATTAATGCTTTTTATCTAATAGGTTATATTTATAATATTTATATCATCTTAGTCTGTAAGAACATTTGTTTATTGACTGAAATAAAAAAAAAAAAAAAAAAAAAAAAAACAAAAACCTTAACAGCAAATTTAAAATTATAAAATAAGATATTTAATACAATTCAAAAATATAAAGTATGATTTTGAATGAAATAATGAATTATTAACAAACTAAAAAGTTTTAGTAAATTGCTTAAAGTATATAATTTTATTAAAGTATAAAAAATAATAGAAAAAAAGTTAAGTCAAAATCGATAAAATCAGACAGCATAGCAGGGTTGCGTTTTCAAGACAAACAAGGTCAAGTTAGCAACAATTTTTGTATACGGCGGAGTCGTGTGACAAACAAGGTCTCATACCCAATAAAACACCACTCCAATAGGTATATATATAATATATATCGTTCTGTCTCCCTGAAGCCGGTGAAATCCTGGCTTGACAGGGTGGTTACTCGACAAACTAGGTCAACTTCACCAAACCAATTTTCATAAAATAAAGAAAACCAGTTGCGAACGCAGGCACCAAGACAAACTAGGTCTTATCGGCCACTCATATTAATATATTACAAATCGATCTAACGTAGTGTTTCAAGAGGTAAAAAGACACCAAGACACCACGGTACCGTCAACAAATGTTGTCACAACCATCTTGAAGATATGAGGCAATTGAAGATCCCAGGTTTAGGTCCATTCAGATTATTTAGATATATTATACACCAAAATTTTCCATTTTACGCTTAGGTCCATTTAGATTGTTATATTAATGTGTTTACAAATCACCAGATGCATCAGATATATGTTTGAAAGAACTTTACATAATCAACGACGGTACTGCAGGTAATCTATAATTTTATGTTTGATTGAGTCCATGGATTCACTTAAGGATATAACATCAGATACAAAATTAAAATCACCGGAAGCGCTTCTAAGAGGTTCATTTTGCAAATAATTAGTTCTACAAAAGTTCATGTGGAGTAACTCAAAAGATCTTCTAGGACGAAGAGGAATATTAAAATATATTTTACTCAATAAATATGGACTGTTTACATAGCCATGTAAAAGTTTTATAATCCAACAAGCATTTATCATAATTCTCCGATTTTTTAAAGACGGAAGATTTAAGAGTTGTAACCGATATTCATAAGGTGGTAAGTGAAAATCAGTATTACAATAAAGATAGCTTAAGCAAAACAAAAGAAATTGTTTCTGCACTGATTCAATGTCGTCTATGTAACAACCGTATCTTGGGCACCAAACAACTGAAGCGTATTCTAAGATAGGCCGCACTAGGGAAGTGAATAAGGTTTTCGTTATGAAAGGATCATTAAACTCTTTTGCCCAACGTTTAATAAATCCTAACGTACTATTTGCTCTATTTATTATTTTATTTACATGAATATTAAAGCGTAGTTTAGGATCCATTGTAACTCCAAGATCATTGAAGCTATCTAAGGACTCCAATGGATAACCACAAATTTTGAAGGTACATTTAATTGGTGGTTTGCGCGAGAAAGACATATGCTTGCATTTCTTCATGTTGAGGTTCATACGGTTCGTTTTGCACCAGTTATGAAGATGATCTATGTCGGCTTGCAAAAATACAGCGTCATTATCATTTTTAAAAGAAAGGAAGAGTTTGACGTCGTCAGCAAACATTAAGATGCTGGAATGCATTATGACAGATGGCAAATCGTTTATAAAAAGTAGAAACAGAAGAGGCCCAAGATGACTTTCTTGAGGTACTCCTGAAGTAACAGGAAACTCGTGTGATTTCTTGAGCTTAAAAAGAACAGATTGTGTTCTATTGCTTAACAATCTAGTTTTTTTGATTCTTGTTAAAAACCGAAAAAGTAGCCAAGGAAGTTGTAGGCCGAGGTCTAGAAATAAATTCATGCACCATCGTATTGTCAGGCCAAAACTTTTGATCCAATACCTTGTGAAAAAGATCACCAGGCAAAGATATTTTAAAAGAGGACGTAATTCGCTCGTATGAAAAATTGAATTTGTAAACAGAGATATTTTTATTTACAACATTCAGCTTAGAGTTTATATAGAATAACACGTCTTCACCAGATGTATCAGCTGCAAAACGAGAAACAAATATAGATTTTTCAGGCTCAATAATCACAAGTTCTTTATGAACAGGGGCTTTGATACTGCTGTTCGATACTTGTGTCGGTATCGGTCCTGTAGAAACCGGAGTAATCTGAGAAGGTGCAGGGACCACATTTGAGGAAATACAAGTTTCAGCGTAAGTTTTTTTTGTGGCAGAAACGCGAGGAGAATCAGCATTTTCCTCTATGATTGGTATTGCTTCAACAGAAAGAGAAATCTGATCAGCTGACGCAGCGACCTTAGTTGGTGCGATATTATCAGTCATTTGATCAGTATTGACAGCACCAATTGATTGATCTTCAATCTGTATGTTCACATTAGGGAAAACAGTTAAAGTAGAAGGTAGAACAGTATTATTATTGGGTGACGGCATGGCTATATCAGTAGTTTTAGCTGAACTACGAAGATTTTTGTTTGAACGTTTACGTTTTGGAGAATTGTAAGCTTCCTCCATAATTTTAAACTTTTTAAACAAATCTTCGTATTCACTCAGTCTATCTTGTGCTACCTTTAGATCCTTAGCCACCTCCAAAAAACCTTTCCGAGATTGTCTAATAAGTTTAAAGATCTCAACGTTTGTAAACCTGCAATCTTCACATGACGACATTCCTAAGAGTTTTAAATTCTGTAAAAGTTTGCTATATGCTGATGACTTGAAATTGTTTTTAGTCATAAAAAATACTTTGGATTGCTATAAATTTCAAACAGATATTAACTTCCTCCTTTTATGGTGTGAGGTCAATGGCTTAAAGCTGAATTTCTCCAAGTGTCATATTTTAACTTTTTGTCGCAAAAATGACGTAATTTTGTACGATTATTCATATAATACTGTCAGTTTTTTCCAAAGATCATCCGTTGTGAAGGATCTGGGCATTTACTTTGATCCCAAACTCTCATTCAAAACTCATAGAGATTATGTAATTTCCAAGGCTAACTCACAGCTAGGTTTTATCAAAAGAAATTGTAAAGAGTTCTCTAACCCTTATACGGTAAAATCTATTTTTTCGAGCTTGGTCAGATCAATTTTGGAATATTCTTGCATTATTTGGAGCCCTTCTTATGCTGTAGATGTTCACAGAGTCGAGCGAGTTCAAAAAAGGTTCTCTAGATTCGCTTTGCGTAATATGTACACATATCAAGAAATGCCTACATATGATGTTCGCTGCAAACTTCTTGGTCTCCAATCGTTAGAGCTAAGAAGAAAAAGTTGTTGTATTTTATGTATTAAAGACATTTTAGATGGTAAAATCCACAGTCCTGATCTGTTGGGACTCATACCTTTGTATGCACCTATAAGAGGACTCAGGGAAAGACCTTTATTTTACATTTTTCCCCATAAATCAAATTTTAGCCAGAATGAGGTTATCTCTAAATGCTTATACCTGTGTAATTCTGTTGCTAGTTATTTAGATTTCAGTATAAATAGAGAAATATTTAAGAATTTATTACTCGATTTGTTAATTTTTATGGAATATGTTAGATTAAGTTAGACTAAGAACTATATCTGTAAGGGAACGTCCCAGTAGATGAATGAATAAATAAATAAATAAATAAATAAATAAACTGCGATTTTTTAGTTCAGAAATGAGTTAAAAGAAGAACCACAGAAATGTTATTTTTCGGCACTCAGAAATGAACCCTTTTAGAATCTATCGCCGGACGAAAATGCTTCTCAGAAACGAACCCTATTTTCTTCGGAAATGAGTTAGAAAAAGAACCATAGAAAAATTATTTGTCGGCACTCGGAAATAAACCCTTTTTAAATCCATCGCCGGACAAAAATGCTTCTCAGAAACGAAACTTATTTTCTACGGAAATTAGTTAAAAAAAGAACCATAGAAAAGTTATTTTTCGGCACTCGAAAATAAACCCTTTTTGAATCAATCGCCGTACGAAAATGCTTCTCAGAAACGAGCCTTTTTTTTCGGAAATGAGTTAAAAAATTAACCATAGAAATGCATAGAAATGAACAAAACTGATTTATTTATGAGGAATTTTTAGCTTCTAAAATGATTCTTTTCGACTTAAAATAAGTTTTTATTAATTTGGCAAAAGAAGTACAGTTTTTAAGTATGGGAAAGTTTTCACGAATTTAATCTTCTATAGCAAGCACTTTTAAGCGACAAAATAAAAACAAATAAAAAAATTCTATCCAAAAACGTTCGCAAAACTCTCACCTTACGCAAAACCTTCGCTTATGGTTTAGTGGGATGCATAGATGAGTACTTCTGTAAGGCCTACCTTTTAAAGGTTCTGATTCTTTTCATTTTATTTTATATGAGAAAATTTACGAAAAAAAATTCAAAAAAAAAAATTTTAAATACACAAAACAGTTTGTAAATAAATGTAGACTTAAAAAAAACAACAAAAAAAAAATTTTCCATTCGACTCGCGTCGTTTCATCACCGAGGTTGTGAAGTGCGACTAGCCAACGGTAATTGTGTTTGTGGTCCATCCGCTGATGCGACTGGCACAATTAAAGTACAGTTTTAAATAGAATCAAAAAGATTCATAATTTGTGATGGCGTTATAAATCTACGATTTGGCCGATCTTCCGTAAGGATTCTTCTTGAGCTAAGGAAGCCTAGTTTTCCTAGAAGGCCTTTTGAAACCAACGCAGGCCTGCTAGAAGGCCTTCAGACTCCTGTCATTGCCCACTGGGATATCAAGGCGCACAACAAAAAAACACACGCAAACACACATATACACAGAGCCACAGTCAGAAATGGCTAAAATAATGCTTTACTCTAAATGCTCATCTCTGCATTTGTCGTTTTCGTTCTTGCGTTTTTTTATTTTTATGATGTCCTTTACTTGTGTCCTCGTTCTTATTGTCGCCGGCACTGTTGTCGCTAACATTGCGCTTGACATTTTTTTTTCTTCTGACATTGGATTTAAATATTTCCATCTCTGCTTGTTCTCTCGTTCAAGCATGAATATTTATTTTTTTTTCCCCTCTTCTTATCAATGTGAATTCTTTGTCAAGGACCGTTGGCAAAATGATTTTTTTTTTCTTCTTTTAGCTATTGCTTGTATAGCTATTATTGTTGAGTGCCAACTCATCCTATTCGAATGGCAATGCTTCAGTATTTAATTCATATAATACATTATTTGCATAATTTTCAAGTTTATCGCTTTTGTGGCTTTTCGGTTGTCTCCTTAATGTTTTGTTTAATTTTAAATAACATTGTACCTGGCTTCTTTGAACTGTTACTAAACCGAAATAAGGTAAATGGGAAAATTTTTGTCTATGAAATTTAAAACCAATAAAAACTTGAGTTTTCATTTGATAAAAGTTTATTTTTTGCATAGTAATAGCAGTTTTAGGGGTTTGAATAAAAAGTTTTTTCATTTTTTAGAATTTTCAATAACAATTTGTAAAGTTTTACAGTTCGTTTTGTTTTTCTGTTAACACTAAAAATGTTTTATTGTTTGAGTGGGGATTGAAGCTTGAAAAACAAGCACTGGTTTTTCCTGAAATTTAATAAACCAATTATTTATTTTGGTGATTCTCTTTCCAGTGAAACTTTTATTGACAATAAATATTTTTTTAAATAAGAAAAAAATAGATTTTCGAGGCCCAGCCCCGTCCTCATAGGGTCTGAAGGTATACAACAAGTTAATGCAAATTAGGCATTAATTGCACTGTACGGCACGAAAATCTGCATTAAATAATTTCAACGTTTTTCACTTAATTTAAATATGAGGAATCTCGTGCTAACATCCGTTTTGCCACTTTACCGAAGACTTTAGTGCAAACATTTTTTTTTATTAGTCCAGGTATGCACTCCTTTGCATGTTGAGAACTCTTGAACCATTAGGATTTTCATTTTGGTTTTTTCAGCAAACTTCTTTCTATTATTCTTGCCAAAAACTTTGTGTACCAAATATATAACGAAAAATCATTTGAAATTGTCTTTAAACCTTTAATAAGCGACATATGTCTTGCCCGCTTTCAACGCTTCAAAGCAAATAATGTTACTCATACGCAATGCTGTTCGAATTTTTTTCGTTTGACTTTTTGTAAGAATCACTCGATAAGACCCACTGGAAGCGATTCTTTTATCTTATCATTTTATCTCATCAAATTTCAAGCATTGAGTGCAAAGTTAGGTTAAATATTTATTTGAAAAATACTCAGCCATGGTATGGTACTCATTTTTGTAAAATTTTAAGAGATTTTACCATTTTGATAAAATCACTTTTGTATCCAATTTGGCTCATTTTTTAAATTTTTCTTTTTGTTTTGGATTGAAGCTTTATATGTTATAGTGATCACCAGGGCTCGGATTTTGATGACCTAAAAAACTGCAAAAAATTACCTAAAAAAATGATGTCATTATAAAACCTATACAATAAAAAATTTTAATAAATTAAAATAGAAAAATCGTTGAAATGAGGCTGTAAATTTTTCAAGGAATGAAAATTTAAGTAAAATTTAGTAGAGAATACCTAGCTAATTAAGCATTATTAAAGTCGAAGGCTATTATTTTCATAAAATATCGTACCTCTGTCTTCTCTTTCAGTAAAAACCTGCTGCATCTAGCTGCTATTAAGAAAAACCAATTAATTTGAAAAGGTCTTAAAAATCAAATTTTGCCCTAAAATTCACTGATTTCCAAGACAATTTGTAGATAATCTTAAATTTAAAAAAAATTGAATTCATAATTTTAAGCAAGTTGTGAGCTTATTTTGTATTAGCAACCATTCTTTTAAAACATTTTTATGCGGATTTTTTTTTATTAAAAAAATATGGTTTGTATTTTGTCTGGGAGGTAGGCGCTGCAGTTGACCTAGAGTTATAATTTATTTTTTTTTTTGTGCTGTTACTTACTACACAAAACTTCATGGTCCTAGCTTTTAAGGTTTCTGAGATAATGCAAATTTCATCCTAAAATCGAAAAAAAGCACTGTGCGGTGACTCCTTTCGTAATCCACATTCTAAGAGATTTCAAAAGTTGCAAGATCTCCCAAAACAAATTTGAGGAAAAAACGGATGTCTTCCTTTCGCGCAAATACAAGGTTTATTTAATTTAAAATACCCGAAATAACCTTGAAAATTAGGCCGGAACACCAGACTATATCTTTAAAGAAAACTTGAATTTTTTATCAGAAACTCTTTTCTATGTAAGTTTTTTAGTTTTCCGCTTAAAGAAAACTAAAATTTTTTAGTTTAAAATGTTTTTATTTACAGCTTTAATAATTTTCAACCATTTTTATTTCAATTTGTGAGATTCAAATAAAGGTTTCGAGGTTCATTAAAAATATACATAAAAATGTTTGTTACAGATTACAATTATGGCTAAATTATTGCACATAGCTGTTTTGAAACATGCTTCTTAAATAAGCGCAAAACATAACACAAATTCTTACTCTTTTATTATAAAATAACGAACCTCTAAAACTTACAATTTACTGAAATTTCTATTCAAAGAGAAAAAAATTATTAAAGTTTCTTAATTTTTCCATTTGCTTCAGTAGATCTTTCCCCTTAAAAATTTTGTTTTTATTTATACAACCTTAATCTCAAATTTGTGTAGGCCGTTTCATTAACATTCAAAGTGGATTTAATTGAAAGCAACTCAGTTGGATGATTATTGTGAAATGACACCAACAGCTGCTATTAAATACTAAATATAACAAACAACTACTACAATTATACCTAATAGCATACTTTTAGGCGTACTTAAAAGAAACTCTTAATGACAGTGCACAAAAATAACAATGTTGTTTTAGGTAAAATCCAGATGAAAATTCCCGTTCGTGTGTCGATGAGTTTTTTTTCAACCGATTTTCCGGTTTTCTCATTAAATTTTTTTTTCTTCATAATTTAATATTTAAGTAGGATAGCATAAAGGAAAAACATGAAAGTGTTGTTCCTACGCAAATATAAATGTTTCCTTATTTCGGAGAAATATAAAGCCAAAAAAAGCAAAGTTCTGTTAAAAGAAATTAGTTAAAGAAAACAGAGAAAGTGTTTAAAAATAGCTTAGCTCTAGATAAAGTAGACAGATATTGGCTATATTTAGATGACCGCGTTGGAGGAGCCTGAGAAAAAGGAAAGCTGCAAATGTAGACAACACAACAAAGGACTTAGTTGTATTAAGGATTTTGTGGTTGGTGCTACAAGTGCAGATAATGTTATGTGAATAACTCAAAAGCGCAATTATCTCAGAACTTAATCAATTAAGCAGACTTAAATGGTCATAAGCAGGTTTGTAGTGACATGAAGTGCTTTAAAACTACGTTGAAATTATGTATTGTTGTCAAACAAACCAGATAATGATTACAATAACAAAAATTACGGACTTGTTTAAGGTATGACCTGCGGTTCAAGCCCTCAAAAAAAAGGGTTTTTTAAATTGCTGTAGCTCACGCGTTTTTCAATTAACCAACATTTTTTACGTGAAAGTAGACGTAATTTTCTAACTTTTTTCGTACTTTTTTATGTTTCGATGTTTTTTTATCCCCCCCCCCTCCCACAGCGCACAGAGGGGTATTTTAAGTATCTGGGCGGCCAAAATTCGATTTTCCAAAAGTCAGTGTTTTTAATAATTACCGATTGTAGGTTAAAGAGAATAGAATGCTTAACTAGAGTCAGTTTTTTTTTCATTCCTTTTTGCTAACATTCCTTTTCTACACGCTGTCAAAGGTTCTTGTTGTTAATTGTGTATTTACTACTTTGTTGCTTTTATATAAAGGAACAGTTTTAGCAGGCTGTGCGAAGTCGTGTTGTCAGTTTAAACATTTAAGTAAAATGGTAAATTGTAAAGCAGGTAAGTAATATTTAATCCACTTAACTAAATAATATTATAATTTAAATTCATACTAGTATAGCAGCATTTAAAAATATGGTATATTTGTTAATTTCAATGGGTACCATAAGCGAACTCTGGTCAAAAAGTTATGCATCACCACTCATCACCACTTCAATCTGTGATTAAATGTAATCTTTAACATTGTATTGTTCAGATGAGAAAAAAAAAATTTGCGGGTTTTGTGTTTTATAGCCATTTACCTGCTGCGGAAAAATATATCAAAATGTATGCTGCTTTACTGTACCACTTTCGTTTTTTGTATATTGAAAAAAACATTTATTCCAAATTTAGGTCCTTCGAAAATCAAGTACATAGTACGAGGAGACTTTTTGCAAGTTACCGATAAAAGCAATTTTTCTGCAATAAACACTAACATTGAAGCTACCAAATATCGTGAGCTGCAATTGGGTAATTTTTCTAAAGAAAAGCGAGCTTTAGTAAATAGTAGTTTTGGGAAATTAAAAAGCGAATTTAAAGCAAAATGGCTTAAAGTCCAAAGAAAACCCAAAGATTTTCTCAAAAATAATCATTCATGGATCACGGGATGTTTTTCGATACCATGTGCTGTTAGTTGTGCTGGGCGGCCAGCTAAACGTTTCGAAGAGTCCTGCGAAAGAACCCAAAGGCGCAAAACGGAGGATTTACGCAAATCCAACGACACACGTGTGTTGGTTGCAGCTACGCAAATCAAGTTGCAAACAGACGGAAAGAGAAATGCTGCTGAAATACTGAAAAACATAACTTCGTCGCCAAATCGCCCACACAAATATAAAGTGGCTTACCAACAGAGTCAATCTTACTGGACGGTTGCCAGTATTAAAAGCCCTTTCTATGTTCGTTGAAGGCATTCTTACACGAAAACAGTACGAGGTAGTTAGGATGAGCCACTGTAAGTACTACCCTTGCTACAGCTATCTCCAAGAGGCTAAGAAAGATTGTTACCCTCCAACGTCGGCTATCAAAATTACTGCTACCTGTGCTGAGATAAGATTACAGGATCTTTTGAACCACACGTGCACTCGACTTCTGCAGTATCTTCAAGAAGTACTTGAATCCTTAGAAGAGGGTGAGATTTCAAGTTTGCGGCTGATTTATAAATGGGGTTGTGATGGGTCCAATCAATGTGAATACAAGCAAGCTTTTGAAAACGATGCCGATTCGGACGCTTATATTTTTCAAAGTTCGCTGGTCCCATTGCAACTGTTATCAACAACAACGGAAAAGGTGATTTGGAAGAATCCGACTCCATCTTCACCACGCTACTGTCGGCCGATACGAATTCAATTTGTGAAGGAGTCGTTAGACGTTACAAACCAAGAAGTGCAATACATTCAAAAAGCTATCAGCGCCTTGGTTCAAACGGAGTTTGAGCTAAATGGAATTACAATTAGTGTGAATCATACCTTGATACTGACTATGATCGATGCTAAAGTTTGTAACGCTATTACTAACACCAGCTCCACCATGAGGTGCTACATTTGCAAGAAAACTTCGAAAGATTTCAATAATTTGGACAAAATTGGTGAAATCGACGAAAGCTCGCTAACGTTTGGTCTTTCAACGCTTCACGCGCGAATTCGCTTCTTTGAGGGTATTTTGCATTTGTCCTATAAACTTCCTCTGAACAAATGGCAAGCAAGGACCGAAATAGAAAAATATGTTGTGAAAACCCAAAAAGCAAAAATGCAGGAAGAGTTTAAATGCCGAATGGGATTAATTGTGGACGTTCCAAAGCCTGAATTTGGAAACAGTAATGACGGCAACACAAGCAGGCATTTTTTTTCCGATCCAGATTTGGCAGCAGAGATTACGGGGGTTGACCGAAACCTTATTTTTCGTTCAAAAGTAATTTTAGAAGCAATCTGCAGTGGCCATAAAATTGATGGCGAAAAATTTAATCACTATGCTACCGAAACAGCAAAAATGTATGTTAGTTTGTACCACTGGTACCCGATGAGTCCAACAATGCACAAAATTTTGATACATGGACAACTTGTGATTGAAAAAGCTCTACTAACTATATGTCAGCTATCCGAAGAAGCTGCTGAGGCCAGAAATAAACACTTTCGCCAATACCGTCAAAACTATGCGCGAAAGTTTTCAAGAGAGGCCTGCAATAGGGATGTTATAAATAGATTGCTGCTAACTTCCGATCCTTTGCTAACAGGCATTAGGTCGAAGCTAAAAAAATTACCAACACCTTTCTCAAAGGAATGTTTAGAATTGCTTGTTTCGACAGATCACAGCGACAGCCACGAAAATATGACGGACACAATGAACGAAAATACTTCATGCTCAAGCGATGACCATATGTCCGAATAATTAACTTACCTCTGGATAACAAGTTCCTTAAATATTTAAAATAAATACACATTTATTTCATATCTAGCATTTTCAACTTCAAAAATTTTAGGTATTTTCTTCGAAATGCTGTAAAAAAAATTCCCTCTACTCGCCAATTGTTAACAAATTATTTTTTTACGCCTCACCGAGTAATTTTTTAACATTCTGCTTCATAAATTTACTTTAAATAATTTTGTCCGCCCAGATCGTCAAAATACCCCTCTGTGCAGCGATGAAAATTGGTACGTAAAAATGAGAACGCAAACGTGGTGTCGTTTTTCTTGATAACCAGATGTCGTGTCGAAATTCTGCGTGCGGCATTTTGTTAGTAATCACGTCAGGCAGGTACTGAACTAAAATATTTCCAAAAAATTAAAATTGACAAAATGGCGCAATTTTTAAAAAAAGTTCAAAATTAGCTGTTTTTTGGGCGTTTTCGACCCACCTCTCCCCCGGTAGTAGAGATAGTTCAACAATCCTAGCTCAAGATCTGTCTGGCGTGATTACCTACAAAACGCCGCCCGCCGCATCTTCATCCGACTTCTGGCTCTCGAGAAAAACGACACCCCAATTCGAAAAAAGTGATTTCGAGAAAAATGCATTTTAAGTTTTAGTACTGCACTTCGGCGCGAGTTTATATATACGGTATCGGACAAAACTAAAGCACGGACTTCTGCTTGTTCCCAAATTATACAATAAAGTTTAAATAAAAACACTTATTTAATTTGTATTCTTTATTTTATGTGGAAAACATACTAAATATACAAAAATTGTAATTAAAATGGTTTTGTTTTTAATTTAACCATGTTTTTTTTTACAAAGTTATGCCAAAAGCCAAGAAATGCCAGCGACAAAACCAAAGCACATAATCTTTGATGCTTGCTGTTTTATTTGATTATTAGAAACTACCAACAACAAGTGCCGTTAAATAAGAAAACCGTTATTTGGAGAACATCTTGTGAAGAACATTGAGTGTTTAGAAAAATTTGACACGTGGATCAGTCATATTTGATCATTCAAAGTAGCCGTGCATCTTTTTAAAATTTATCAAACAAAATGGCTCGCAATAAGTATTCAACTCAAATCAGAGAAAAAATGTGATTTTAATAATGGTGAATCAGTGACATGCATTTCTAAGAAATTTGGCATTCACCATAGCGTAATTTCCCGGATTATAAGCCGATTCAGCTCTTTGGGTTCGTTGACTACCATACATGGAGGTGGACGACCGCAAAAAACCACCAAACGCGAAGACCAGGCATTTATTCGGATTATTAAAAAGGATCCTATTGTATCAGCAAGGTCTATTGCAAATCAATTGGAATTAAACATAACGCCCAGATCCATCCAAAGACGAGCTGTGGATGGTGGCTTCGCAACATACAGAAGCGCAAAAAACCGTTTATTTCCCATAAAAATGTAAAGGCCAGGCTTGAGTTTGCAAAGGAACATCTTAACTGGACTACTTCTCGATGGAAAACTGTGCTTTTTTCTGACGAATCGAAATTCAATTTAAAGGATTCTGACGGATTCAAGCTAGTGCGTAGACCAAGAGGAAAACGCCTTGACCCACTCTATACTAAAGGCACAGTAAAGCACGGGGGAGGGAATGTAATGGTCTGGGGATGTTTTTCGGGTCATGGAATCGGACCAATCCATAAGATAAACGGTATAGTGGATCGTTTTATGTATAAAGATATTTTACAAGAAGTTATGCTACCACATGCAGAGGAGGAAATGCCACTAAAGTGGATATTTCAGCAGGATAACGACCCCAAACACACTGCAAAATGTGTGAAAGAGTGGTTTGTTAATAATAAGATCGATGTTTTAAAGTGGCCAGCCCAATCGCCAGATCTCAATCCCATAGAAAATCTATGAAAAATTGTAAATCGTAAAATATTGCTCGAAACTTGCAAAAATAAGGACGAGCTTTTCCGTCAAGCAGAAATCGCATGGAAAGGCATTTCTGGGAATGTCTTGTCCAATCTTATTGAGTCCATGTCACGCAGATGTGCAGCAGTTATGAAAAATAAGGGTTACGCAACCAAGTATTAGATAAATAAATTTTTTTTTATATATTGAACCTTATATATTGTGTTTCAATTATATACGATTCTTTTTGTTTAAAATAAAGAATATTATTATGTTTTGTTTTTTTTTAGTAAACTTAGTGTATAGTCATTATAAAATAATAAAAAAAAATTTAATCCAACCAAGTTTTCCAATTTTTTTTAACTACATAGTAGTAAGCAATATTCCGTGCTTTAGTTTTGTCCGATACTGTACATATTAAGGCGGGTTAATTTTTTTTTTTTTTTTTTGCTGAAGCGTAAAGCAAAAACCTAATCCATAGGTGATTCTGAGAAATTTTTCTCAAGAGACCATAGCTCTAAGTCGGATTTGGAGCCCCCCAAAATTTCAAAATAGATATTTTTCCATATATACATAGAATAATTTAATTAAATTCCTCATAAAATCAGATAGAATTATAGTAGATTTCTCAATCTGGGCTTGTTTGAAAGGTGTTTTTATCACCTTTTGGAATCTGTATTGATACCAATATTTTTTTTATTTTTAGTAGAGATATTAGGAATTTTTTGTCAAAAAATAGCCTAAAATTAACTTTTAAATAAAGAATTCTGAATTTTCTTCGATTTTTTTTCGAGATTTTTTTTGCAGATAATGAAAGTTCAGATCATTTCCAACAACTTTTTTTACCATCAATTTTTTTGTTTTGAACTCCTTTTTGTAGGAAAATCGATCTGAAAAAATCAACATTTTGAAGGTTTCAACAAAAAAACACCATTTTTACATTTTTAATTCAATTTATTTTTAATTATTATTCTCGACCTACAATTTAATGTTTTAACGTGGTAATATTATTTTTTTAAGGTCCTTTTTACTTTCCATTCGAGAAGTTTTCTTACGAATTTCTAATGTCACGATTCATTTCTATAACTCGTTTTGAAACACTCGTTAATAATTGTACATGTCTTTCTGTTCCTTGTATGTGCATTGGAATTTGTATCGAAATCTAAGTATTCTACCAAGTGATCATATGGAATCTGTCGAGTAAATGCTGGTCCAAATAATATTGACATATAATCGGTAACATCGAAATTTAAGATATATTTTTTGTAAACTCTGAGTTTAGTTGGATCGTACAATTTTCTCGATAGTGTAAAATCTTTTTGATAGCTCTGCGTAATATGAATTGTTTTGAATTACACCATCTACAATTTTACGTAAGTTTAGTTGTAAGTATCGTGTAAAAGTAGAACTTAAGATATATTAGCGTAGTTTAAGTATTCTTTTGAAATTAATTTAAATAATATGTAAGTAAAAAAAAAAAAAAAAAAAAAGTAAAAAATGTAAATAGAATTAGTAAATTGCCTTGCTTGGTGAAATAAATAAATAAATAAACTGTAATAATATAATAATATAAACTGCCAAAGTTTTTAAATTGGTCGATGGTGTATTAGTTGTTACATATAATCGTAGTAATCTACTTGCTTTGGTTAACCAACGAGAATATGCAATTGGTCCTGTTTTAATGTTAGCTAACTCAACTGGAATAATACCATTCGAAATTGCTTAAGCTATTTGATATAAATATTTAACATCTGTTGATAGTTCGAGCTCAAGTTCATGATCCATCTTTGCAGGCATATTCTCCAGTGGTATTGGATCAAAATCAGCTACTACCTGAAAATTAAATGTTTAGATCAATTAAAATGCAATTATTTTATTTTAACTTTATTCCAATCGAAAAAGTAAAATAATGACAATAAATAATGATAATAAATGATGATCTATAGTAATAAAACTCATTTTCTGTTTGTTTGTTTGTTTGTTTGACCTTTATACAAATCTAAACGGCTCAACGGATTTTGCTCAAACTAGGTATACATATTAAATACATCCCAACTTAAAATGTAACATACTTAGTTTTTGCCACGCCCCCTCTGAAATCTTTCAACTAACGGTAATTTTGTTATTATAAAACTTTTTAGTATCGGAGATTTTTGTGTATTTAATTTTGAAATTTTTTTGTTATTTTGACGTCAAAAACACTCACATATCTTCAAAATTGGAGAAATTTTTAGTACAACGACTTTTTCATAAAACATCGTTACCTAAGAATGAGAAAAAAACGACATGAAAATCAAAGTTTGGTCTTTCGATGCAAATATCTCCGCTGTCCATTAATATATTTCATTCAAATTTTTTTTTTCAAAAGTTCAATAAAATCACTTCACAAAAATAGGTTGAACTGTACCGTTAAGTCAGTGTATATATGTTTTATGATTATGTCAAAAAAGGTCCAAAATATTGACTTTTTACTCAAAAAATGACTCAAAAATTGTTATTGTTGTAAAAACGAAATCAATTAAAAATTGCACATCTGGCTACCTTTCATATGACATAGCATTTATTTGCAAAAATTCTTCCCGCTAAGCGCAAAAATTATTTTACGGTTTTTGTCATCAAAACAACAAGGTTGTTTTTATATTTTTTACAAAAAAGTCAAGTCTCAAAAATAATTTATGTGAAAAAATTACCCCAATATCTCTTTCCAATCAAAAGTAATGGCTAGAAATCTATTTTTCATACCAGACTATTAATAAAACTTAGTTTTGTGTTAAAATTCTCTATATAGTTTGAACGTCCCCATATATCTCTCTTAGAATGCAGTTGTGTGTCTAAAGTAATTACGAACATTTTGGATTATACAAAATTTTCTTTATAGTGATCATCTACTTATATTTTGCCTCCCCACCCCCCGCCCCATCCTGTTAAATTTGTTTTGTTGTGATGGCTCTATTTGTTCTCACTATTGTGTCACCGTTGTCAATTAGTTCTTTATCAATGGTACTTTAAATGTTGTATATATATCACAATTTTATCAAAAAGATGACTATGAATAATAATGCTGTAAAAGTTAATATTTTCATGTAATCAGTTTAAGCTATATGGCGATATAAAAAAAATATGCGCATCAGGTCAGCACAATTATTTCATTAGTTTTGATCTATGCGTTAAATTTACAGATAGATGGCGCCACATGTGTAAGATGTGTGTGTACAAACTAAACGTACACCTTGCGTTGAATAGCTGAATTATGTTTTTGCAAAAGTTTCTTCAAATTTAACCCCACACGATTGGGATTACAGACAGGTGGCGCTATTTTCTGCTTACAGAAGAATATCTGATGTTCTTATGCAGCTAGCAGATAAGTTTTGCGAAATATTTTGCGAAAATGCTATTGCTACCAAACTTTTAAAAAGTAAAATAATGCAGTACTGCCAGTTTTTTTTAGAAATTTTAGTAGGTACAATCATTTTTAGCACAACGAATTTTCATAAAATATTGATAGCTAATAATGAGAAAAAAATTATATGAAAATCAAAGTATTTACATTTAATGCCAATAACTCTGCTGTTTTTAATATATTTCATTAACATTTTTTTTTTATTAAAAAGTTCAATATGTTTTTTAACATAAATCTTTGTTTAGACGTTAAAATGTCCATATCTCAAGGACGCATTGAGTCCCATCATAATTTTTATTTTGTTTAAAAGGTAATTGTGCTTGCTTTAACATTGAGTAAATATAAAAATTCTTTTTAATTTTTAAAATCTGTTTTTCGTACCGCTTCTTTGAATTCAATTAGCTTACCGCAAGAGATGGAACCACCAACAACAAAAATTTTCCTAAACTTTTTTGGATCAATGTTCGTTCAATTACCTAGCAAACGGTGGATAAATAAAATTAAATAAAATAAAATTCAAATAAAATTCAACATGTTTTTCATTATTCCCGATTTTAAAAAACATTTAATCGAGAAGTGTATGTTAAAATGTTTATATAAATGACTCTCGAGTAACACCGGGTATATCAGCTAGTATTAAATAAAATAAATTGTTACCTACCTGCAATTTCTCACATTCTGGAATAGCTTTGAATAACTTTCCACTTGCTGCTCGTGGTCCACTGGTGACTGTTTTGTCCAATGTTTCATATAAATGACGAAATGACAGTTCATTGAAATGAAGCAGACATATAAACCAGTGAATTGGTCTATTTAACTGTTTTTCAAATAATCGTAAAACACTATTTTCTGTTCCAGTATTTGCTGGCTCACCATCACTGCATATGCCAATTAATTGATCAACTGTTAATGTTTTAGTGTTGAAAAATTCATTCAGTTTTCTGTTTTTGGTTTTTGCATCTACTTGACTACCCAAATTTACATATCCAAATAACTCATTATAGGGCTCTTTCAGAACAACTAAATGCGGTTCTTTTACCATAGTGGTATGAAATTTGTCATTAATTTTCTCTATAGTTAATGAGTCATCTTTTCTACCATCGAAAGAGAATGCATTTATGGTAGAATTTGTATGTCGTGTACGAAGCACTGCATCTCTAGATTTAACTTTTTCTTTAGCCACTTTTGGTTTATCCATAATAACAAGATTACCATGAACATTTCTAAAATTTATATCTTCGAATAAAGCTGTTGCTAAACATGAAGCGACTCTATCTGAAACACCGAATCTAACACCGAGTATAATGACCTCGTCTCATTTGAACAGTTGCTTCTGGAACTTCTGTTGTTGCTTCATTTTCATCTTCATCCATGTGTAATTCAGGTGGTTCGTATGTTGGATCATCGGTACCAGTTGTAAGTGTTGGTATTGTTGTGGCTACTTCTTCAACGTCTTCCGTATATTCAGGTATTGTGAATTTTCTTTCATTATGCTGGACCATCATAAATTCTTTTAGATGTTCTGAAATCAATCCACACGAGCATTCTGTTGTTTTTAATTTGCAATAACATTGCCAATATACATTGGCGTCGGAAGCGGGGGGGGGAAAGGGGGGCAGTTGCCCCCCACTTTTTTAGCTAGATAAACACTTTAAAAGGAAAACTTAAAAAATTATTCAAAATATCAGTTTTTTTTACAACGATAATAATTTTGTATTATATATTTTCCTCTTCTTTCTCTCTTCTTCATAAGCATGCTTGCGGATAACCATTTTCTTTATCTGTGTTTGCAAAAAGATAGAACAAAATGTAGAGTTTCTACTGCAAGCCCTCAACTTCAGTTTAAAAGCACCCTTAAGTATGTAGCTTAATGCTTGTTAATTTTGCAACTCTGGTAAGTAAAAATTTAACATGTTCTTAGGGGCTTTCCATATTGGACGACATGTTGTACGATAAGTTAGATGGAAAACTAATGGGACTATTTGATTGAGCGTTCGAACGATCCAACTTGTAAAGCAACATCATAATTGCAAGCTCTCAAGTAGAACACATCCGGCTAATAGCTAAGCAACTTTTAGATGCCCTAACAATTGAGCAGTAATTTTACATAGTTGTAAATACAATATTGTACAATCGGCAGAAAAAAACCAAAATTTTCGACTATCGTTTTAGCTTACGCCTGGTACTACATGTTGTACAATCTGCCATGTTGGTCCAATGTTTTGGACCATGCGAAAGTCCCTACTGTGAATTAGCTGATGAAAATCCACCTCGACGCTTTGAAGAAACATCAAATCCGGTTCCTTCAGTACAGTTTCCATTATATGATCGGCTACGAAAAGATTATTTCGAAATTTTAGATCTTCTCTCAAATGAGATAGCGGATAGATTCGATCAAACAGGTTGATATTTTACTTTTTTTTTATTTTTGCATGCTTACACCAGCTTCACTCAGCCGACTCACTTTGATTTAACATTCGGTGAGTCGGTTGAGTGAAGCTACCGTAAACTGGCACTTTGTAAATCTTATTGTACATTTAAACAGATCTTGACACTCTGGAATCGTTGGAAAATATTGTAATCGAAGCCTTCAACGGAAAAGTGCATTCTGAACAAAATCTAATAACAAAACTAGATCTTTATGCAGATGACTTTTTTGCAGATGAAATTGCTGAAGCAATTGACTGGCCAAACACCTTGAAATTGTAGTGGCATTGTATCTCAATTTGCGAAAAATTCGGATACTGTAAAAAAACTATTAAATGAAGTTGAAAAACTTATTGCTTTGCTTTTGACTGTGCCTGCATCAGCAGCTTCATCTGAGCGTTCTTTTAGTGCACTAAGACGACTTAAGACGTATCTTCGAGCAACTATGACACAGAAATGAGTTTGTTTCCCGCAAGGACAGAAAGAAACATTTTGGAATAATTTAAATTGATATAACTTTTTGTACCTTATTGCATTTAAACCATGTAAAGATATACCTAATCTTGCTTTATAAAAGCAACCATTATTTCTTATATTTTCATATTACCATATGAAAGATCCTTTAAAGAATGATCTCTAATATTGAAATTGGAAGAACTTTTAAAAATAATGAAATTTTAATATTTTTTATATATTTTTATATTTTTTTTTTATTTTAAACTAAAATAAAAAATTTGTTTATTCACATTCATGTTTCTTTGAAGAAATTTTGGTGAACTTTTTTTTTGCACCACCATTTATACTGCCCCTCCCCCCCATTTGTACTGCCCCCCAGATGAAATTAGCTCCCGACGCGCTTGCCAATATAAAATAATTCGATTATTGAATCAAAAAATGCTTTAAATTCATCTGGTTTTGTTTCTATGTTGTACATGTTTCTGGTATTTATCAAGCAAACCAGTTAATTTTTTGAAACACTCTTTCTATTAATGATTTCAATATTTAATTTACACCAAATTTGGATCAATTTATCTGTTACGTGAGGAGTAAAAGTTTTATACGAAAACATTTTGTTTTCAAATTTAGCACGATCACTTAAAAAAAAATAATATTTTAAAATGTCACATTTTGTAGGCATACTAAGATCATTTAAATCACTTGATAAACCAAAAACAACAATATCTTGATGAGGCATGTTAGTCAATCTAGACTCAAAACTTGTTGATGTTGTTGCTTCCATTTGCGAAGACACCGCTGACGATGTTGATGGTTCTTGATTATCCACAATAACTTTGATATTATCATTGCACTCTTTGATTGTGTCACACAAAATTTTAAAATAAAAAAAAAATATTGGTATTGTGATAACCGAGTTTTTATTTAAGTATTTTGGCAAACTACGTGCGCATTGCACGATGAACGATTTAGGAACAAGGAAAAGAAAGCTTGGCAACGTTTAGTGTTGGTAAACGACATTATTTTGTAACGTCATTATTCAGTGTTACAAAACTGTTCAATTGAACAATGCTGTCATTGACGACTTCTTCTACAGGTATCAATACAGGTTCTGAAAGGTGATAAAAATACTTTTCAAACAAGCCCAGATTGAGAAATCTACTATAATTCTATCCGATTTTATGGCGAATTTAATTAAATTATTCTACACTCTAAAAAGTTTTTGTTGAATTTTACTACAACTCTTGTAGGCAACAGTTTTGCGGCTGTTTCTGTAGTAAATTTACACACCCTTATTTAATTAAACATATTTTTTACTATTGACTTGTAGTGAAATTCAACAAAACGTGTTTATGTTTGAGTTAAATATGTAGCAATATAAATGACAAAATATTGATATTGTAGTAAAATTAAATATCAATTGCTATCATCTGTGTAGTACCATAACAATATTACTACTCTCATGTTAGCAAAATTCAACAACTAGAATATGTTTTTACTACAATTGATGTAATCTATTGATATTCTAGTAAAGGCAACATTCTTAGTTTTGACATTCTTAGTTTAAAACATAATTTAATATATCTTAAAACTTTACACTCTTGACGACACGTGCAGAAATAAATTTGACTTATATTTACTGCTTATCCTTCATTAAATTAACACTATAAACACCAAAATGAGACATACACACTTGCATAAAGAAATTCCTGCCGATTAGTACCCGAAAGAAAAAAACAAATGAAACACAGATATTTTTTATAGATTTTTATTTAATTATTAGCATATTGCCCACATAAACGCATTTTGTTGTTTTGTACAACATAAGATACTACAACATAGTAAAACTTTTACTAAAAATCGAGTTAACACTAAATTTTTTTCAATTAAAAATCATATAACTCTTATATAATTATCCGTACACGTTGACAAGCAAAGTCGACTAAATATCTGTTGAAAATATTGTCCATGTTGAATATTCAACATCTGTTTCATTAGTTCAATTTTGGTAGTAATATAAAGCATTGTAGTTGATATTGCAGCAAAATTAAAAATTTATAGCTTAATTTTGCTAAGAATAGTGTTTAATGGTAAATACTCAAAGATCAATATAAGATTTATAGTAAAATTACACATCAGTTTGAATTTCAACAAAAAATTACTATAATAATTAAAGTAAATTTATATTTATTTTTTAGAGTGTATGTATATATGGAAAAATATCTATTTTGAAATTTTGGGGGGCTCCAAATCCGACTTAGAGCTATGGTCTCTTGAGCAAAATTTCTCAGAATTACCTATAGATTACGTTTTTGCTATACGCTTCATCAAAAAAATCGTTCCATACAATTTGACCCGCCCTAATACATATATAGCTCTGTAACTACAAAAATAATTCGAAGTTTGAAAACTCCTTTCAAGGCATTATTTTTGAAGGATTTTAGAAGACATTTATGAAAAAAAAACGAACGAAAAGGAAATATTTAACCGCAGGTCATACCTTAAAAAACACAGCACTTTTTGAGAGTAATAAGAAAAAGAAAAGCTTTGCATCCGAATGACTTGAATTAAATAATATCAACAACACAACTTTAAGAAGAACTTGAAACTAATGCCTGTTGAAGGCGGGATCTTTTCACAACATGCTACGCTAAAACTAATGAGCGTTTTTATTTTTTTTTTTATTTTTCTTTCGTTTGTTTTTGATTTATATATTGTTATGCGTTGACTGTAAATACCACAGCAACGTGTCCTTGTGTCACAAAAGCAGCAGCGGAAGGACATCTCCAAGTAAACCACACCAAAATGGCATAGCAACAGCAAGAGCAGCAACTACAACAACAATTTAAAAGGCATGACCATTATTATTATGACAGCAATGGCACGAAACAAACACATGAACCTTGAACTAATAACACTCAAGAAATTCAAGTTATTGTTTTCATTTCTTTGAGATACAATTACATGTGGCTAAAAGTGACACTAAAGTTTTTTTAACTAATATGTGGTCAAAAAGTTAGGATAAAGTAATCAAAAAAAAAGGGGTTTATTAGAGCAAACTGCATTAACCCTAACCCTCCTGACACGTGTATCTGGGTACCCGAAACGACTTTGAAGTCAAATATCATTCAAGCCAAAAAAGTTACAAACTTGAGGCTCCATGACATCTTTTAAATAGTCGTTTTCTATCGTTTTTTCGCATTTTTAGCATTCTAGAATTTTTTGGTTGGTCTTAGAGCCGATCCAAAGTCAAATATTCCTTACCTTCCTGATAAGGGTACCCGTAAATTTCTGCACACATTTTGTATTTATCTATAGTAATAAAACTAATTTTCTGTTTGTTTGTTTGACCTTTATTCTATATTGTGTTATTCTATATAAACTCTAAGCTGAATGTTGTAAATAAAAATATCTCTGTTTACAAATTCAATTTTTCATACGAGCGAATTACGTCCTCTTTTAAAATATCTTTGCCTGGTGATCTTTTTCACAAGGTATTGGATCAAAAGTTTTGGCCTGACAATACGATGGTGCATGAATTTATTTCTAGACCTCGGCCTACAACTTCCTTGGCTACTTTTTCGGTTTTTAACAAGAATCAAAAAAACTAGATTGTTGCTTTCAGTTCCTTATCCTTTACCAAAACGTTCGTGGCATTAACACAAAACTAAATAATTTATTAATTTTGAGTCACAACCTTCACTTTAATATAATAGCTTTTAGTGAGACTTGGCTGAAACCTAACACTCTAAATACTGAAATTCTGTGCAACAAATTTAACATATACCGCAAAGATAGAAACTCCATTCCTGGTATTTGCTCTAAAGGTGGGGGTGTGTTGATTGCAGTCAAAGCGACACATTTCTCTGAAGAGTTATTAATTCCAGAATCCTTGGACATTGAATTCTGTTGTGTTCATGTTAAGTTTGGTTCCTTGAGCCTTTTTATTACATGCTCATATATTCCTCCCCTTTCTACCTTAGAAGTTTATAGCAAACATTTGGCTTCTATTAGTAAAGTTTGCTCAAAACTGCAATCAAATGATCATATTTTAATAACTGGAGATTTTAACCTGCCAAACGTTTCTTGGAACTGCTGTTCTGAAATTCCTGAAATATTTTTACCTTCGTCTGAAAGTTCATCCGATAATTACTTTTTAAACGAGCTCTCAATCCAAGGGCTATTCCAACTTAACTGCATTTTTAACTAAAATAATCGTTTGCTTGATCTGGTGTTTTTTGATGACAGCAATATCGCTTCTGTGTCTAAATCAGATCCTCTGGTTACACCCGAAGATTCTCATCATCCAACATTAGAAATTATTTTAAATTTTCCAAAACCATCTGCGCAGTATTCTGATTCTCAACCACCTATTGAGTTTAACTTTAAAAAAACAAACTACGTGATTTTGAAGAATAACTTGTCTAATATAAACTGGAATTCTATTCTAAATATTAATACAAATAGTTTATCTTCTCAGAGTCTTGATGATGCGGTATATGCGTTTAATAGAACGCTCAATGATTGTTTTCTTAAAGCTGTTCCGCAAAGGAAAGCCTCCTTGACATCGGGTCCGGTATGGTATACAAATGAATTAAGAAAAATGAGGAATTTGAAATCTAAATACTATAAAAAATATCAAAAAACACATAACATATGTGATTTTGGATGCTATACCTCGATTAAATACAGTTATCAACAGTTATGCAAACAATCCTATAATACCTACTTAACAAAAGTAAAATTAAACATCAAATCTGATGCTAAATCCTTCTGGAACTTTGTTAACACAAAACGCAAGATTGATTCCTATCCTTCTTTTATGAAGTATAATTCGGTTGAGTCTGATAATGATAATAGTATTTGCAATATTTTTGCTGACTTTTTCAAGTCGACTTATTCATCATCGTCCTATGATTATTTAAGTTATCCTTTCAATATTCAATCTGGGGATATATATTTCCCAATAATTGACACAAACACAGTCTTATCATTTTTAAAAAATATTAAAACATCATATAAAAGTGGTCCTGATAACATACCTTCGTGTATATTAAAATACTGCTGTGAAGAATTAGTAACTCCAATCTCTTTACTATTTACTTCATCATTAAAATCCTGCTATTTTCCTGCAGCCTGGAAGCATTCATTTATCATTCCGCTGCATAAATCCGGAAATAGGTCTTTAATTGATAACTACCGTGGCATCGCAAAATTGAGCGCTTTGCCTAAACTTTTAGAGGCAATTGTTACATCACGACTATCGCATAGCGTTAAATCTTTAATGTCTCCTTTCCAACATGGATTCCTTTCTGGAAAATCCACTGTTACTAACCTTCTCGAATTTACATCAAAAACTATAGAAAACTTTGGAAAAGGCATGCAGACTGATGTCATTTACACGGATTTTAGCAAAGCTTTTGACGTTGTAAATCACAAACTACTGATCTTAAAATTACATCTTGTTGGATTTCCTATACCGTTGGTAAAGTGGATTGAATCTTACTTAAGCAATAGAACACAATCTGTTCTTTTTAAGCTCAAGAAATCACACGAGTTTCCTGTTACTTCAGGAGTACCTCAAGGAAGTCATCTTGGGCCTCTTCTGTTTCTACTTTTTATAAACGATTTGCCATCTGTCATAATGCATTCCAGCATCTTAATGTTTGCTGACGACGTCAAACTCTTCCTTTCTTTTAAAAATGATAATGACGCTGTATTTTTGCAAGCCGACATAGATCATCTTCATAACTGGTGCAAAACGAACCGTATGAACCTCAACATGAAGAAATGCAAGCATATGTCTTTCTCGCGCAAACCACCAATTAAATGTACCTTCAAAATTTGTGGTTATCCATTGGAGTCCTTAGATAGCTTCAATGATCTTGGAGTTACAATGGATCCTAAACTACGCTTTAATATTCATGTAAATAAAATAATAAATAGAGCAAATAGTACGTTAGGATTTATTAAACGTTGGGCAAAAGAGTTTAATGATCCTTTCATAACGAAAACCTTATTCACTTCCCTAGTGCGGCCTATCTTAGAATACGCTTCAGTTGTTTGGTGCCCAAGATACGGTTGTTACATAGACGACATTGAATCAGTGCAGAAACAATTTCTTTTGTTTTGCTTAAGCTATCTTTATTGTAATACTGATTTTCACTTACCACCTTATGAATATCGGTTACAACTCTTAAATCTTCCGTCTTTAAAAAATCGGAGAATTATGATAAATGCTTGTTGGATTATAAAACTTTTACATGGCTATGTAAACAGTCCATATTTATTGAGTAAAATATATTTTAATATTCCTCTTCGTCCTAGAAGATCTTTTGAGTTACTCCACATGAACTTTTGTAGAACTAATTATTTGCAAAATGAACCTCTTAGAAGCGCTTCCGGTGATTTTAATTTTGTATCTGATGTTATATCCTTAAGTGAATCCATGGACTCAATCAAACATAAAATTATAGATTACCTGCAGTACCGTCGTTGATTATGTAAAGTTCTTTCAAACATATATCTGATGCATCTGGTGATTTGTAAACACATTAATATAACAATCTAAATGGACCTAAGCGTAAAATGGAAAATTTTGGTGTATAATATATCTAAATAATCTGAATGGACCTAAACCTGGGATCTTCAATTGCCTCATATCTTCAAGATGGTTGTGACAACATTTGTTGACGGTACCGTGGTGTCTTGGTGTCTTTTTACCTCTTGAAACACTACGTTAGATCGATTTGTAATATATTAATATGAGTGGCCGATAAGACCTAGTTTGTCTTGGTGCCTGCGTTCGCAACTGGTTTTCTTTATTTTATGAAAATTGGTTTGGTGAAGTTGACCTAGTTAGTTTGTCGAGTAACCACCCTGTCAAGCCAGGATTTCACCGGCTTCAGGGAGACAGAACGATATATATTATATATATACCTATTGGAGTGGTGTTTTATTGGGTATGAGACCTTGTTTGTCACACGACTCCGCCGTATACAAAAATTGTTGCTAACTTGACCTTGTTTGTCTTGAAAACGCAACCCTGCTATGCTGTCTGATTTTATCGATTTTGACTTAACTTTTTTTCTATTATTTTTTATACTTAAATAAAATTATATACTTTAAGCAATTTACTAAAATTTTTTAGTTTGTTAATAATACATTATTTCATTCAAAATCATACTTTATATTTTTGAATTGTATTAAATATCTTATTTTATAATTTTAAATTTGCTTTAAAACCTGTTAAGGTTTAGCAATCAAGTAAATAAATAAATAAAAATTAGAAAAAATTAGAAATATACAAATCTAAACGGCTCAACGGATTTTGCTCAAACTAGGTGTACATATTAAGTACATCCCAACTTAAAATGTTACATACTTAATTTTTGCCACGCCCCCTCTGAAATATTTCAACTAACGGTAATTTTGTTATTATAAATTTTTTAGTATCGGAGATTTTTTTGTATTTAATTTTAAAAAATGTCTGTTATTTTGACGTCAAAAACATTCACATATCTTTAAAATTGGAGAAATTTTCAGTACAACGACTTTTTCATAAAACATCGTTGCCTAAGAATGAGAAAAAAACCACATGAAAATCAAAGTTTGGTCTTTCGATGCAAATATCTCCGCTGTCCATTAATATATTTCATTCAAATTTTTTTTTTCAAAAGTTCAATAAAATCACTTTACAAAAATAGGTTGAACTGTACCGTTAAGTTAGTGAATATATGTTTTATGATTATTGCAAAAAAGATCCAAAAAATTGACTTTTTACTCAAAAAATGACTCAAAAATTGTTGTTGTTGTAAAAATGAAATCAATTAAAAATAGCAAATCTGGCTACCTTTCATATGACATAGAATTTATTTGCAAAAATTCTTCCAGCTAAGCGCAAAAATTATTTTACTGTTTTTGTCATCAAAACTTTGATTTTTTTGGCGAAATTAATTTTTCCAAAATGTTGTTTTTATATTTTTTACAAAATATTCAAGTCTCAAAAATAATTTATGTGAAAAAATTACCCCAATATCTCATTCCAATCAAAAGTTATGGCTAAAAATCTATTTTTTCATACTAGACTTTTAATAAAACTGAGTTTTGTTTTCAAATTCTCTATATAATTTGAGCGTCCTCATATTTATCTCTAAGAATGAAGTTGTGTGTCTAGAGTAATTATAAAGTCTTCCTTATAGTAATCTATTTACTTTTTGTAAATTTACAAAAACATTTAATCGAAAAGTGTATATTAAAATGTTTATATAAATGACTCTCGAGTAACACCGGGTATATCAGCTAGTGTGATATAAAAGTAGTTTTTGGTTTATTTTAAGTCTTTTGTTGTTTTAATACAAACTTTGCAGTATAATATGGATATATAAAAAGCAAAACACTCTCCGTCATCCTGTTCGTCTGTCTGTGTGATGTCTGTAGACTCCAAAACTATTGGGTCCATCGAGCTGAAATTTTTCAGTCTATTTGTTTCAAGTACGAGATGGTTTAGAAAATTTTTCCACGCCCACCTTTTACCGCCCACAAATCAACAAGAATGCTATATTTCAGACAGTTTGGCTCGTATAAGACTTAAATTGGGATATTTAGTTTGTTTGGTTACTGTCGGCAATTGTATTCAAAATGGACTTACAGTTATTGTATGATTTGGGATCAATAGCCACGCAAATGGCCCTTCGAGGACAACCGACCATTCTTCTCTCAGTTGAACCGAATGGAATTGCAGCGGATCATAAGCTCAAAAGCAGCCAGGACGTTGGTGTATCGGGTTGTTCGATTATGAGTGGCCCTTTCATATGGGTTTCAACTCAAAGCCAAATTATGCCAAAAAGCTTGAACGAGAGATTCGTCTTTTTTCGCATTTGGATGAATACCAGAATAAACACAAAATGCACCCAACGCAGCCACGTCAATCATGTTGTAAAAAATGGCTGATGGCCATCTATTTGCTTTACGTTTGCTGCTATATTTAGACAACATCTGGTCCATTACGTATAATCAGCCTTTGCATTTGTTGCATAAAGCATTTATGTCCCCTTTTCAATTTACTACTGGCACTCTTCGTGAGTAATTCATAATTGACAAAAAGAAAACGCTTTTCTTCTTCCTGGTTACGACATATAAAAGTTCCATTTTTGTTGAATGCCTATCAGCGCTTACCTATGTATATCGTCTGTGAAGTGTGGTCGTAGCTCTCTTGGATGTAAGTTTTATTTTGTCATAGGGAACCGACGAGTCTGATTCCCTTAACTCGTTGCTGATTGGCCAACATAACTTACGCGGATATGCTTAGATAATCATTTGGTCATGGTAAATTGTCCAAAGAACTCGATGATGGTATATTTTTTCTAGTTATGGGGGCTTGAGTGGAGTTTGATGGCCCGGTAGCACTTTGTGTAGCAATATATAATGGCGCTGCGCTAGAAGATTTGCCTAAAGAAACTTTCATTTCGATAAAAGATGCATTTCGTTTGCGCGACATCGAAAAAATTTTATAAAATCAAACCAAAGTTATTCAACTTTACGAGCCGAAACCTAAACACGAATTGACAAACGTGATGAAAAGACGAGCTCACACACAATCAAACATTTGCAAACACACTTAACCCCTTACAGCCCACGTACAAATTTATCTGCCATTTTCAAAAGAGCCAATTTTAAGCAAACTTCCAAAACACACGTTTATAGGTTCTCCAAAGAGAAGCAATTTTTGGTCCTGTTCAGTTCGAAAAGGACATCGCACGTTTGTGTAACTTGGCTTGTGGTGATAAAAAAATTGTCTTATCAAGTTGTATTTTTTTTCGAATTTTATTTTAAAAACTAGCTGATATACCCAGTGTTACTCGAGAATCATTTATATAAACATTTTTACATACACTTCTCGATTAAATGTTTTTTAAATTCTAGAATAATGAAAAAAATGTGGAATTTTATTTGTAAGCTACGGTTAGAAAGAAAATTGAACGAACTTTAATCCAAAAAAGTTTTGGAAAATTTTTGTTGTTGGTGGTTCCATCTCTTGCGGTGAGCTAATTGAATTCAAAGAAGGGGTACGAAAAACATATTTTTACAATTAAAAATAATTTTTATATTTACTTAATCTTTAAGCTAGCAAAAATACCTTCTCAACACTATAAATATTATGGTGAAACTCAATGCGTCCTTGAGATATGGACATTTTAACATCCAAACACAGATTTATATTAAAAAAGATATTAAACTTTTTAACAAAAATATTTTTAGTGCAATATATTAAAAACAGCGGAGATATTGGCATTAAAAGTAAAAACTTTGATTTTAATATAATTTTTTTCTTTTTATTAGCTATCGAAGTTTTATGAAAAAATTCGTTGTACTAAAAATGATTTAACCTACTAAAATGTATATTAGCTGCGTTTTTTCATGGGAGATCATATGATCGCATTTGCAAGCAAAGCAAAAGCAACAAAAAATCCAGCAAGTGAGCTGGACATTTAAATTGATCCAATTCTATGTTTTTAAGTGTTCAAAGCGCAACTGTAAAAGTAGAAAACACTTAGCCGTTATTGACGGCTAGATGACGCTACGACTGAAAAAACTGGTAGTACTGCATTATTTGGCATTTGAACAGTTTGGCAGCACTAGTATTTTCGCAAAAAATTTCGCAAAACTTATCTGCTAGCTACATAAGAACATCAGATATTCTTCTGTAAGCAGAAAATAGTGCCACCTGTCTGTAATCCCAAACGTGTGAGGTTAAATTTGAAGAAACTTGTCTTAGATATCATTCGGCTATTCACCGCAAGGTGTATAGTTTGTACCCACAGTACTTACAAATGTGGCGCCATCTATCTGTGAATTAAACGTACAGATCAAAACTAATGAAATAATTGTGCTGACCAGATGCACACATGTTTTATTATATCACCATATAGCTGAAACTAATTGTATGAAAATATTAACTTTTACAGTATTCTTATTCAAAGTCATCTTTTAGATTAAATGGTGACATATACACAACATTTAAAGTACCATTGATAAAGAACTGAGTGACAACGGTGACACAACAGTGAGAAAAAATAGAGCCATCACAAAAAAACAAATTTAACAGCAGGAGGCGGGGGGTGGGGAGGCAAAAAACTAATACTTTAATAGATTTTTATATAAACCAAAATGTTCGCAATTACTCTAGACACACAACTGTATTCTTAGGGATAAATCGGGACGTTTTTTAAAACAAAACTCAGTTCTATTAATAGTCTGGTATAAAAAAATAGATTTTTAGCCATTATTTTTGATTGGGAAGAGATAATGGGGTAATTTTTTCACATAAATTATTTTTTAAACTTAACTTTTTTGTAAAAAATATAAAAACAACATTTTGGAAAAAATAAATTTCGAGAAAAAAATCAAAGTTTTGGTGACAAAAACAGTAAAATCATTTTTGCGCTTAGCTGGAAGAATTTTTGCAAATAAATGCTATGTCATATGAAAGGTAGGTAGATGTGTAATTTTTAATTGATTTAAGTTTTACAACAACAATAATATTTGAGTCATTTTTTGAGTAAGAAGTCAATTTCTTGGATCTTTTTTGACATAATTATAAAACATAGTTACACTAACTAAACGGTACAGTTAAACCTATTTTTGTAGAGTGATTTTATTGAACTTTTGAACAAAAAAAGTTTAAATGAAATATATTAATGGACAGCGGAGATTTTTGCATCGAAAGACCAAACTTTGATTTTCATGTCTTTTTTTTTCTTATTCTTAGGTAACGATGTTTTATGAAAAAGTCGTTGTACTGAAAATTTCTCCAATTTTGAAGATATGTGAGTGCTTTTGATGTCAAAATAACAAAAAAATTTTAAAATTAAATATACAAAAATCTCCGATGGTAAAAAGTTTTATAATAACAAAATTACTGTTAGTTGAAAAATTTCAGAGGGGGCGTGGCAAAAACTAAGTACGTAACATTTTAAGTTGAGATAAACTTGTGGCGACCGTAGCCTAGTGGGTAGATTGCGTGGCCCCTAAGCTAAAGAACCGTGGTAGCCCGGGTTCAATTCCAGCTCAGACAGAAAAGTTTTTTCAATTGAATTAATTTTTCTGCTCGGTCGTCACCTCTCTGCAGACAATAGCAAACCTCAGAGAGTCAAAATTGCCATGTAAAGTTTCTTGAGAACATAAGCCATTCGGAGTCGGCATAAAACACGTAGGTCCAGCTCTCGGTCATTTGTGATCAAACATTTAATAACACGCACAACACAATTGATCAATAGAAGCCAGGTCAAAGTCCTTCCAAGGGCTGAAATGGCCAGTTTATTTTTTTTTTTATTTTTTTTTAACTTAATATGTGTACCTAGTTTGAGCAAAATCCGTTGAGCCGTTTAGATTTGTATAAAGGCCAAACAAACAAACAAATAAACACACAAACAACCAAACAAACAAACAAACAGAAAATGAGTTTTATTAGTATAGATAGTCAATTGTATGAAAAAATAGATTTTTAGCCATAACTTTTTATTGAAAAGAGATATTGGGGTAATTTTTTCACATAAATTATTTTTGAGACTTGACTTTTTTGTAAAAAATATAAAAACAACATTTTGGAAAAAATCAATTTCGCGAAAAAAATCAAAAACCTTGTTGTGACAAAAACAGTAAAATAATTTTTTCGCTTAGCTGGAAGAATTTTTGCAAATAAAAGCTATGTCATATGAAAGGTAGTCAGATTTGCTATTTTTAATTGATTTCATTTTTACAACAACAACAATTTTTGAGTCATTTTTTGAGTTAAAAGTCAATTTTTTGGATAATTTTTGACATAATTATAAAACATAATTTCACTAACTAAACAGTACAGTTCAACCTATTTTTGTAAAGTGATTTTATTGAACTTTTGAACAAAAAAAATTTGGATGAAATATATTAATGGACAGCGGAGATATTTGCATCGAAAGACCAAACTTTGATTTTCATGTCGTTTTTTTCTCATTAACGATGTTTTATGAAAAAGTCGTTGTACTGAAAATTTCTACAATTTTAAATATATGTGAGTGTTTTTGATGTCAAAATAACGGAAATTTTTTAAAATTAAATACACAAAAATCTCCGATACTAAGAAATATTATAATAACAAAATTACCGTTAGTTGAAAAATTTCGGAGGGGGCGTGGCAAAAATGAAGTATGTAACATTTTAAGTTAGGATGGACTTAATATGTGTACCTAGTTTGAGCGAAATCCGTTGAGCTGTTTAGTTTTGTATAAAGGCCAAACAAACAAACAAACAGAAAATCAGTTTTATTACTATAGATAAATAAGAATGGTGAAAAACAGACCAAAAACAGAAACAGCTAAAAATATATCAGCAAAAATCTAAAAACAACTTCAGTACTCATGCTTTGTTGTTGGAAGACTTCCAGCAGACTGTTGGACTCCATATAATAACATAAGCATAAAGACTAAAGTAAAGCAAAAATACAACAACAAATGTGAGCATGTGAAATGGGAGAAAAACTGAGAAATTGACACTTCAAATCTTATCGCCTCTGTGGTGCAGTGCGCTAGTGCACGTTTGCATGTGTATCACTAAGATTTCTGATTAAGCCTTTAGCATGGCCGAAATTGCAATAAAATCAGTTAGTGATTTTTTCCTTTTCATATCGAAAAAACTTTGCTGTTGTTGTTGTTGTTGTTTCTTTGGAAAGATTCGTTAGTACAATTAATTGTTATAACTTTGACCTTAAGCTCAATAAACGATTTTAAACTATCAAACAACTAGAATTTGTATTTAAAATCAATTATGATTTAAACTATCAAACATTTAGAATTTGTATTTAAATTATATAAAATCAACATAATGGTGAAAAATGTTAGAGTTTGCATTTTAGTTATATATATATAACCTTAGTAAGTATAAAAATAAAAATTAATAAAACAAAATTAATTTTCTTTCCGTAATTTAATTAAAAGAGTTTTAAAATGTTTTTACAACTCTTTTAACTTTTATATTTTTATTTATTTCAATGCATTTACTTAGTGTGGTAAACCTTAAATATTCTTAACTTTTTGCAATGCATAGATGAACTTTGCACTTTTGACATCTTGAACATGTTCTGTTCTCACAAGCGTAACGCTACGCTGTCAAATCAATCCGGACATATGCCATCAGGAGCTACCATTTGCTACCATAGTAGTTTTCAGGCAAATTAAATTCGTGTAATTCTTGAAGTAAAGGTTTTTTGTTTTGCAAAATACTTCCCCGATTTCAAGTTTGAAATCTATTAATTGTTAAAGAACAACATTTAACAATTAATAGATTTCAGATCCTGCAGTCTCTCACTTACTCCATCCAGGAATTAAAAACTCCAAGGTAAAAAAATTAAAGAAATCTTTAGAAATTTTTTTGTTTGTTTTAATCCTTTGGTATTCTAACATTTTAATGGTGATATCCACTCCACCCATAAAGCAATTTCAATATTCTACAACTGCTGGGATAGGTACTGGAGCACGTCTCTTCCAGCCTCGCACCCGTCTTTTGACCTCACCAGCAGGATTATACCCATATTTTGTAGATGCAATGGTCACACACCTGATATCACTCCATTTGACTACAGTCACGCTATCGTTTTTTATGAACTTGTCCATTTCTCCACGTTTCATATATTCTTGTCTTGAGGAAAATTAATTTGTTTTCCTAACCGGTTGTTGATAATTGTTTCTGTTGCCTTGAATCCCATTTCTAAAAGTTTTTTAGAGGTATTAATGTAAAAAAACGATAGAAATAAATGTGGCTGCCTTTTGTCAAATCTTTTGTCAAGGATAAAGAGTCAGGCACCAGTTGGTTGCACCGACTTCTTACAGAGTCAATGACTGGTTGGATTCACCAAAACTTGTTTCTGGTATTGCGATCAGCTGTTTCATTAAAATTTCTAAGATTGATAAACATGTTTTGGGATATAGCCTTTGAAATAAGGTCGTTTTGTAAACTTTGCTTCCAGTACATTCTTAGCTACGGGATCCCAAGCAGCCTATAATGGTCGCAGCGCCTTGCAAATTTTTTATGTCTGAGGTCGTCAATGAAAGCTCTTCACCGAACTTATTCAACGCGTGCATCATATCTCACAACATCCTCGTAATTTTTCTGTGGAAAATACTTTGCCAAATATTGAACGCGCACTACATTCTGGCATGTTGCTACAGTGGGAAGGGGAGAATTCTCGAACTCCTTATTTCTCCAAATATCTTTTCGTATGTTTTCAGGGTTTTTTTTTTACCTCTGGGACAAAAAAGTTAAATATTTTACCTGAAAGTAAAAGATCGCACAATTGTGAGGCTTGATTCATAAACGCATCAAACTGCTCAGGTAACACGATTGTGCTTTCTCATTTTTGAAGGTCCAAGAGATTGAAAATAATTTACAAATACAAAGTGCAATTGAGTTCTAAGAAATATTCGCTCTATTAAGAAAAGGTACAAACACTGAAAACGAGCGAGAATACAAAATTGGGTTTTATATTCGGTCGATAGGTTTACCAACCGCCATCACTCTAACCACTTTTAGGTTCGCTGCTGCACAAACCTTTAAATCAGTTTCTAAGAGAAAGCATTTTCTCTCTTAAAGAGAAGGTGGACAGAACACACAATCAATAATTTTAAGTTGTTTTGCAAAAAGACCAACACAGATGTGGTAAATAAAAATTCAAGTTAGATCACACAGTCGCTTTGGACGCGCCGCAAAAAGATACACAGCCGATCATTGTCTCCACATCACGCTAGACCTAAACACAACCATGCACGGATATGGCTTATCTATGATTTTCAGTGTTCCCATACAAATTACACACGCGTACCTGGTTACCCTTATCAGGAGTCAATGTATGTAAATGTTATCAGGACGTTTAGGGTTAAACTGAGCCACTCACTCTTTGCATAACCGTCAAACTTTAATAAGCCATATTAAACTTTTGCCCAACTAAATCACTGCAAAATTAAAACAATTCTTAGGCAAAAGTTTTACATCTTCCCAGGCTGTCCAAGCAAAGGTGCCCTAGAAACGCCTACAGAACTTTTTAATATGATTCGCATAAATTTTACAAGCATTACTTCAAGTTATTTCAAACTAACATCTTCTGCGTTCTCTTTTGCGAATCCTGTTTTCAGCTCTTTGTCATCCGCAAAAATTGTGCGGTTTTTTCTCATTTCATTTTTATTTTTAGATTTATTTGTTTGAAGGTTTCTTTTTTTCGCTCCCAAATAAATGATGGTTGAAAATTGTATGCATACTTTTGGGGTTGGCGGCTTCAAGTTTTCTATTTTCCAAAGTCAAAGCAACCGCAAACTGTGGTAAGGTAGATAAAAAAAAACAAAGAAAGAACAAAAACTAGAAACCAATCAGAGTTATAGACTAATTTTGCATATTTCCATGGAATTTTTTTGTGTGAGTATAATTTCGATTTTTTTAAATTCTTTGTTGATCCTTCTTAAATCACTTTAAAGATAAACTGTGGTTCAGTTTTAGTTTAACTAATTAGATAAAAGTTGGCATAATGCAAATAAAAGGCATTTTTTCCTAGAACAGTTTAGAGCTAAAGAGCTATATTGAGCAACAAATGAAAAAAAAATGTGATTGGAACTGAAATGATTGACTAAAAATCTAAGTGCAAAATCATTTAAGATTTTAAATTTATGACCTCTAACCCGAAATATTGACGTAGAAAGTTTGTATTATTTTTAACAAGGAATCGCAGGGCTAAGAAGAGGTAGAATAGTGAATGTGATATCAAACGAAAGATCTGGCTGCATAGTATGACTACATTTTAGATTGGTGACCTTCGACCTGAAATATGAGCGTTAAAATAGCATTTATTAAATAAAAGCTAAACTGTAACACTGGAAATTTTAGACATTGATAAAGTGTGCAAAAAATCATTCCGACATTTTGCGCCTTCTCTTACGGATACCCTACAATAAGCATTTTTTATGTTAAAAGTGTGATTATATATATTGTGATGGTAAAATTCTTTTTAAATTGCAAATTATGAAAAATTTCCGTTATTTTGACATGAAAATTATTGTGTTATATTCACATGAAAATTACACAGTGACACAAAATGAAGGTCATTGTCTCGGGCGTGAACCAAACCAAACTGAAACGATAGTATTTGACATCAATAACAAAAGTCCAAATCCCTTTTTGCTCTACTACGTCACAATTTTTTTTTACAGTGGTTTCAAATTTTAAATTTTCGGTCAAAAATGAAATTAAAAAATAGTAAAAATTATATGTAAAACTTAATTCAGGGTGCTTCTTGTCTTCAGAAGTCTAAACTAAAATTTCACGGGGAATATTTTTTCTACTTCCATTTCACTTACAATGGACAGGGCTTCATTATTTAAAAATTCATTTGGGCTAGGGCGTCTTGGAGGAATCTCTTCAGAATGCGGCAATGGAACTTGAGCGCTGGGAACACTTTGATATTCAAACTTCGACATATTTTTTTTCTGTAATCCCCATACAGAATTCACGCACGCATAACAGTTCAAGGGATCATGTTCAATTGGGTCAATCCAAACCATAGGAACACCGAATAGCATCGATCCACGTTTGTGATGTAACCATTCCAACAAGTAATTGTAGCATCTCTTGCAAACTGTTTGTGGCACCCATGGGACATCAGGAATAAATGTTTGATCAAAGTATTTTTTATATGCTATTATCAGTTCCTGACTGGAACGACCTCGACCGCGTCCTGATGGTGTGAACCGACCGCAGATATAACAAAATTTCTTTAAGTTTCCGCAGAACTCCATTGAAAATATAAATTTTTCGAAAAAAAGACCACGACACTTACACTTTCACTGTTTTAATCAAAGTACTCAATTCTTACTTATTTGAATTTCTAAGCTAAGCCACCTTAATATAACTAACAAAATTTTGGAAAATAACTTATAAAGTATTACATATATTATTATAGCTTAATACCATTACGCCGTACCGTTATAATAAATCAAATTTATTAATATACGAAGATATTAACCTTCCCAATACTGCACTATGCATATTGGTAGGAGCTAGAGGGTTAAAGTGTTCCAAAATATTTCATGCCATGACAGTGAAAACGATATGGACACTATATAAAAATAACATTAAAAATAACAAAACATAAAAAAAAATTGGTTTTTTCATTTCGTTTTTTATGTGAAACCTATAACTCGTAGAGGTTACAAGTCTTGGGTGACCCCTAATGAAATTTTCTTGAAAATATTTTTATGGAAGGTTTTAACCCTTGACCTCCCTCCAAAGTTGAATTTTAGGACCTTTTCCAAAAAAAGGGTCAAAATGGCCCATATTGGTAGGAGCTAGAGGGTTAAAGTGTTCCAAAAAAAATATTCCCCGTGAAATTTTAGTTTAGGCTTCTGAAGACAAGAAGCACCCTGAATTAAGTTTTACATATAATTTTTACTATTTTTTAATTTCATTTTTGACCGAAAATTTAAAATTTGAAACCACTGTAAAAAAAAATTGTGACGTAGTGGAGCAAAAACGGATTTGGACTTTTGTTATTGATGTCAAATACTATCGTTTGAGTTTGGTTTGGTTCACGCCCGAAAATATGTGTTGCACTGTGTTATTAAACTCGAAAACTAAAGATGTTTTCAGTACAACGTATTTTTGTATGAAACTTCGTTGATTCAGAAATGTAACGGTATACGCAAGCTTTTTTGGTAATATTTCTAATATTTGGTAATATTTGGTAAAATTATCCATATTTTAAAAAAATTCCCGTTATAATGACATCAAAACTATTGAGATATCTTAAATAATGTAGATTTTCTTAGTACAACGTATTTCCTTGAAGCAGTTTCATCGCCTCAGAATGAGAAAAAACTATTGAAATTTCAAGTTTTGATTTTACGATTTTCATCAAATTTTCTTTGGCTGAAAGACCAATTAATTGACTTTGGAGAAATAAGAAAAGATTTACGGTTGTCTCACCAATTCCATGTTTTATATGGTTTTAAAAATACCTCTAAACTATTCAGTTTTTGTTCAAAAAATAGGCCAAACGTTTTTGTTGTTGTAATGTTGTTTTCTTATTAAAATTTCTTTTTTCACACTCGTTTATATGACATATCCTTTATGAGCAAAAATTGCTTCATTTTGACACATAATGCAAAAAACAGTTTCTATCACCGAAAATCATGAGCCCCTATGATTTTTTTGATGAAAATTAAATTTTTCAAAATGTTGTTTTTATATTTTCTGCAAAGCTCTACAGCTTAAAAAATAACTTTTGTCAAAAAATTTTCAAATATTTCAAACCAATCCAAAGTTATATACACAAATCTATGTTTTAAGCCATTTCGTTATATATAAAAATAGGCGTAGGAAAAACAGTTCTTCCGTGTTTCTAAACCGATTTTGAGAATTTTTTTTTTTTTAATAAATTAGGGTAGGAAGAAGAAGTTCACCTAATAGTTATGTGACCTTTGACCTGAAATAGGAGCATTGAAAGAATATTTCTGAAGTAAAACCTAAACTATAAAAAAATGGAAGAACATGGCGTAGGAGAAAATTTTAGATATTCATACTATGTAGGAAAAACATTTTTTGCTATCTCTTACGGATACCCTACAGTAAGCATTTTTTTATAGTAAATTTTTTATTTTACAAATAGTAAATTCTGAAAAATTTTGATATAAAGTTATGACGGTATCTCAAAAACTGTTGCTTTCTCTCGAAACTTAAGATTTCCTTAGTACAACACATTTTTGACCACAGGCAATACTAGTCATAATTAAATCTTGGCTTCAGTGTAATAATAATACAGATATATTATTATTATTTTATAATAGCATTAAATAAAAAAAAAACAAAACCTTTCCAACGATATCTTGAAAGTGAGGATAGCATAAGAAATAATGAAGTTTTTAATTTTAGTAAAAATAACTTCTAAAAAATTCAAAAAAATTCACGAAGTACAACACTATCTTCAATCCTATTTCAAAACTTTTAATTTTTTTATGAAGATTAGAAGAGGATTTCCCGGCCTTTAACTTCTGGCAGTTTAGTGTTCTTACAAATTTTACACCAGCTTAAATATTTAAGAAATTATGATTTTTATGATGTTTTTGTAAAATGGCTTAGAGCTTACTGCCAGTTATCATAACAGTCAAAATATTTCATATATAGTCGGTATAAAATAGGCCAAATTGTGACAGACCGAACATCCACCTCGCAGCGTCGTGACATCCGCATACCGGATGACGAGGCACTTCCTGACTTAGCGGGCGTCTGCATACCTAGCTATGCTTCAGCTTAGCTCAGGGAAAATGGTCGTGGGGTTGCTTCGTCAGGAAGTCGTGGGATGCGATCTGCACAAGTCGTACGTATGCAGACGATAAAGGGAAATGGAAAGGGACCATTTGAATTAAAATTCAAATGGGCGGAAACAGGAAACGGATGGGAAGGAGGAACAAAAAAACCCGAAAGAGACAACGCGAACCGAACTGTTGACTCTATGCATCGAGATATATGAGGGAGGATGGTGTTATTTTCCCTCATAGTCTCTACCCACCCAACCTGTTAATGAATGAACGAAAAAAAATTTTCATTAACCCTAATAGTGCACCTAAGTGCAGCAGCCCCTTACCATGCCCTTACCTTTCATCGGTCCAAAGAATTTTAAATCAGGTTAGTGAAATAACAACATACCCATGTTAAGGGATTTTTATTTATATTGATAAGAAAAAATACAGAAATGTTTTGTTAAATTATCATTACAATCTAAAGAATTTTTTTTTGTGCGATTTATACAGTAAGTATCATAAGGAAAAAGTAAATAATAAGTTGTGCGGGTTTTTTTTTTTTATTTAACCTAAAAGGCAAGTAGGATTGGTTTCAGCGTACTAGCCATAAATGAAATGTTTCATTGTAACACCTAAAGTAGGTAATAAATCTTTTCGGTAATTGGAACCAAAATGTCAAGTAAAGGTAAGTTAATTTTTCCCGTGCATTGACAATACGAAGTCATATGTTTGTATATCTTAATCTTAACAAAAAGGTAAGTCCATTTTTTTCAGTGTACTGAAAATTCCAAGTTCCAAGTTTATGATAGTGTTAAATTTTTTTTTCCAGTGTACTAAATCTATTAAGTACATTTCAGGTTAATTTTAGTTTAAACAAAAAGGTAAGTTAAATTTTCAGTGTATGGAAAATTTTTGGATATAAGTTTGTTAATTTCAATTTAATCAAAAAAGGTAAGTTAAATTTTCAGTGCACGTACATTTTTTTTGAGAATTTTAATTTCATCAAAAAGGTAAGTTCAAGTTTTCCGTGTACTGAAAATTATCATGTAATATGTTTGTTATGTATATTATATAAAAAGAACAAATTCACTTTTTGGTGTATTTCGACAGTAAGTGTCATTAAGCATTATTTTTAATTTTTACAGGGTACGTTCTGAAAAGTAAGAATCAATAGAAATTAAATCCTTTATTTTTCTTTAATTTTTTTTTTTTTTTTTTTTGTACGTGTTTCATTTAAGTTATACTAAAATAAAAAACATGATTCATGTTATGTTCGATTCCTTTTGTGTTACCAGATAGAATTCAACTTTATGTTCGATTCATTTGGTTATAAAAAAAAATTGACTTTTATGTTCGGTTCCTTTTGTTACAAAAAAAAACTTTGATTTTATATTCGGTTCCTTTTGTGTAGAAAAAAAAACAATTTGATTTTATGTTCGGTTCCTTTTGTTACAAAAAAATTTAGATTTTATTTTGGATTCATTTCGTAAAAATAATTTGATTTTATGGTTAATTAATTTTGTACCACGGCTAATGCTTATTATTTCGCATCATTAGGCATCGCGTTCAATTTTGAATTCTTTAACTTTAATTCCGAAAAAAAAGTGATTTCATGTTTGATTCCTATCTACTTTTTGGTAAAGTAACTCTTGCAAAAAAAAAACGAAATAAAATTGGTATTAACTAAGTTCTACCTTTATGATATAGCTTGCAATAATTTACTTAGTGGATTATTAAAGGTTTTTCTAACCTGGAAGAATGTAACATAATACACAACTTTGAAAAATAAAACCTGTGGTCCCAATTGTATCTGGAGTGTAGGGTGTTGCTGCCGTAGATGGTATATGCTGTTTTTGGCGTTAGCTGCTGTTGATGGCATATGTTAGCTCATGGTGTAAGATGCTGTTGGTGGTATATGCTCGCTCCTGGGGTTAGCTGCTGTTGATGGTATATGCTAGCTCCTGGGGTTAGCTGCTGTTGGTGGTATATGCTAGCTCCTGGGGTTAGCTGCTGTTGATGGTGTATGCAGCTGTTGTTGGTGGTATATGCTAGCTCCTGGGGTTAGCTGCTATTGATGGTGTATGCAGCTGTTGTTAGTGGTGTCGCGCCAAGAGGGTGGATTTTTGGCCGAGCTGTTTGTCGAGGTTGTAGCTACTGTTGGTGGCTGATTTTGTAGCTGTGGTTGGTGGCTGTGTTTCCGCTACTTCTGGTGTGCTAATGACTGTGGTGGCTGGGGTAGAAATTGGGCTACAATCTGCAAGAAACTGATGGAACCATGGATTCGTATTCAGAAAAAAAATTAAGGTGGCAACCCTATCCACCATTTTGAATTTTAAATTTTTAACTTCAGATTCGAACTTTGCGACCCCCAATACTCTTTCCTCATGTTTAAAATTCTTAAAATAAAACATTTTTACACGTGTAGAAAAATTTTCGAGTTTTGAAATTCTGATAACGGATTCGGAATCAGCGACCCAATTTTACCTAGTATTTCTCCCACAGTTGAATTCGCATAAATAAACAAGAAATTAGGTGGCAACTTTATCCGCCATCTTGAATTTTAAAATTCTGACACCAGATTCGAAAGAACTAGCCCCCAATACTGTTTCTTCATGTTTAAAATTCTTAAAAAAATGTTTAGCTGGCAGCCCTGTGTAGAAAAATTTCAGAATTTTAAAATTCTGACATCAGATGCAAAATCAGCGATCCATTTTTAACTAGTGTTTACTCCAACCCCCAAATTCGCAAAAATAAACCAAAAATCCCCACACATTTTTTATTTAATGAGCAACACTCTAACATTCCAATGGAAATCGATATAAACTGAGAGCGAATTTATGCTCTAAGCATAAAGCTGGGATAAAATGTGAACAAAACCACTTTTTTATCTCCCGATTTATACGCTTGGTATAAAATTAACCTAGAGATAGTTATCCCCGAATTAAATCATATTTATGCCCTTTGTGAACAAAATGGCCCTGAAAGAAATTTGCTGCTTACATTATCATTGCTGTATTGCACACTATGAAGCGCCTTCTTGCATCTGCTTCTTTTTTCACATTCAAAGTGTGCAATAAAGTAGTAAAATTAACATTTACTCGTATGCTCAGATTCAGCATATATCGAGTATCAAGCAGTAGATTGCAACATGTTTTCGAACACAAAATTCGTGCTGCGAAAGTAATGTATGAAACCGTGCATGAGATTACACACTACTCGGACTATTTCCTTCTGGGAAACCAAGTTGTTCAGTTTCTCAAATTTTGTTTTAATCGAAAAGTTGATGAGAGTAAGGGTCTTATCGGAAATGCATCGTGATGCGTAAACTGCTTTTGCAGCACAAGTAAAATGTTCGAAAAAGGCCAATTTCGCAGTAGTGCAAACGTCAAACATTCTAAAATTTAATTTTTCCATCAAGCTTCACTCATCATTCGCATCAAAAATATGCACGCTGCAATTTGGACACTTGAAAAATGTCAGTTGTGCGCATACTGCAAATCGTGATGCATTTCCTAACAGACCCTAATTTCTGAACTCTCAACTCGAAAAGACAATAAGAAATGTACATTAAGAGCCGTTTAAAGAAAATGAGTCCCTCAAATCACCAAAAAAATGCAATTTTTGTCCTTTAATAAGAGTAATATTAACACAGGAGAGTAAAAATCTCTTCGACTCTAAAAAATTAATTATAAAACATTCGTTTTATGGAGTTCCTCTTACGTTATGCCTTACGATCTTTATATTTTAATTAATCTTTTCTATTATATAATGCCCGATATTTACTTATTGATTTAAAAACATTGCAAAGTAGAAAAACAATGCTATCTCTAATGTTTATCTCTGATTTAGTCAGTGGCCCAATTGATTGTCGGCCTTTGTAGTCTAGTGGAGAGTGCGCTAAACTATTAACCCAAAGGTCTCTGGTTCGAATCCGGGCTCGGGCATGGTTCTTTTCACTTTCTTTGTTCATTCCTATATTTAGGAATAATGGAAAACTAGAAATTCACAATGAATTGTGGAAAATGTGGAATTTAAGGAAATTAACACAATTAAAGGCTGGGAATGCTTGCCGAGGTTAAGGCATAGCACTAGCCATGGTTAAAAGCAATTCCAAATTGTCCTTCGCTGTTGTTTCGCCTAATCAGTATTTCACGTATGGTTCCAATCAATTCCTCTAAATAATCTATTCCTTTCCTTTCAGGTCAATGACCAAACTTTGTTTGTATAAGGCGCATGCCTTGGTTCTTTGATCTTTAAGAAAATAAACGTCTTTTAAGTGCAATTAATTTTAATATTCCTATTGAAAATCTACGGTTTTATAATATATTTTAAGTTAGAATGATAAGAACTAATTACGGAACAAATGCTCTTTTTAAATTGAGCCTTAATTGACTTTAACAGGCTATCTAAAGATATTGAAATTTAATTTTCATGCTCAAAATTGTATGTAAATTACATGTAATGGCTTATTATCTTACGATCCTTTTTTAATTGTAATCTGTAAAGAAACTTTCCATTGATTGATGAAATACAAATACATATATTTACACCCGAACAGTGGAGTGGTAATTTCCGATCGTATTTCGTGATCTCAATAAAATAAAACAAATACTTTTTGAAAAAATTGCAACTGTTCAAATTGTAAGTTATTGTTAATTTAGTTTTAAAAACTTTGATACTTTACAAAATGTGATTTTAGTCTTGTAACGTTGACATGAAGGTTTGTTTAGGAAATAAATTACAATTATTAAACTTCAATTAAGATATAATATAATGTATTCTGTTGATTTTTTTTTCTCTCTCTTTAAGGAAATTTTTAAAATAATCTCTAATAATTTTCACAATTAAATATAAAAAAAACTATGAAAAATTTCTCAATCTAAATTATTGAATAGAAAATTATAGGCAAATTAACAAAAATATTTATCTTTTTTGCAAAATTTATTCGATCACAAAATATAATTAAGAAAAAGTAAAGCCACTACGAAAGAAAACTACGGAACACTTGAGGAGCCGTAGCGGTTGCCAAGAGAACCAGTTATACTTGTTTGTAATGCAGGTTTTGATGAGGTGTGCTGCCACCTTGCAGAGCTGTGGTAGCGATGTAGTTTATTTAATCAGGCGGTCTTGATTAAATGAATGGTCAACTGCATATGACGTGGTTAGATACGTTTGACGATACGAACCTTTGCTGCGTTACTCTCTCACACTATCATTTTCGTGGTAAGGTCTTATGGATAGCAGCAGAATAGACAACAGCATGAGTAGTGGTTGACTTTTTGCGACTGCAAAACCCAATTGCCAATCACCAAATGCAGCACTCTGACTGTGAAAAAAAAAGGTTGTGATGGTGTGATAATGACGCACACAGCCGACACTAAATGGTGCTGTGCTAGTGGTGTCGGTGCTCGTGCTGATGTCGTTGTTGGTGGTTGCACTTTAAATAGTTTTTCTTATTGCCATTTAGCCATTTCTTATTCACGGTGCTATGTCAAAGTATTTGCACAATTTTTCCATAGCTTGTTAATTTTATTGAAATTTTTCGTAGGACGTTTGTGCGAATGTAATGCAGAAAGTCGAAAGTGGCGTAAAGACGGACGAGAACAACCAGATGTAAAAATATACTTGACGTTGATCGAACGATCAATTGCACCTATTCAAGCCATATGTAATGGCGATTGGCAATGATAAAATTAAAACCCCCTTGGCTGTAGTGTCCGTAGCTGAAACGTGGCTAAACGATCCAAAATTAAGATATATTCATCATAAAAATTTACTCTTTCTTACCTTACAATTTATGCACTACGTGCCTGGGTAGCCATCAACGAAAAAGAACAAAGGCCGGAAGTTCGCCAGCCATCGCTCTTTTCGTTGACAGCCGTCACCTATTGTATTGTCGTTTACATAAGCAAATCGGACGGTACAACATGCTAGGTTATACGACATGGTTTAATGACGGCTTACACCGAATGTTGGTGCAAACGCTGTTTGCGCAAACTGTCGGACGCGGGGTTTGAGCACTTTTGTTTTTCGATGTTTGCAAACAAGCAATTAAGTCCGCACAACAAACATGTCAGCTGGCAATTTGAACGATGTCAGGCACTAATTAACCACGGCTGACACGTTATGGATAATTAGTTTGCAAGCAAAAAAAAAACAAAAAAAAACATCGGTTATATTTAATGGCTTCCGAGTTGAAATCCCAGCTCAGGTTTGAATTTGAATTCAAAGTCCAGACCAGCCGAGAGTACCACACAACGGGTTCTACCGGGTAAGCCGATGAGAAAAACTCTTCCGGTTGATCAGTCGTAGTGTTTCCTCTGCTGATTTGAATTTTGAATTCCAATTCAAGCCTGAGCAGGAAAACAACTGTCGGCTTAGCTGTCAAAATTGAGGTTGCGTTATGTCAGTGACATTTTCATTAAGGTTGGTTCGCCAACCTCCGCTACTACTAGCTGTCAAACGACCATTTGACACTTGAGATTTTTCACCCCCCACAAAATGAAGCTATCCCACACCAGTCGAGGCACCTTAATATACATACATAATACATAAACAAATTAACTTTAAAACGAAATGAAACAAATACTTGTAAATTTTAATTTTTTAATTTAAATACAATTTAATCAAAACCCCCCATGGGTAAATCTTGGCTACGGCCCTGCATGACGCTTTTTAAAATTATTGAAAAATGGGTAGAAAGTCCGCTGAAACTACTTTTGAAGAAAAAAAAATTTAGGATGCGTGAAGAAGGAAAAACGCTTAAAGAGTTTTCAAGTTCAACAAATAGAAGCATTTCCACCATTCATAGCATTTTAGAAAGGAAATCGCTAAGTGTTGGTAAACGTTCAGGCAGGCCAAAAAAACTAAGTTTTCGGGACGAGTGAATTATAATAAGAAAAATCAGGGAACAGCCTCATACTTCTGCCGTAGAGGTTAACAGGGACCTTTTAGAATATCATGATGTACATGTCAGTGACGAAACTGTTCGGAGGATGCTTAGAGCTGCTGGTTACAATGCAAGATCTCCCCGTATTAAACCATTGACAAGCGAGAAAAATTTAAAAAAGCGCATATAATTTGCAAAAAAAAATATAAAAAATCATGAAACTGAGTTTTGGGTCAAGAGTAATATTCAGCGATGAAACAAAATCTAACATTTTAGGACCGGATTGTGGTAATAAAGTGTGGAGGAAGAAAACTACGGAATAGAATCCAAAAAAAAACCATCCCATCTGTGAAACATGGAGGTGGTAACGTCATGCTATGACCCCCATGAGTTCAAATGAAGTAGGCAACATCCAGTTTATAACTGATAAAATGAACCATTGGCAGTATATTCAGATTTTAAAAAACAATTTGGAAGCAAGTGCCGAACAACTTGGGCTTTCGGGTAGTTATATATTTCAACAAGATAACGACCCGAAGCATACAGCTTTGAATACCGAATACGCGACTTTGCATCCTTTACAATACGCCGAGTGTTTTGGGAACACCTCCCCAGTATTTATATTTACATACAATATACAATTTATATACAATAAATACAATACATAAAAAACTTCACTTTAAAACGAAATGAAACAAATACTTGTACAAACAAAAAACAAATTTCATCAAAACCCACCCATGGGTAAATCCTGGCTACGGCCCTGCACTGAGATACCTTCCAAACATACATTCAATGAGAAGGATTGAAAAACCTTTCAACACAAATTTTATACATTCATTGTATGTCTTTTATTAATAAATAACAATAATTAAAGCCATTATTATATAGTCACAAAAATAATGAACCATTAGTGCAGATATTTTTTTGCACTATTAATTTTAGTGGAAAAATAAAAGTTGCACTAAGCTGCAGTAACTTTTTTTATACTATTTTTATATGAATTTTAGTAAAAAATTTTTCATAATTTTTATCTGAAAAAAATAGATAAATATTTTAATATAATTTTCTATGAGAAATTTATGTATACAATTTCTAAGTCTTTTCACATAATTTTGTATAGATCCGAGATCTCGTGCTCATTTCGAGCTCGTTTACGATTTCGAATTTTTTATATGAAAACATTTTTTTTTAACAAGACCCACTTTTTTCATTGTTACTGTTAGTGTTTCTGACACGTAGAAATTTTATTTAATCCAATTTGTTATTTTTATTTGTGTGTTTGTTTTAAATCATGCGTGAAAATCTTTATTGCAATTAAGTTTTAAGAAATGGAAATTGAAGCAAATGTGTGTAATACAGTGTAATCTAGTGTTAGAATTTCAAAAAGTTTTTCGACACTAGGGTGGACCCTAAAGGTATTTTTTTTTATTTTATACTTTTTGTATGTGTACTTTTTATGTACTTTTCATGTATTAAGTGATCGCTGATTTCGAATCTTATGTTCGAATTGTAAAAGAATACACTAGGGTGGACCCTATAAAAGTGTTTTTTGGTTTATACTCCTTAAGGGGTCGCTGATTTTAAACCTGATGTAAGAATTTCAAAAAGTTTTTTGACACTAGGGTGAATCCTAAAAATGTGGTTTTTGGCTTTATACTTTTTGAAGATGCGCTGGTCGCTGATTTCGAATCCGATGCTAGAATTAAAATAAGATTTTTTGGACACTAGGGTTAATCCGAAAAATGTGTTTTTTTTTTTTTGCTTTATACTCTTTGTGTATGTGCTGGAAGTACTAGAGCGTCGCTGATTTCGAATCCTATGTTTTAATTAAAAAACTTTCTACACTAGGGTGGACCCTAAAAATGTGTTTTTGTTTAAACACTAAAATGTAATTTTTAAAAAATAAATCTTTTTTTCCTAAAATATTAAATTAAACTTTTTTCACATTTGCATTATTTTTACAAATTTGCATTATTTGCGGTGAAAATAAAAAAAACATAAAAAAAATTAATATATATATATATATATTATTTGGAACTACATTTGGAGTTGAAGAAAAAGCATAATGAATTTCTTTCAAGAAGGAGTTCCCCTGACCGCACCACTATTTTTCTAAAAGTCCAATAAAAGGATTTAACAGAAACAGTTTAAACAGTGCCGTTTATCTTTTTTAAAAAAAGTGCAAGTCAATAATAAATGACTCAATAGTTATTTTTATTGTAAATTCATATTTTGTAGGGGTGTTTTCTCCCGATTTACCCCTTTACACAAAAAGGTCTTACCTTCATCGATTTGCCTCGACAGCAATTTGACTGTTTATTTCTTTGTTTGTATTTCGTTTGTTTTACATAAAGCTGAAAGTTCATTCGATGCAGTTGCGTTTTGCATCCGTCTATTCGCTTCCGGAATTTTATTGAAAGCTTATAGGAACGAGTTCAATGCTTGTGAGCGGTACGTTACTTTGAAAGTCTATAGTAATAAAACTCATTTTCTGTTTGTTTGTTTGTTTGGCCCTTATACAAATCTAAACGGCTCAACGGATTTCGCTCAAACTAGGTACACATATTAGGTTTATCCCAACTTAAAATGTTACATACATAGTTTTTGCCACGCCCCCTCTTAAATTTTTTAACTAACGGTAATTTTGTTTTTATAAAACTCTTTAGTATCGGAGATTTTTGTGTATTTAATTTTATAAATTTTTTGTTATTTTGACATCAACAACACTTACATATCTTCAAAATTGGAGTAATTTTCAGTACAACGACTTTTTCATAAAACATCGTTACCTAAGAATGAGAAAAAAACGACATGAAAATCAAAGTTTGGTCTTTCGATGCCAATATTTCCGCTGTCCATTAATATATTTCATTCAAATTTTTTTTGTTCAAAAGTCCAATAAAATCACTTTACAAAAATAGGTTGAACTGCACTGTTTAGTTAGTGAAACTATGTTTTATAATTATGTCAAAAATTATCCAAAAAATTGACTTTTTACTCAAAAAATGACTCTAAAATTATTGTTGTTGTAAAAATGAAATCAGTTAAAAATAGCAAATCTGACTACCTTTCATATGACAAAGCTTTTATTTGCAAAAATTCTTCCAGCTAAGGGCAAAAATTATTTTACTGTTTTTGTCATCAAAACAACAAGGGTACCCCCCCCCCCTCTTATTTTTTTCGAGAAATTGATTTTTTCCAAAATGCTGTTTTTATATTTTTTACAAAAAAGTCAAGTCTCAAAAATAATTTATGTAAAAAAATTATCCCAATATCTCTTTTCAATCAAAAGTTATGGCTAAAAATCTATTTTTTCATACAATTGGCTATCTATAGTAACAAAACTCATTTTCTGTTTGTTTGTTTATTTGTTTGTTTGTTTGACCTTTATACAAATCTAAACGGCTCAACGGATATTGCTCAAACTAGGTACACATATTAAGTTTATCCCAACTCAAAATGTTACATACTTAGTTTTTGCCACGCTCCCTCTAAAAATTTTTTACTAACGGTAATTTTGTTATTATAAAACTCTTTACTATCGGAGATTTTTGTGTATTGAATTTTATAAATTTTTTGTTATTTTGGCATCAACAACACTCACATATCTTCAAAACTGGAGAAATTTTCAGTACAACGACTTTTCCATAAAACATCGTTACCTGAGAATGAGAAAAAAATCGACATGAAAATCAAAGTTTGGTCTTTCGATGCCAATATCTCCGCTGCCCATTAATATATTTCATTCAAATTTTTTTTGTTCAAAAGTTCAATAAAATCACTTTACAAAAATTGGTCGAACTGTACCGTTAAATCAGTGTATATATCTTTTATGATTATGTCAAAAAATGTCCAAAATATTGACTTTTTACTCAAAAAATGACTCAAAAATTGTTGTTGTTGTAAAAATGAAATCAATTAAAAATAGCAAATCTGACTACCTTTCATATGACATAGCATTTATTTGCAAAAATTTTTCCAGCTAAGCGCAAAAATTATTTAACTGTTTTTGTCATCAAAACAACAAGGTTTTTTGAAAAAACCCTTTTATTTTTTTCGCGAAATTTTTTTTCCAAAATTTTGTTTTTATATTTTTTACAAAAAAGTCAAGTCTCAAAAATAATTTATGTGAAAAAATTACCCCAATAACTCGTTCCAATCAAAAGTGATGGCTAAAAATCTATTTTGTCATACCAGACTTTTAATAAAACTGAGTTTTGTTTTAGAATTCTCTTATATAAGAATGAAGTTGTGTGTGTCTAGAGTAATTATAAACATTTTGGTGTATATAAAATCTTCCTTATAGTTATCTACTTACTTTTTGCCTCCCCACCCCCCGCCCCCCTCCTGTTAAATTTGTTTTGTTGTGATTTGTCATTTTTCTCACTATTGCTTCACCGTTGTTACTCAGTTCTTTATCAATGGTACTTTAAATGTTCTATATATATCACTGTATCATCGAAAAAATGACTGTGAATAAGAATGGTGTAAAAGTTAATTTTTTTCATGTTTAATGTGTTATTTCAACTTTATTGTTGAAAGTCAAATTTTCACGCCAATTAAATGTACCGACATATAAAAGACAGCGAAATTTTGACATTTTAACTATCCAATCATGGTTGTAAGCTTAGCTGCATTGAACAAATTTTTCGGTTCGATTGCGTACTAACCGAAAGAATGCTGAAAATTATGCTGGAAAATATTATAAATTAGAAATAAGTACTGCATTACCGACACGACTCCAATATATTAGAAAATAAGGTAACTTTTATCCAATTTTGTTCTTTTCGCACACAGCGTAAACTTGCAGCAAATAACATAATGGCACTTCTTGCACTGTTCCTGCAGATTTTTCAGCTGGATTTATGTCGATCTGTTAACGTCGATAATATTTCTACAGGTTGCTGTATATACTATAATACAAATTAAAAAGCGACTGCTTTCTTAACTTACACCTTTTTGCTAATTTACATTAAAAAACGACTGTACAATTTTTCGTATAAAATAGGAATTCAGAAGATTTAAGAAATTGCATCATCAGACTCAATTTATAATAATTTTTAATTTAGAGACACTCCAATTGTTATTTTCCAACTGTAAAAACTACAAAAAAAATTTAGGAAAATTTTTATAAATATGATTTTCATTAGCGAAGTGCAAGTAACATGCTTACCAGTAGCCAGTAAATTCAGTTTAGAACTAAAAAACAGTTTTTGATTGTGAAAAAACAGTGATAAAATTATTTCTTCTTTAAAAAAGCTTGGTCAATTTTTTAACTAATAATTTTATAGTGGTCTCAAACTTAAACTTACCACGTTTTTTTTTTAATTCCAAAATTTACAAAAACATTTAATCGAAAAGTGTATATTAAAATTTTTATATAAATGACTCTCGAGTAACACCGGTTATATCAGCTAGTATTTTGTAAATAAAATGAAAATGATGAAATTTAACTTTTGTTAACTTGCAAACTACGAAAACATTCGACAAGAGTTGGGTGACTACGAAGCACCGCACAAAGAGGAGACGCGCTAAGCACGTTTGCAGCACCGTCTATGTTTTCGATTGGCTTTTATAAATTTTCATAAGAGTAGACTCTAAATTTGTCTGACAGTTTAACAGCTACTACACCGTATACAATGTCTTTGAAATTGGTTTGTGTACATACTAAGCGGTGGTTTTTTATGTTTGTTTTTTTAGTGTCACTTTTCGTTTCATCGAGTTTCAGATCAAAACGGTTCTAAAGAAGTTTCACTTCTTAAATTATTAAAAATTAACAATTCTACTGCCTGCAAAAGCTATTGGCGTATAATATAAGGTATTAAAATTTGAGCCAAATCGACTCAATAGATTTTTTTTTTAGCATTCGGGCCGATCAAAAAAACGTTGTATCGAAAAAACGCTTTTAAGGTTTTAACAACATACAGTGCCTCATTATGAGGCGATCTAGACTGGTCTGCATTTTTTAAAATATACTTTCAAATTATTAGACTTTCGAAATACATTAAAAAATCGATTGTTTGACTTATCCTTAGGGTATTCCTTAAGGGTATTAATTTAAAAAAAAACCTACAAAACTTTTAGCTTCTTAAGCCTTATTCCGTTCAACGTCAAGTGTTCTACGTTCAATTAAATAGTTCGATTATAGCAAAGGTATCATGACTAGGAAAATTGCAAGCTTTTAAATATTAAAAATACAACTACAAATTGAGTTGTCTTTTGATTGATTTCTCTGATATATGAATTGTGTTTCATAGACTTACAACGCTACGGTTGACGCAAATGCAACATATCAGACGCATTTAATTTAGTTGATGTTATTAGAGTAATCATCAAATTGCAGCAATTTTATGAATTTCTTTTTAATGATTTTGTGGTTTGCGATTATTCACATAATTCAAGATAATAACATTACCCAACACTGAAAGAATAATTGAAGCAAAATCTTTGGTTAAGTATTTAGGATTTCGAACAGTTTAGAGATACTTTGGGAACACTAATCGCGAATCTAACATCAATAAAGCAACAGAAAATGCTACGCTGACACACCAACTCAAACGCAGTTGACTGTATTAGTTAAATGCGCTAACTCAAATGCGCTATGGCGTAGTTGAATTAATATGAATGAATGAATTTATCTTAATTTGCAGTAAAAACCATTATATAAACTTATCGTCATTGCACAATTTACAGAGATTTAGTAGAATGTATACTTTACAACTAAAAAATAACACTTATGATTGCTGTATCAACAAGTCGTTAATCAGCACAGTGAGTTTTTGAGTTGAGTTGCGCATGGAGTTGCATGGTAAATTATTTGACAGTGATGAATTGGCTAGCGCTTTAAAGTGTGTGATAAAGCTCTTAATCCAGTCTGGTCTGCAAGAAAAGATAAAAGTTTTAATTTGGATTCATGTTTGCTGCCAATTTTCCAGTCAAACAAATTCGAATCACCAACGAAATAAGAACGTACAGGCAACAATTTTTATGTTTATTTCTATGTCACAAAAAATGTGTCATTATTGTTTTAAGATACAGAAATCGAACTCATAAGCCTACTATTCTGTTCGGTTGCGTGAAATTTCGCTGGCAACATCTATTTATTTGTTGCGTGAAATTTCTGGCTTTAAGTTTGTTGCGAGGAATTCCCATGGCAACGTTTCTCAGAGAGACTCAGACAATAAATTGGGAGATTTCATATGATCTCTCTCTTTTCACTTCAAAATAAATAGGCAATACAATAAAATTGTCGTGAAAAAATGTTGCTCAGAAACATGTTGCGATAATTTCACGCAGCGGAACGGAGTACTGCTTTGCCGAACATGTTGTGAAAATGTCCACGCTTGTTTCGCAGCTGTCACTTTTTGTATGGAGATTTGAGTGGAATTTTACATGAAACAGAACAGAGTACTATGCTATAAAACAAAATATTCAAGCGTAATAAAGTCATCAAGCGTAAAGCCTAGTACTCTGTTCGTTTGCGTGAAGTTTCGCTGGCAACATCTATTTATTTGTTGCGTGAAATTTTTGACTTAAAGTTTGTTGCGAGGAATTCCTATGGCAACGTTTCTCAGAGAGACTCCGAGAATAAGTTGGGAGATTTCATATGATCTCTCTCTTTTCACTTCAAAATAAATAGGCAGTGCAATTAAATTGTCGTGAACAAATGTTGCTCAGAAACATGTTGCGATAATTTCACGCAGCGGAACAGAGAGAGTACTGCTCTGACGAACATGTTGTGAAAATTTTAACCCTGTTTTTAACCCTGTCACTTTTAATATGGAGATTTGAGTGGAATTTCACATGAAACTGAACAGAGTACTATGCTTAATTGACGAACAAAATTTTTTATATATTTTTTCAGATCTTAAATACCATTTTTTCAACACTATGAGCACACATTGATGAAGAAGAATGAAATATAATGAAGTCAAAACTATTTCAGATTCGTCTTTAGCGCCTTAAAATTATACCGAATTTTTTTGAGATACGAAAAATATTGCTGCACATTGTTGTTACTAAAAAATTGTTGAAACCAATAAGTCAAAACAATTCACCCATTCTGTCACTTGTCCAACTAAATTCTATTTAAATAAATACATCGATGTGGGTGAAATTTTGCATGGGGCACCAATGACGAATATTAAAAATGTAATATGTATAAAAAAGTTTGGTGTGATTTGTGGTGGAGTGCACGAAATTGACAAAAATCGGCAAAAACTTCGAAAATAAATTTTAACTAAAATATCAATTCCATATCAATTCGACTTATTTTGGAGCAATATCTGACATTTGTGTTTCCGATTTTTTTGAAACTTTGTAGGTTAGTAGTGCCTATAAAAATAGCTTACGGTCCTATTCTGACAAAGTGACAATTGTTATAGAGTACTTAAAAAATTTGTTTGTGTTTGTAGTAATTTTTTGATTTCAAAACATAATTGGAAGCTCAAAAATAATCACCCTTATTCTTGAATCAGCGTCGAGTAAATATCGTCGTCAAGAGCTCACTTTCACCAATGAAATGTCATCGAAGATCATTTCGATGATCAAAAATTTAAATATTTATTTGACATCGTTTGCTCAATAATTGACATGAACAATCACTGCAGATCTCAACGTCGAAATTGAAAATTTCAAGAATGTAACAATTTTGCTTCGACGTCGTTTTGAGATCGAGCGCGGGTTCAAGAATAAAAGCGAATAAATTTTGATAAAAATTGTCACCTGCTTTTCAGATAGTGATAATTTCATTCAAAAATTTTGTTTTTTAGGCTTAAAATTTTGTTTTGAAATCAAAAAATTACAACAAACACATAGAAATATTAAAAATACTGAGAAACAATTGATACTTTGCCAGAATAGAGCTGTTAAACTGTGATTGTTTTTTTGCCAACTTATTTTTTTTAAAGTTACACACTGTGAAAAATATTATAAAACATAAAACAATACAAATTGTGCATGCATTAAAATAGCTGTATCTTTGAAACCATAAATCATACGAAAAAAATTTTTATGTATTTTAAAGACCTTAAATGGGTGTTTCTGTTGGTATATTTTTTTAGCACTTTATGAAAATTTCTTTTTTTGAACCTGAAATTTTCAGCAACATTTTTCATAGTCTTCGTAACCAATTTCTTAACTTTTTAATAGAGTGTCGTTTTAAGGCATCAATTTTAAAGGTTAGCACACAATTTTAGCAATCCAACGATTGCTATGTTTAAGGAATTTATAAAAAAATGCCTACAAAATATTTCTTCTTTTTACACCGAAAATTCCGTATTTTCAAATATCGTAACAGTTTTTAAAAATATAAAAAATTAAAGTTTTCTATATGACTTTGTTATTTATTATGTTGATTTTCTATGATATAAATACAAATTCTAAATGTTTGATGGTTTAAATCATTCCTGATTTTAAATACAAATTTTAGTTGTTTGATAGTTTTAAATCGTTTATTGAGCACAGCGATTCGTTAGAGCAATAAATTGTTCTAACCTCACAACCTACGAGTAATGGTGTTTTTCTAATATATCTACGCCTGTGTCGAACAACGCCCACTTTTTTGACCGTAATTTGTAATAATTGTTCCAACCCCTGAACCGATTTCCAGTACCCTTGTGTCAATATTAACTGAGATACAGTATTTTTCTTATATTGCCACGCCCTTCTGTACAGCGACGGCTACTTTCTTGACCGCACATTTTTATAATTATGCCTACCCTTGTACCTAATTTCAGTATCCTAGTATCAATATTATTCGAGTTACAGCGTTTTTATTACATTGACACGCCCTTTATCGAATTACGCCCACTTTTTTGACCATAATTTGTAATAATTGTTCCTAAACGTGTACCAATTTCCTGTACCCTAGTATCAATATTAACTGAGATACAGTCTTTTTCTTATATTGCCACGCCCTTTCGTCGAACAACGCTCACTTTTTTCACGATTCTATTTCCACAGTAAATTTTCATAATTATGCCTACCCCTGTACCTACTTTCAGTAGCCTAGTGTCAATCTTATTCGAGTTACAGCGTTTTTCTAATATTTCAACGCCCTTTTTCGAATAACGCCCACTTTTTTAACAAAACTTTTCATAATTGTGCCTACCTCTGTACTAAATTTCTGTATTCTAGTGTTAATATTATTCGATATACAAAGTTTTTCTTATATTGCCACGCCCCTGTGTTGACTACCACCCACTTTTTTAAACGGACACCTCCGAGTCTGATATCTCTATCTGTTGACAAAAAATTGTGGCAATCGGGCAAGTACTCTAGGAGTTATCGATGTACATACATTTAAAAAAAATAAAAGAAAAAAAAGAAACCAACCAACTTGAGAACCTCCTCCTTTTTGAAGTCGGTTAAAAATAGGAAATCTTTTGTAACCATTTCTTAAAAAATTCGTTTAAATAGCAACCGTTGGAATACCAATCTAAAATTGTGTGTTAGCCTATAAAATTGATGTTTTAACATGACATTTAAAAGATAAAAACTTTGTTGTGAAAACCATGAAAAATATGCCTGAATATTTCAGGTTTAAAAAAAAATAATTTTTAATAAAAGTGCTATAAAAAAATTCACCACCAAAATGACAAATGTTTTTGTGTACAACTTACAGTTTCGAAGTTACAGCTGTTTAAATACATGCACAAATTGTATTTTTTAAGATTTTTGATATTTTTCACAGTGTATAATTTTAAAAAAAATTAAATAAAAAAAATACGTAGGTATACTACTTTTCAGAAGAACTATCCACATAGAGAGTTTCCAAATTTTCAAAAATAATGATGTCAGAAACGTGGGTGCTTTAACATGAAATCACTAATTTCTGTCAGTGATGCTCCATGCAAAATTTCATCCAAATCAGAGATGGTCAAAATGGAATTGCTGCACTGTAAAAACATTTCATTTTCTTTCAAGCCCTCTCTGATCCCGAGGGTTAAGAAAAGCAACATCGCATTTTGACCTAAACCTTTCCAGCAGAACTCACAAAACAATTTAAAGGCTGCCAATTAAAGCCTAGTATGCTGTAGGGACGAAAATTTTTAGGCACTTAATTCTACACGCGAAATTTTGATGTAGATTCAACACTAACACATACTTACCATAACGTGTTTGTTGAATGTGTTAGTTCAACCTTATTGTTAAATGTCAAATATCCACGCCAAGTAAATGTATCGACATATAAAAGACAGCGAAATTTTGATATTTTGACTCTCCAATCATGAATGTGAACTTGGCTGCATTGGCCAAATTTTTCAGTTCAACAGCGTACTAACCAACGAAAAAAAATATGTCGCTATTTTTTCGCTGTCAAAAACGCAATACATTTTTTTCGGAAGATTTCTTTTCGCTTCTATAGCAAACTATACTTAATGCACTAAATGCGGAAGTTGAGAACTAAAACAACTTTGCAATAAATTATTTCTTAAAGCAATGAAACGGAGTGTTCTTTTCAAGTGCGTGGGCGTGACGCGACAGGCAATTAAGTACCTATCTCTTGGAAAATTTTTTTTTCTAATTTATTATTTTTGCATCAATAAAAATTAGCTCAATAAAACCACACCGTAATCTTATCAACAAAGAAATTCCTTCTGCTTTCCGCTGTGATTATTTTAAAATTTCCATAATTTTGCAGCTTATCATACTGAGCTACTTGAGGATATCAGCGATAAGATCGAGCATAAATTCTCACACATCTTGTGCGTGAGCCAATGCGAGTAATGAACTAGATAAAGTCACTCAACTTTGGAGTGGGTTACAGTTGAAAATAAACTTTTATTTAGAATTATTTTTATGAAAAATATACTAGTTAAATTCAAGTGTTCATTTTGTTGATTTTTTTTTTGTTCAAATAATTGTTAAATAATATAACGGTCACAAAACACTGATAAAAAAAATTAAAGCAGCCAACAAAAGTGAAAACTTAAAATTTCACTTTGAATTTGATCAATAAAAGTTCGATAGCTAATAATACGTTTGCAAATATTAAACAAAAAAAAATACATCAATTTCACTGGAACAGTAGAGCTTTGCCCACTGTGCGTCCTCGAGAACTTTTTCTTTATTCTTTTTTTTTTTAGATATTTATCAGTTCTTTGTTTATTTATTTATTTACATTTTATCAACTGCTTCTTCATATCTTTGTAGCTGCAGTCAAGCAGATAACGTTGTTTTTTGTTTTAGCCAGAATACCATAAAATTATCTTATCAGTGACGCTTAAGAAATTTATTAAATGCAAACTTTTGCCAGACTTGCTTTTTGTTCACTTTAGTGCTAAAAATTATTAAGTCATTAGTGCTTTTTCAATTTAAGCCTACTTAATTGATTAATGCCCCTTTAAAATGTCCTATCGAAACTACTCACCAACTCTCCCCACTTCAGGAAAAAATTTCGTACCTAAATTTCCTAACTTGTATCCCTTGAGTTTTGCCCTTAAAACTCCCTTGAGAACAGCAAGTCAACACTGCTGCCTCATTTAGTGACTCGGCATGTTTGCAATCACAACTACTATCTTTTCTTGCTCTTAGCTTATCTTAAGTTTTAACTTTTGCCGTTTTTAATTTTTATTTTGATTTTTATTTTTTATGATTTCCATAAATTTAATGCCCACACACTCACACGCAAACTCACACTACTAAGCTTATATTAAGCTTTTATACGGAAACCCTTGAAAATTTGTAAAAATATTCACACAAATCAGTAGCACTTCGTCACAACGTTGCTGTTGGCGGTTCTTTTAACTTCTGCTGTGATTTCTAGTGCGACTGTGTATTGTTTTGTTAATATTTTTTAAGTGTATTTCAAGTAGTTTGCAACTGTTTGTGATAGTCAATTGTTTTATTAAAGCTCTTCGGTTATTGTTATTGATTTGTTTAGTCGGTCAATCTTTAGTCAGTTTTAAGCTCAATGGTAAAGTGTTGACTATCTCGCCGCAGACATAAGATATCAATTAAATGGCATTTTTACTAGGTATGTAAATGTATGATATAAAAGTGGTCTTTTCATACCAAACAATCAGAAATTATAAGGTTCATATCCCATCTAACGCCAAAAATTTGTTCCAATGAAAAAAGACGTGCGCCAAGTAAGACACTCGTCAAAAGCGAAGTTTCTTTATATTTTTACAGATTTGACAATATTATGAATAACTTGACAACTTTTTTTTCCAATAAAATATCAACATATAATTTATTTCAAATACAAGTCGGATATTTTATTACAAGATTCATTTTTAATTGTTTGATTTATTATCTTAAAATTTCATAACTGAAAGATGAGCTTATGATAGCAGAAATTAGTAACAAATGTATATTAAAGATAAAATTTCACCAAATAATTCGAACAAATTCGAAAATCCGCTGTAAGATAATTATAGTTTTTTTACATTTACAGCAAAAATCTGTCATTAAAATCAGTCATTATTTTCGATTTTTATGCGCAAGCATTCTTTGTGCTCATTACCACTTGACAGTCTTTGTCTATAAGAATAAAAGCCATTCAGAATTGTTGCAAACATTTTAGGTTCACATCACAGCTAGTTTGTGTTTGTGTTTCTTTGTTTATACGAAATATCAACTTCAAGGCTTACAAATGATTGATTAATTGAGTTCATTACCATTCATAAAGTTGGTTGCTATTATTTGTCACTTAGTTTTTGTGGACAAAATTTAATCGCATTGTACTTATTTACATACCGATAAAGCTTGTTATAGTTGAGATAAGTTTTTAGACTTGGGTTTCAAAAGCAAAATGTTATCACTTAATCATACATACTTATAACAATTTCTTATTGGTACTCATTATCAAAAAATTTTAATACTTATGTTATGAGCAAAACAAGATGACATCTTTGGTGTCAAAGTTACACATTTTTAATGAAGTGAAAGGCAGAAAATGTATTTTAGATGCTCTGTAAGTGTTTAATGATTGTTTGAGTTATTGAATAATCATCTATATCTATCTATACAATTATATATATAAAAAGATACTCGCGAAGTTTGATGACAGGTAAGCTCGGCAACCGCTGAACCTTATTTGATTTTTCTTTCTTTATTTGATTCTTATAATAATTTCCAGTGACAAAGCGCACCAAGTTTTTTTAAAAAAATATATTCTTTAATTGTTACAAACTTCACGCATTTTCATCACGCATACAGCCAACAAGCAGCACAATACAACAACAACAGGTGGGCCTGTGTAGTCTATTGGAGAGTGCGCTAGACTATTAACCCAGAGGTCCCTGGCTGGAATCCGTGTTCGGGCATTGTTCTTTTCACTTTCTTTGTTCTTTCCCTCATTTAAGAATTATGGAAAACTAAAAATCCACAACTTTATTGTTTAAGGGCTGAATATGCTTGCTGACACTAGCCGCGGTTAAAAGCAATTCAAATTGTGAAGTCCGTATATTAATTTTTGTGAAATTTCAAGAGATTTTACAATTTTGATAAAGTCATTTTATAAGGGAGGTAGGCGTGGTTTTCATCAGAATTGAACTCATGCTAATTAAAAAAAAAATGTCAAAAGCACCTCCGTCTTCTAGGTAAATTGATATCCATTTTCATGGTGCAATATCCCACTGTGCAAAGCCAGGAACGGGTTCGCTAGTGTTTTACTAAAAGTTATGAAAAATAACTAGTTTCAAATCATGATGTTGTTGTTGTTGTATCTCATATCTATTTTAAGCCGTATTTCTTAAAAAAGGTAATGATTATTAATTTTTTTTTAAGTTGAATTTTTTTAAACATAAACCTCTCACTTCATGCCTCCTTTGCTAAGTAAATACCGGCTAAATTCTACAGATTTTGCGAATTATTCACATTTAATTGACATATTCGCATGACTGGAAAACTTACCGATGACTGCTTGCTTGATTTTTTAATAAATTGATTGACGTTCTTATCTAAAGACACAAAAAAAAATAAAGCTAGTGACAATGACAGTGTTCACGAGCAATTTCAAATAACAAATGCACATTATAAATTCTCTTATAAACCTTGAATATTAATATTTTAGCACCTTTCAACAATAAAAAACCAAAGCCCCAGCCGAAAGTACAGCTGCATGTGTTTAAGATTCTACATGAATTATTTTTAATTGATAAAAATAGATAAAAATAAAAATTTAATCAAATTAATTGTAAAGAAAAAGCAGCTTTTCATTCAGTTGTTAAAACAAAAGATTACTTAAAGTCACGCCAATTAAATAAAATATACAAGTAATAAATTCATTTTTGTCTATCTTATCACAGGTAAGCTAAGAAAAATATTGATATTTTGAAAATTATTTAAATATGCATACAATTTTATCTAAATATTAAAGTTTGAAAAATGATCCTTAGAAAGCCTGAGAAACATTTAAAACAAAACTAAATGATGTTATGTTTTATTAACAACACAAAACTAAAAACATGTATTTTAAAATAAAAATGAATTTAAAATGAAAGCTAGGTAGCTGGCAACAGATTTAAATACTTCTAAGCATGAAGTGTATGAAATACTTACGTGAACTGCTTATCGGCAATAAATAGAAATAAAAATAAAAAAAACAAAACAAAACCTATGCACGTGATGTTTACGAATAAGTGGTGATGGGTGTGAATATTGACATCAAGTGTCAACAGCTAGAAGTTTTCTGTTCTCACAATTAAGTATCTGGCGTCAATGGGCAACTTCAGAAAGCTTAAATCACGCTCGAAGTAGCAATTAATCAGTTTATTTAATTCAAAATAGTTCCATGCAGGTAGAAATGGTAAAAACGTTGTGAATGAATAAAAATTATGAATAAAATATAAAAGATAAACATAACATAACATAACATAACATAACATAACATAACATAACATAACATAACATAACATAACATAACATAACATAACATAACATAACATAACATAACATAACATAACATAACATAACATAACATAACATAACATAACATAACATAACATAACATAACATAACATAACATAACATAACATAACATAACATAACATAACAAAACATAACATACAATAACATAACATAACATAACATAACATAACATTACATAACATAACATAACATAACATAACATAACATAACATAACATAACATAACATAACATAACATAACATAACATAACATAACATAACATAACATAACATAACATAACATAACATAACATAACATAACATAACATAACATAACATAACATAACATAACATAACATAACATAACATAACATAACATAACATAACATAACATAACATAACATAACATAACATAACATAACATAACATAACATAACATAACATAACATAACATAACATAACATAACATAACATAACATAACATAACATAACATAACATAACATAACATAACATAACATAACATAACATAACATAACATAACATAACATAACATAACATAACATAACATAACATAACATAACATAACATAACATAACATAACATAACATAACATAACATAACATAACATAACATAACATAACATAACATAACATAACATAACATAACATAACATAACATAACATAACATAACATAACATAACATAACATAACATAACATTACATAACATTACATAGTACAATATAGCAAAAGATAACATAACAAAATATAGCATAACATAAAATAACATAACATAACATAACATAACATAACATAACATAACATAACATAACATAACATAACATAACATAACATAACATAACATAACATAACAAAACATAACATAACATAACATAACATAACATAACATAACATAACATAACATAACATAACATAACATAACATAACATAACATAACATAACATAACATAACATAACATAACATAACATAACATAACATAACATAACATAACATAACATAACATAACATAACATAACATAACATAACATAACATAACATAACATAACATAACATAACATAACATAACATAACATAACATAACATAACATAACATAACATAACATAACATAACATAACATAACATAACATAACATAACATAACATAACATAACATAACATAACATAACATAACATAACATAACATAACATAACATAACATAACATAACATAACATAACATAACATAACATAACATAACATAACATAACATAACATAACATAACATAACATAACATAACATAACATAACATAACATAACATAACATAACATAACATAACATAACATAACATAACATAACATAACATAACAAAATATAGCATAACATAAAATAACATAACATAACATAACATAACATAACATAACATAACATAACATAACATAACATAACATAACATAACATAACATAACATAACATAACATAACATAACATGACATGACATGACATAACATAACATAACATAACATAACATAACATAACATAACATAACATAACATAACATAACATAACATAACATAACATAACATAACATAACATAACATAACATTATATACCATATTGAAAACACTTTTTTATTCAGTATTAAAATATTATAGGCTATTTGAAAATGTTTCTTATAAAAGAAAGGCATGACATCTCCCAACTTTATTTTTGACTTAAGGCGTTAGGCCACTCTATAGCTTTCGAAAAATCAATAAATTTTTTATTTTAAATGGTCTCTTATGATCTCAAAAATTATTTACCAAAAGTTGATGGCCGGGAAAAATTTCTTAGTACTCGATTTTTGAATTTTAGTATTTATAAGACCGCCTCGTCGGCACTTGAGCCCTGCATGAGTATATTCGCTAAATGAATGAATGTAAGAGTACACTGCAGGCGAATAAATGTAAACAACAATGTAGTGAAGAGAAAATTGCGCATGAGACTAACTGCATATAATGAAGGCAATGAATCGCTGACTGAACGGGCAAAAAGAGGCAAGACTTGCTTCAAAATCAAGCAGAAAAGAAAAGCAAGAGCAAATCGGTAATCTGGAAGGCCAATTGTATGGTGCAGGCATCGCAGATTAGAGGGTTTGCAAATTCACTCCTAATTTTCTACTACTCAAAACTTCAAACGCGTTTATCTTAAAACTGCATTTTTTAAGTTTGCCGAAAATATAACTCAAACAATTTTCAACCGATTCACTTGAAACTTCGAATATATCTTGAAAAATATATTGTGTATGGAAGTACGTAAGATTTTTTTTTAAATTGAATATTTTATTTGTTATTAACAATAATCTGATGATTTTTTTAGGCAAATTTTTCACTTTCCACTTTAGAAGTGCGCCCTTTGGCCGAAACTCAATATATCAAAAATATCCTACGTACTTCTATAGCCCATATTATATATACTAAAAAACATTCATTGGATTTTTGTAACTCAAAAATTACAGGAGTTTTTTGTTCGCCCGTGGACCCCTTAAAAAACAAAGACGTCATCCCAAAAACGCTGCACAGCCGCCATTTTGAAATTTAATGTTTTAAAAAATTATTGTATACAGTTACCTTTATGTGTAATTTACACTCATTTTTGGAATCTTGATTTATTGCGAAGTATTTCTGAAAAAAAAATTCAAAATATGCATATTTTTCAGGCGTCTTGAGTGGCCTAATCCCTTAACTCCTGAAACATATATTATAGATGGAAACTCGGTACAAGATCACTATCATCTTACACCATTTTACTTAAAAAAATTAGTTTATTGGAAGAGAGGATGTATCATCTCCCATACAAATCAAATCATTTATATAGATAGTGTTCAAATTGTTCAGGAGCTTTAATTGACATGATGCAGCATGGAAAATTGTTATGAAGCCCTTGTTTACTAACATTATTTATTTGGAACTAGTTTTTTGCTTATGTAAAAGGAGTTGTAACATCTCCAATACAACTCAAATTGTTTTAGTGTCTAAGTTCTCGAGCTTTATATGGAAAGCTAAGCAATATGGAGCTTGGAAACTTAGTGCAAAACTATCAAACACTTGGTATCTCACACATAGCTTGCATCTTCTTATTTGATTCAGCTCTTAAGCTTTATATAAAAGGGCATACAAATTTGGCATTAAAATATTAGTTATAAAAATAATTTTTCCTTAACACTAATTATTGACGTTGAATATGGGGCCGTTGCACCTCCCATGCAACTAGTTTAATATCTTAGCTCTTGAACATAAATGCGATAGAGCACGAAAACTCGGTACAAGACCAATATTTTCAAACTATCATATTGAAAAAAATTATGAATGTTGTGAACGAGGACGTGTCACCTCCAATACAACAGAATTAACGGCCTTTATAGTTTAGTGGAGAGTGCGCTAGACTATCAACCCAGAGGTAACTGGCTCAAATCCGGGCTTGGGTATGGTTCTTTACACTTTCTTTGTTCTTTTCTACATTTATGAATTATGGAAAACTAAAAATGTGGAATTAAGGAACAGAAACAACTAAGGGCTGGAAATGCTTTCCGGGGTTAAGACATAGCACTAGAGCCTCGGTTAAAAGCAATTCAAATTGTCTTTCACATTTGTTTCACCTAATCAATAATTCACGTATGGTTCCAATCAATTCCTCCAAATAAACTATCACTTTCCTTTCAGGTGAAAGACCAAATCCTGTTTATATAAGGCGCATGCCTTGGTTCTTTGATCTTTAAAAAAATCAGTTCGTAGTCTTAACTATCAAAATATATCCCAGAGAGTACTGAAAATTGGTCAAAACAATTTACTTATATCTTCTTAATGAAAAAAATTTATTTTTAACAAAAAAAGGGATTGGAACCTGTCCACCCAAAATTTATATTTTTAAATTAGTTTTTAACCTGTACATGATAGAGCATGGAAATTTGACATGAAGCCATAATTTACATGAAGCCATAATTTACAAGCATAATTTTTCTGAGACAAATTTTTTGCAAGATAAGTGACACCTTCTATATAACTCGAACAGTTTAAATGTATTAGCTATTGAGCTTTATACGATAAGGCATGGCAACTCTGTATGAAGCCAACATTCCTTAGCATCATTTCACTGAAAAAAAATATGGACTTTGAAAAAGGTGTCGATGCACCTTCGCTAAAAATTGAATCGTTTATATGGTAACGCTTTTCAACTGCGTGATTGGAAGAGTTATAAAGAAGCCCTCACTAACTATAATAAAGAGATTAGAAGTGCAAAGAGGCAATCATGGAAAGTCTTCTGTGAAAGTTTAAATGATACGACAAGTAGTGCGAAAATATACAGAGTCCTATATAAAACTCACACTAGTAACATCGACCTACTCATGAGACCGGATGGCACATTTAAAATGATCGCTGTGAGACTCTAAAGCTCCTTGCTGATGCTCATTTCCCTGAGTCTACTACATTGATTGGAACTCCAACTCCTTACAGACAGGGTTCAGAAGACCAAACATAACAGATTGGAGAATATTCAGATCAATCTTTGACGAGGAAAGGATAAAATGGGCTCTCAGATAAAATGCCCTTCCTAATCGCTATTTTTAGAACGAGCTTTGTATGGGATCCTATACCCAATGCCTGGAGAGAGGTTATTGTTAGATTTATTCCCAAAATGGGCAGTAAACCTTCTGATATACCGAAATCTTTTAGACCAATAAGCTTCACCTCCTTTCTCCTAAAAACTATGGAGAAAATTGCTGATTTGTTTATCAGAGAAGGTTGTCTTATAGGCACCAGATATAGTATGGAACAGAAAATTTGAATGGAGCGAATAATAACTATAAGTATAATAGGCTAATGTAATTATATTGGGACAAAACTTGGAAGTCATAAACAGCCGTCATAACAGCTAAAAAAGTTACAGGAATTTATCAAAAATTCTCTGATTAGGGTTTGGATGGTTATAAATATTTGGTTATTCAGGATAGTGAAATCTTGTTTGCTTGCACAAATAAAAGGGAAAATCGCAATATCTGCCTATAGATACCGCTTTTTTATGTCTGTTTATGTATATCCTGTTTTCTTTCTTGAGTGATTGCCTTAATTTGTGTAGATATGACAGTTCACGTTAAAATATTAAGCAATTGAGCAAAAAATTCGAATTTTATTTTATTTTCTTGAAGATTAAGAAAAAACAAGAAAAACTAGTTTTGATGTTCATGCTAGATACCGCACTCTTCCTTATGACGGCAGTAAAGATGAAGTAGGTAGACACCATCGGCAGAGCACTGAGCACCATAGGGTATTTTGTTAGTATTCAGTAAAATGTTCACTTCAGCTTATCGGTGAATATTTTGCTTGTAAAACTTAAATTATTTTAAAATTTCTTTCTTTTTAAAATTTTTCGTTTTTGTCATATTATTTAAAATATTTCCCGTAAAAATAAATTAATTTTTTATCTTGAGGGAATGTTTGCAATTTCCTTGAACAAATTCATAATTTCTTCCTTTGGTTTTCTTTTTTTTTATTTATTTTCCCTTTCCGGACTTTATGCTTCTATTTCCTGCTTACCATTTATCCGTAGTCGCATTCTCTGTACACAAACTTAGTAAATATTTTATTTCATTATTTCTTGCTCTTAGCTATTTAAGATGAATATTATTATTATTTGCTACCGCTTACCCACAAAAAAAACAAATAACTAATAATACAAGCAAAAGAAACTTTGCAGTTTATTTAAAAAATTTTAGGCTCCTTTTAGGCACATAGCTTTTTATCGCGTAAATTTTATGAAATCCAAAATATATATAATTGAGTTAATGGAATAAATTCCAAGAAACAGCTTCAACTAAAATAGCGTTGACAACTTTAAGCAAGCCTTTAAAGATTTCATGCCCAAAATAATACAATCATTTAACATAAGTATTGGATAGAAAAAGAGCACAACAAAGCATAAAATACATCTGTTTTTCATGGCAAATATTATCAAGTAGCTACATTAAATTATCTCAAATTAAATCTCCAGCTAATTTTGGATAATTAAACAAAATATCCTTATCAAATAACAATTTTCTGCTCACAGTTTGTTGTTATTGCAACTAGTTTGTACACTTCGAACACAAAAAACAACATGAAGCAGCTGTCAAAAATGGCATGCATAAACGTTTAAAACACAAGCAATCATGTTGAGCACAGTCTGGCAGCACCATTTATGGGTTGTGCAAAAATATATGTATAAAAAAAAGTGACGCGCTTCTGCAGTAAAAACAAACGAGCTCATTAATTATTTAATTAATTGCATTAGCTTCGTGAATTAAATTACCATTGAATTTACTTACATGTTTCATGATTAAGTTAATTTATGTACGAGTTGTCAGCAAAGTTAAATATGTAAGTTAAAGCATGTATTAAGTTTTTAAATTTGAGCACGTTAAGAATCTATGTCGTACTAATGAACTTTGTTAGCTGTAATTGTTGTAATTGACTGCATTATAAAAGTATGAATTTTTAATTGTGAAAAATTTGTTGGGAAAAAAATAAAGCTATGATTGGTAATGGGTTATTTTAAAGATAGAAATGTGCATTGCAAAGTATGGTCAAATTTTATTGGAAACTAAAGTTTATTTAAAGTTGTTGTTTTTTTTTGTACCGATGTAAAGAAAACTTTAAATTACCAGGAACAACAAGTAATTGCAATAAAAAACAAGTAATATAACAACTATTTTTTGAAATGACCTTTTTAAGTTTAATTTTGATGTGTTTTAATTCAATATTGCATATTATTGTAACTCATACGTCATGATGTACCAGCACTTTTTGTGCTAATTATTTCAAAATCCTACGTCTATTTATATCGTCTGAGTTTTATTATTTCCGAAATTCTATTGTTTTTAATTCTTGTCATATATGCTAACTTTGACTTTAACTCAAAATATTCTACAATAAGAACATTATACTGAGTTCATAAAAAATACCTCCCTTTTAAAGCAGCTTACACATAAGCGAACTTGTTCTTTATACAAAGTGGCAGGTTTAACTTGTTAGAAAGTGGTAACGTTCAAACTAAAGCAAAGTGTTTGTCAAACAAGCGACAAATTTTTGTTGTTTTTCGTCACCTTTCTGTTTCACAACCCTGCACAGTGTTCGATATTTTGAGTTTGAGGGGACAAATGTCTGTAACTTAAAAACTGCTTATGTATCGAAAACAAATTTAATGCACATAAGATTTATACACAAAAGCGATACCGGGATCATAAATTAAGTAACAAAAGACCGTTATTTCCTTCTTTAAATCCACAAGTGAAGCAACACAAGTATTTAGTTTATTCATAAAGAATGCGCACGAAAAATATTGGTCGCAATCAAACACGTGTTACTCTCATTAGAATAGCGGTAAACTAATTGTTTTGTATGCGATTATTAATTTTTATTTTACCTTTGCTTTATATATTTTATAAAAATATATTTTTTTTTAAGTTTTTCGTTGTGCAAAATGACTTCAAACAATCAAGACATCCACGAATTAGTTGTGCGCAAAAAACTTTAAAATCCGTGTATGTCACATAAAGATATAGCAAATTCGTTAAAAGTTGCGTAATCCACAGTATTTTATGTACTTAAAAAATATCGTTTAGTTTAGTTTATTCAGTCTATGGATCATTTAATTCCTTACAGACTAGAGAAAATAACAATTAAGTTACAATTAATAAAATAATCATAATAAAAATAATACAACACAAAATTAAGCATGAATTATGTTAAAACAAACTAGTAACAAAATTTTTAAAAGATGATTTCGACATTGAAAAATGAAACAAGTACCTAGATGATAATCTATATATATAAAATGGAATGTGTGTTTGTTTATTTGTTTGTTTGTACCTTATAGGAGACCAAACCTCTGGACCGATCTTCCTGAAATTTTCACAGCATTTAACTGGGACTCTGGCATGATTAATAGGGTACTTTTTTCGACCACGCCTACTTTTACGCCCACCTTTTTAAAATTATTTAATTGCTCCCATATAGTTTTTAACAGATTTACTTCAAATTGTATACACATTATACTCCAGGCGAGGTAGAAATAAACATTTCTTACGCCACGCCCTTTTCACGCCCCTTTTCACGCCAAATTTAAGTTTTAAACTTTTTGTTCTCTGTACAAATTTGTTCCTTCCAACGGATTATTTTTTATTTGGTAGTATATTGCTCTTAATACTGTTAACGTCGCCATATTACTATGAACCACGCCCACTTCACCGCCCCCTTTTTTAAATTCAGATACTTACTTATACCACTAACAATGTTTGCTATACAAAATACTTTTTTTGTAATATGTATTTACCTAAAGTTTTATATACTTTTTATCTACAGGTAAGGTAGCCATAGATTTTTTTATTACCAAATCCCCCTTTTCGACCCATTTTACTTTAATTATAATTAATCTGCTTTCAATATGGTATATATTTGGTGTCTTTTAAAAGTGTTGATGCACAAAAACATTCTGAAATATTTTATCAACACAATTAAATTTGAATATTAATATTGCACTACTTTTCCTTCAAGTGTAACATGAGGTGCGATTGCCAACGCGTGTTATAACGCTTACCATATCATTGACATACTTACAAATAAAATTATGTATATGGCAATTCATTTCACTAATTAAGAACGCTTCTGATTGGCTGCCGTAAGAATAAATACTATTTCACCAAACGGGAGCTATGTTTGCAGCCATTAAAGCTGAAACTTTCACAGCATGTTACTATGACTCTGGAAAGAATAATAGGCTATATGAAGTTTTTATTGGGCAAAGGGGCGTGGCACCGTCCATATAACCCAAAAATTTAAATCGCCATATTTGGGGCATTTTTTGACCTACGTCGATGATATTTGGTATATAGTATGTACCAGGAGAAAATTGGTTGGGACCACTCCTCTTTTCAGGAAAATTAAAATCGCAATATAGTCTTAACTACTGGACCGATCTTCATTAAATTTTCACAATAGGATATTCTTACGAAATAATAAATTCTTAACTATATAAAGTTGTGAATGGAAAAAGGGGCATGGCCTCGCCCATATAACCCAAAATTTAAAATCGTCATATCTTGGGCATTTTTTGACCAACGGCGGCAGTATTTGCTATGTATGGTATTGGCATGAATAGAAATACGTACCAAAAGAAAAGTGGGCGGAGCACGCCCCTTTGTTTGCGATATATTGGAGGCTGAACCTGTTAACCGATCTTAAATTTTCACAGCGTGCAGCTTTGACTCAGGAATACTAATAACATTATAATATTTTTCAACCATGCACACTTCTGCACCTACTTTTTTACTACGTTTATTAACGCCTTTACCTCAAATTTAAAATACATAATAATTAAAATAGTGGGGTAGCCCCATTTTCTTTCTCCCACAACTTTCTGCAAAACAGCTGATTTTGTAATATGTGTTAATTAAAATAGAGAGTGGAGTAATCCCATTCTCATTCTCCCACAACTGACTGCGAAACAGCTGATTGTGTAATTGCTGCTTTTTGATTGGTCTAAAAATAAAAAGGGGGAGCATGAAGCAAATTTCATGCGGTTCAGTGCTGAATTCTAATTGGTTTACAACAAAAAAAGGGGAGAAGCATTGCAATAATTAAATTAAAATTTAATACATAAAGTTTTGTAAATATATAAATACTTTTAATTTTATTTTATAAACAGGAGGGTAGCGAAGCACACCGGGTTCAGCTAGTTCATTATATAAACATAAAGACCTTGTTATAGGCCCATTTAAGGCATAACTCGTTCGATGGATTTTAATGAAAAATAGCTTAAAATAACGCAACTGCCTTGGTGGTATATTAAAATGAATCAAACTCAAAAGCATAGGGTCATCAATATTACTGCATATTATATCATAGATGAAAATTAAAGAGGTTATTTTCCTCCTGATTTCGAGCGTCTTTAAACCGATCAGTAGACATCGCACATGATAAGAGGATAAGTCAAATCTAAAGTTAGTGCAATAAAGCATATACTTTGTAGCGATTTTTTGAACTTTTTCAAGCCTCAACGAATGAATTGTAGCTGAAGGGTTCCAAATTAAAGAAGTATATTCTAATCTTGACCTTACTAGAGAACAGAAGAGTGCTTTAAATGTATAGGGATCTTTAAATTCTTAACTATTCCTACGAATGAAGGCAAGCAAGGAAAAACTTTAGACAGCAAGAAGTTTAAGTGCTCTACAAATGTAACTTTGGAATCAAAGATGACGCCCAGGTCCCGAATTGTATTTACTCTTTGAAGAGGTATATAAAAAATGGAATAAGAAGTCAAGATAATATTACTAGATTTACTAAAAGTTGCATGGTAGCATTTACTTATGTTCAGAAGTAACCCATTGCGGATACTCCATACAAAGACATTTTCCAGATCTGCTTGCAGTAAGACCGAGTCACCAAAGGAGTTAATTTTAGCAAACAATTTGAGATCATCAGCAAAAAGAAGATAATTTGCAAAATGAAAACATTGTGTTATATCATTAATATAAAGCACAAAAAACAAAGGTCCTAAAATACTATCCTGAGGGACACCAGAGGTTGCTGGATAGAAATATCAATGCGTATTATCAATCGAGACAAAACAAACTCTTCCACTAAGATAAGACTTAATCCATTTCAGAAAAATCGAATGGCAACCCAATTTACTTAGTTTGGCCATGAGAACCTTATGGGAGACTTTATCGAAAGCTTTTGAAAAATCCGTGTAAAGCGCATCAATTTGAAAGCCAGATTCAAAAACAGAGATACAGTAATTAGAAAAGAGGGAAAGATTAGTAACAGTGGAATTTCCGGCTACAAACCCATGCTGCTCAGGACAGATACAAAGCTTTAAAAGAAAGCAAAGCTTCTGCTTGATAATTGACTCAAAGAGTTTTCTTTTGTCCACTTTTAAAAATTGGACTTATAGCTGCAATCTTCCAAGACTCAATGAAAGAACCAGATGAAAGTGACTTCTTAAAAATAAAACAAAAAATAAATATAGTGAAACATTAAACACAAATAGAAAAAGTGGCAGTGGCAGACCGAAAGGTTTTATATTAAAAAAAAATGTGAATGCAGTAGTGACCGCGCTTAAGACAAATCCCAGTTAGAGATCTGGCAAAAAAAGTACAAGTGTCGCCATCTTTCGTACAAATAATGCGAAAAGCAAAGGTTTTACGATCCTTTAAAGTAAATGCAGCGCCAAATAGAAATGATAAATAGAATAAATTGGCTAAAACACGCGCTCGAAAACTGTACGCTAAAGTTATAAAAAAAATTTGATTGCATCATAATGGATGATGAAACATATGTTAAAGCAGATATTCTATTCTATACCACAAAAAGAAAGGTGAAGTGGACAATAAATATCAACAAAAAAAACTTGATAAGTTTTCTTAAAAAATATTTATTTTATTTAGCAATATGTCAATGCGGCTTAAAAAGCAACAGTTTTGTGTGTCATGGAACTATTAACCAAAAAATTTGTGTTGAGAAGTTCTTACAAAAATGTTTGTTGCCACTTTTAAATATGCACATTGGTTCAGTATTATTTTGGCCAGGCTTAGTCGCAGCACACTACGGAAAGTTTGCAATGGAGTGGTTTGAAAACAATGCAGTCACAGTTGTCTCTCGTGATGCCAACCCACCAAACACGCCGCAACTAAGGCCAATTGAAAGTTATTGGGCCAATATTAAAAGAAAATTATTAAAAACAAAGAAATGTGTGAAAAATGAGAAAGAATTTAAGTCCGAATGGCAGAAGGCCACAGATACAGTGACAAAAGACGATGTGCAACATCTAATGTCGGGCATAAAAGCAAAGCTGCGTAAATTCGCTTATACAACAAGAAACTAATTTTTTTTTATATATATATATAAAGTTTTTTTTAAGGTATAAATGTCTTTAATTCACTGATAAATAAGTTAACAAACAATATGAACACTCGACCAATATTTTTCGTGCATATTGTTTACATTCCTTTCATTGAAAATAATAATATTTTGAAAGATATTTACAAATTTATGTATATTTACATAACTTCTTTAAAAGAAAAAATTGTAATTGAAATTTTTTATTAATTTATAAATCAAAATGTGAATATGATGAAAGAGTGGGGATCAATGTACAGACCTTAAATATCAATACCTAAAAGGTGAAACATCGTAACCGATTTTTGTATGAAATAACCTTTATTTCATTTTCAGTATTCTGTTATATTTGGCATGTCCTCAGAATATATCTAGTCTAGTCTAGTCTAGTGGAGAGTGCGCTAGAATATCAACCCAGAAGTACTTACTTACTTACTTAGTTGGCGCTACAACCGTATGTCGGTCTTGGCCTCATCTAAGAATTTGCGCCAGCCATTTCTGTCTTTCGCTTGCTGGCGCCAGTTGGGAATTCCAAGCTTCGTCAGGTTGTCCTCTACTTGGTCTTTCCAACGAAGATGCGGTCGTCCTCTTCTGCGTTGACCGCCGCTGGGTACCGAATCGAATGTTTTCTTCACTGGAGCATCGTCTTTCATGCGCTGAACATGACCAAGCCAGCGAAGCCGCTCGATTTTAATGCGCTTGACTATGTCGATGTCAGCGTACAGCTCATACAGTTCATCATTCCACCGTATTCGGTACTCGCCATTGACGCAGATTGGTCCGTAGATCTTACGAAGAATCTTTCTCTCGAATGCTCCTAAAGTCTTTTCATCTAAACTGCTCAGCGTCCAGGTTTGTGATGCGTAAAGTAGGACGGGCATGATGAGCGATTTATAGAGCGTGATTTTCGTTCGTCGAGAGAGGGCTCTGCTTCTTAATTGCCTACTGAGCCCAAAGTAACACCTGTTGGCAAGAGTTATTCTTCGTTTGATCTCAATGCTGATGTCGTTGGTTGAATTAATGCTGGATCCCAGATAGACGAAGTTCTTCACAACCTCGAAGGAGGTATTGTCAACGGTAACGTGGGTTCCACGACGCTGGGACTGTTTGTTTGTTGACACTAAGTATTTCGTCTTATCTGCATTCACTGCCAGACCCATTCGACTTGACTCTCTTTCTAATCTGGAAAATGCTGCACTGACTTCGCGCGTATTATGGTGGGTGTCAACTTGTTTTTCTTGAGTCTTCTCCAAGATTTGTCGTAGCGTGAAAATCTGGTCGATGGTGGACTTTCCAGGTCTGAAGCCACACTGATAAGGTCCGATCAGTTCGTTTACAATGGGCTTCAATCTTTCACATAAAACGCTCGACAGGACCTTTTATGCGATATTAAGAAGTCCCTGGTTTAAATCTGGGATCCGGGCATGGTTTTTCACTTTCTTTGTTTTATTGAAAACTAATAATCCACAAATACATTTTGGGAAAATGTGTAATTAAAGGAAAGGAACAACTAAGGGCTGGAAATGCTTGCCGCGGTTAAGGCATAACACTAGCCTCGGTTAAAAGCAATTCCAATTGTCTTTCTCGGTTATTTCGCTTAATCAGTGATTCAAGTATGGTTCCTATCAATCCTCTAAATAATCTATCACTTTTCTTTCAGATCAAAGACCAAACCTTGTTTGTATAAGGCGCATGCCTTGGTTCTTTGATCTTTTTTAATAAAAAATAAATCTCATCTTCTGTTTGTTTGTTTGTTTGGCCTTTATAAAAATCTAAACGGTTTAAAGGATTTTGCTCAAACCAGGTACACATATTAAGTTTATTCCAACTTAAAATGTTACATACTTAGTTTTTGCCACGCCCCCTCTGAAATTTTTCAATTAATGGTAATTTTGTTATTATACAAATTTTTACCATCGGAGATATTTGTGTATTTAATTTTACAAAATGTTTGTTCTTTTGACATCAAAAACACTCACATATATTCAAAATTGCAGAAATTTTTGGTACAACGACTTTTTCATAAAATATCGTTCGTTACCCAAGAATGAGAAAAAACGACATGAAAATTAAAGTTTGGTCTTTCGATGCAAATATCTCCGCTGTCCATCAATATATTTCATTCAAATTTCTTTCGTTCAAAAGTTCAATAAAATCGCTTCACAAAACTAGGTTGAATTGTACCGTTAAGTCAGTGTATATATGTTTTATGAATATGTCAAAAAAGGTCCAAAATATTGACTTTTTACTTAAAAAATGACTCAAAAATTGTTGTTAACACCCTTTGATTTTTTTCGCGAAATTTATTTTTTCCAAAATGTTTTTTTTATATTTTTTACAAAAAAATCAAGTCTCAAAAATAATTTATGTGAAAAAATGACCCCAATATCTTATTCCAATCAAAAGTTATGGCTAAAAATATATTTTTCATACCTGACTATTGATAAAACTGAGTTTTGTTTCAAAACTCTCTATATAGTTTAAACGTCCCCATTTATCTCTAAGAATGCAATTGTGTGTCTAGAGTAATTACAAACATTTTGGATAAAATAAAATCTTCCTTATAGTAATCTACTTGGTTTTCTTACTGTATTTGTCATCAAAACAACAAGGGTCTCCCCTTTGATTTTTTTCGCGAAATTTATTTTTTCAAAAATGTTGTTTTTATATATTTACAACAAAGTCAAGGCTCAAAAATAATTTATGTTAAAAAAATTACCCCCATATTTCTTTCCAATCAAAAGTTATGGCTAAAAATCTATTTTTTCATCCAGCTATATTAAAATTCTCTATCCTAAAATATCTTCCTTATAACAGTACATCTATATTTTTGCCGCCCCACCCTCTCCTGTTAAATGGGTTTTGTTTTGATGGCATAATTTCTTCTGACTACATTTTCAGCGTTGTTGTCACTCTTTTGTTTATCAATGTTACTTTAGTTTTTTTATATATATATCATCATTTCATCGAAAAGATGACCGTGAATAGAATGCAGTAAAAGTTAATATTTTTATGTTTAATGTTGTTGTTAAACATAATGTTTTTATGTTTAATATGTTGTTTGAACAATATTGCTGAAAGCCTAATTTTCGCGCCAACTAAATGTATTGACATATATCAGACAGTCAAATTTAGACATTTTAGCTCTCCAATCATGGTTGTAAGCTTGGCTCCATTGAACAAATTTTTCGGTTCACAAAAAAAATGTTTAACTACATTGTTTGTAATTGGAAATTAAATGAATAAAAATGTTCGCTCCTACAACATACTTAGCTTTAAGCTATGTAATGTACAAGGTCGGTAAAAGATGTTGTTTAAACCAAAAAAGTCTAAAGATATAATTGGAGGAAGCGGATGCCAGTCGGGACCGATCTTTTTGTTGTATCCAGCAAACAGTCGGCTGGGGAGATTCTTGGCATATTTTCGACCAGTTCCTTGTTTAGATAAAATTACTAAAGAGTCCCTAAAAAAATGTTATTAACCCTACAATAGGAAATGAACCGAATTTGATGAAAACGGAAACTAACCAGCCAATAAATTATATGATCAAATAGAGAAAACTAATTTTTAAATAAAATGGAAAAAATCTACTGAAAAATACGTGCACTTTTTTCCAAGATGAAACGGAAATAGTGCCTCTTAACCCTCCCAACCATGATTCTTATAGACACGAGTTTTTTATAAGAATCCCAAATTCTTTAAATAAAAAGCTCTCTTGCTCATTACCTCAAGGAAAAACTATTTTCAATTCATTTCAATTTAGTTTTTTTCATACGAAATTAACAAAATAATCTTTTTACATCGTAGATTATTTAATAATACATATTTAAGTTTTTGTTTTGATTATTAAAGAAAAAAACTAACCATTTATATCAATAGTTAAATTTTAATTTGTGTTTACATACAAATGTATATTTAATTTTATGAACTTCATCTTAGATTAAACATCTTACAAGTTTCTTATTATTCGCAAAAATCTAGGTATTTACATTTTTGATTTCATTTCACTCATAAAAAAAAGAAAAAGAAGGAACTAATGATTTTAATCAGTAGGTGAAAAAAAAATAAAGAACAAAATCTTTATAAACATTGGTAGATAGATCAAAACAAAGAAAATAAGAAGATCAAGAAAAATTTACAAAAATACAATAATAAGACTCGCTACAAAACAAAAGCTCAAGTAAGCTTGTTGTTGTTTTCATTTAATATTTTAACAGCGCAAGTCTACACTTTTTTCGAATGCAAGAGTGAGGTGTAATTTTACTCGTTAATCATGACTTTAGTTGTGCTTAACATTTTTGTGCACATGAATAAAAGTGAACGAACAATAAAATAAAGATGATAAAAAAAATGGAAGTTACAGACTTACCGACACAACTCCAGATCGGTGTAAGGCCTGAAAAAAAAGATCGGGAGCTGAAAAAAAAAACTAAAATGAGATTTCGTTTTAGTTAACAAGATGACTATCTGCTATTTTTATACGTGGTCATTTTTATAGAAATTTTCACTTTCTTTTAAAAATTTAATTTTTGTTTTAAGTATTGTGTAGTTTTTTGTTTTTTTTTTTTTATTGCTCAGAATTTAAATATTTATCTTTTTTCATATATCTCTTGTTTTTTTTTTTCTTTACGCTTTTTAACACTTTAACTTTATATCACTTGTTTCTTTCTTTCTCTATTTTTTTCTTTTCGAATATTAGGAGGAGGTTTTTTTTAATTTAATCAAATATTGTTTTTTAGATATCAAAAGTATATTTTAACACGCATGATTTTAGTTTTTTCGGTACCTTGTACAATGTGTGTGTTTTTCTTTACTTTAACTTGCATCAAATTTTTTTTTTATTAGCTTATTCTAACTTTGATTTTCGTTTACTTAATGCGGGACAAGCAAATCGAACTGATCTTGATTGTAGTGATCACTGATCTTAACCACATGGAGAAATTTGCATAGATGGTGGTTGACCACAGAACTACAAGATCAGCAAGCACTCTCTTCCATTTTTTCCTTTCGTTTTGATACAATGTACTTTTATTTGCTTTATTGTTTTTTCTCCCTTTTTTTTTGTTGTAAAAAGTGGCTTTATAACTACACTGCGACTAAAATTGCAGAACAGGAACAAAAATGTAACGACTTTGCAATAAAAGCTTTTAGGAATTTGCCTAAATTAAAATGAAACTTTTCATAGAAATATTTTTATTTTTCTCATGAAACTTATTATAAGTTATTGAAAATTAAAATTTACAGGGTTTTATTTAAAGTGAAAAATTGAATATAAAAATATCGTTCTAAGATTGTTAGCCAATAGAAATTATAAATAAATTTTTTTTTTGGTCTATTTTTTTACCTTATAAGGGCCAATTTTTCAGTGCGAGTTTAAACTCTAGTCAAATTAAACTGAGATTAACTCACCAAAATTGGACGTTTAAACTCGGTTTAACTAGCTATTTTAGCATTCGTTGCAGTTAAATTGACTTAAGGCATCATGTAATGTGTTTCTTTTTTGCCTAAACCGAGTTAAACTGTCAAATTTTAGTGAGTTAAGCTCGGTTTAATTTGACTAGAGTTTAAACTTGCACTGAAAAATTGGCCCTAAGTCACATTGATCCAACTTATGGTTAAGTTTTCGATAATCAAACTAAATTGATTCTTTAGTTTAAAGTTGAAATTACTTTTAATTTTAAACTTCACTTTATTTTTAACCGATAGTTAAAGTTAAACGAACTTAAACAGGTCAGTTCTGGTGGACAGCGCAGTAAGAAAGAACGAGTTTAGTTTAAAGGAAATGTAGCCATTTTTGGTTTCAACATTCATTCATGTTGGGATATTTTTTTTTCTTCAATTGCTTGCAACTTCAAGTTAAATCTAATGTTGGTAATAGATTTTATTTATCATTTACCAAAAATCGTATGGCATGCCATAAAAAAAATTGTTTACAAAATTGACTCAGATTTATTTGTGTATCCGAGAACGGATAACATTGGCTGAATATTACAGCTATAAGCTTAAAGCTTTAAGCAGAAGCGAAAATAAATTTTTTTTAAAAAAAGCATTGCTTTTTTGACAGCAAAAAGTTAGCGACATTTTTTTTCGTTGGTTAGTACGCTGTTAAACCGTAAAATTTGTTCAATGCAGCCAAGTTTACAAACATAATTAGAGAGTAACCTGTTGTGCGCTACACTTCCATTCGATACCTTATTGCCCTATCCGTGAATATTAAGCTGAGAATTGATCAATTTGATGCTGTTACCGCATATCTACAAAGTAATTTAGACGAAGAAATTTTCATGCAGTTGCCAGAAGGATGCGGCGAAGACAGTGGGAAAAATTTGTAAATTGGAAAAAGCCATTTACGGGTTAAAGCAAAGTGGTTATGGAACATTCTATTGGAGAAAGCACTTAGATAGTTCGATCTTAACAATTCACGGGTAGATCCAATAAATAAAAGACCCATAAGAAATAATAAAAGACCCATTTTTATTTGCACTAAAGCTATAGGTCATGTTAAAACTCAATTTGAAAAAGAGTGCACACTAAGAAACAATTTGAAGAGTTTTGAGAAAAAAATGTTTAAATTGAGGAGTAGCACGAAAAAATCACTGTATTAGAAAGAAAAATTTAAAAGAACGCTCCAATTTCGTGCATGAACAAATGACCAAAGACTTTTTATTCTGGAGCAATATTAGTAAAACAGAATAAATACATTAGGACCCTTAGCACTTTTAAGCAATAAACATTTTCTAAAGGTTTTGTTTACCGATGAGAATTTATTTAATTTATATGGTTCAGATGGAAAGCGAAAACGGAATGAAGAATTTTGCTTAAAAAATTTTAAACATACGGTTAAGGATGGTTTAGGGCTGCGTCTGATGTTGGTAGGATTCATTTTATTGGAGGTATAATGGACAATAATATGTTCCTTGACATTTTCATGGCGCACGTAAAAGAAAGTGCGCGTAAATAAGGAATTGCAGACAATTTTTAGTTTTACCAAAACAATGACCTGAAACATACGACGTTCTTGGTAAAGAATTGTGTACTTAATATTTGTCCAAATGTCACAAAAACAACCTCACAAAGCCCAGATAAAAATTTTATAGAACATCTATGGGATGAACTTGAACCCAGAATGCAGTATCAGAGATGGGCAACTAAAGATGCAATCCTAAAAAAAAAGTATCCTAAGTGAAGAGTGGAATCAGATTGGAGCTGAAGTTTTTAAAAATTTGGTTGCACCCATTCCAAAAATGCAGTCATATCAGAAAAAGAATTAGCAACAAAATATTAAATTCTTAATTTAGGGTGTGTGCGAATTGATCTAAATTGGTACCTAAATCTAAATCTTTTCATTGGAAGTTTCCAGCACTGCAAAATTTAGACAAAAAACTGATTAAACAGTGCGAATTGACTTTTGACAACTAATTAGCAGCAGCCATTGCGTTTGTGTGGACTATTTATTTGTTTGTTAAAATGAATAATATAAGTGAAAATATTGTTATTGCGGTCGGATTAAAAATTAAACTGATTAACTTATATCGAAAGCGGAGAGAATTGCTAAGACGACAAAGACAACATGTAGACCGAAAGGTAAAATTTGGCCAAGTTTTTTGTTAGTATCCCATTTAGAAAAAATTTTTCTTATCAGCGTGGGCTTTATTTTGTTGGTGGTTATTCCTCCAACATATTTCGAGGCGTTTTAAAAAAGATAATTTTGTTGTAAAAATACATTTGCGTTTGACCATTATTGCTTTAGAGAAAGTAATTCATTATGCCGAAGGATTTCTCAATACACAAAGAGGTTGGAAACACTACTTTTATGTAACCGTATTTCTTTATTGGCTTGGTTGCGGTGCAAGCTATCGAGTCACTGGAGCATCTTTCAGCATTTCTAGATACACTGTGCGGGATATTGTGCACAAATGTCTTAAAGGATTTCTAAATCTGATGCCAATCGTTATAAAACAACCATGTTTAGATCAGTACACTGATATCAGTGATAAATTTAATCGTCGAGCTGGAGCAAGAATATTCGATGGTGCCATAGGGGCAATAGATGGTTCCCATGTGCACATTACAGTACCTACGCGAGTGAGAGACCAGTACATGAATCGCAAGGCATACACATCAATTCAACTGCAAGCCGTGTGTTCTAGCAACATGGAATTTATAAGCGTTTTTTGTGGGTATCCTGGATCTGTTCACGATGAACGCGTTTTGAAAAATAGCCAGCTATTTAAAACACCAAACTTTCCGCCTTCCGGATACTACCTTTTGGGAGATAGCGGCTATAGATGTCGAAGCAATCCGATAACTATATTAACGCCATATAAAAGGTTAACATACCCTTTAGGGTATACCCATAAGGGTTAAAAATTACTCGCTGTGTGGAAACAGTTGCTGTAGCATGCATAATGCATAACATTTGTCTTAATGACGGTTTCACATAGGAGCCATATGAAACAAATACATCAATTGATGAATATGAATTTGAATTTGAAGATGAAAGTTCTGACGCCAGCGCATTGCGTGATGGAATCGCAAACTCAATCCCTATGTAAATAAAAATGCATAAAAGTATGAATCTATTAAATATATAGAATGAAATGAATTGTTAGTCGATTATTTTTTAATATAAACTAGCTGAAACCCGGCGCGTTTCTGCCATGTTCCCTTGTAAATTTACCATAAAATGTTTTCAGTGAAACTGCATGTGCAATTGAGGTGGAATATTGACAGTTATCATATGAATTTGTAACGGGGATCCCCGTTACAAGTTTGCACCCCGCACACTACGCCACTGCCTTACTACACCACTGTGCGCTTAACTCAACAACAGCCATACCTACACACACACGCACACATACAGCCAGCACATTCAACGTAGCCAACAGCCGAGTCTACATAAACCACACGCAACTCTATAATTCCCAGAAGGTTAATGGCAGCATACGGATAAATAGAGCGCGTTGTGACAGACTTCGGCACGGCTCGAGAGCGTAGTGCTCTGTACCGTCACTTACTTGTTGGAAACGAGAACAAGTTTGTTGTTTCGAAACGAGCTATCGCAAGGTGGCTCGTATTAATAAATTTAGTTTTTTTTTAGTATTTTTTATTTATTTATTTTTATTTAAGGCCCATTTCCAATAACGCGTGAGATGCGTTTCGTAAATTGACGCAAATATTCAATACATGAAGACATACCTAACTGGTTCCAACGAACAGCATGCGTTTGCACGCAGCGTAAAATATTCGAAAAATTGAATATTTCATGCGCGTGAAGCTTTGACAGCGAAACAGCTGTTCAGTTTTACAAAGGAAAAATTAAAAAAGGTTAGTAGAATTTGAGAGAAACTAAAAAATTTATTACAGGCATTTAAAACGTGCTCCACACTCACGACACATCTGCAGCGGCATGCCGGAGTGCCTGACTATATGGGCGAGGAGTCCAAAAATGCATTTAAGAACATTCGGTGGTGCAAATGGTCACTGGCATATAAGACGTGCTCCACACTCACAACATATCTGCAGCGGTATGCCGGAGTGCCTGACTATATGTGTGAGTTCCAAAATGCATTTTTACAAAGCATCAGTGTGTTTTATTTTGAATTAGTTCGAAGATTATTAGCCAAAACTGCGCAATTATACTATTTTTAAGAATATCAACAGATCTGCGCAGTTTTTGTATTTTAACTTAGCACCAATTCAAAATAAAACACACTGATGCTTTGTAAAAATGCATTTTCGAACTCTCCCTATCTGTCCATACTGCAGCAAAACCTTTTACGGGACCAATAGTATGCAGGAAGACACAACACAAAGCATCAGTGTATATTATTTTGAACAAACTTTTAAAACTTTTACACATTAAAATTATGCTTCGCTAAGCAGAAGACCGGCAACCATATGTTCACGCACATGCTCCATTGGAAATTGCTTTTTTCCCGCAGCTTCCGCAGCGTAAAACGCGACGCATCTCACGCGTTATTGGAAATGGGCCTTTATTTATTTATTTATATATTTAATCAATGGTATGTTAACCTTACTGACTATATGCTTAATATATAAGTATGTACATGCAAAGTAATAGATATTACACTTTAATATATTGAATTTAATTGTTTGAACATTATCGTCTTAGTGACTGAAAAATCAATAGAATATACATTTGATAGATTATTAAATTCTCGCAAAGTTCTCACGATTGGTGAATTTGAAGCATAATTTGTTCTGTGCACTCCAATATTAAATGGTGCACTATTTCTTAATGTTCTGGAAGGAACATTAAAAGTTATTTGATTGAGAAGATACGAACAATCTGTGTTGCCAGAAATAATATTGAAAACAAATAAGAGGGATAATATAGTTCTTCGATTTTCCAGGGTTTTCAAGTTTATAAGTTTACATCTAACATCATAGGAGGGAAGAGGATCTGAAAAGTTAATAGAACGAAGTGCATATTTGAGGAATCTACGCTGAACACGTTCTAAGCGATTCACATGCGTATTCTAATACGGATTCCAAATAAAACTTGCGTATTCCAACTTGGATCTAACCAGACTAGTAAACAGAATTTTTAGTGAATGAGGATCAGTAAATTCATTACTATTACGCTTAATAAATGCTAATAAAGAGTATGCCTTAGGAATTATATAATTTAAATGATGAATAAAAGTAAAACTTGAGTCAAATATAACACCAAGATCTTTTATTAATGTTACTGATTTCAAATTTTGATTATTCAACTTGTATTGATCATGAGCATTATTTATTTGTTTCGAATATGAAACTTGAAAACATTTATTTATATTTAGGGATAAACGGTTTTTAGAACACATTCATATAGATTATTTAAGTGACTGCAAAGCAAGCATATCAGAACTATTTGCTATTCGAGAAAAAATTTTCAAATCGTCGGCAAACATTAAGAACTTCGTGTTATTAAAACAGGAACTAACATCATTTATAAAAATTATAAAAAAAAGTGGTCCTAAAATGCTTCCTTGAGGAACACCTGAGGAAGCTATAAACGGTTCAGACATGGATTCTTCAATAGACACCATGCAGAGTCTATTGCTTAGGTATGACTTGACCCAAGATACGAAATTTGAATGGAACCCTAAACGCAAGAATTTCATTACTAAGATATGATGCGAAACCCTATCAAACGCTTTTGCAAAATCCGTATAAATAGTATCAACTCGAAAGCCATCTACTAATGAAGAAATACAATAGTCTGTAAAGGTCGCTAGATTTGTGACTGTTGATCTATTCGGCATAAAACCATGCTGATTTGGCGATATTATATTTTTTATTTCAAAGGTAAGTTTCTTTTTAATAATGCTCTCAAAAATTTTTGAAATATTTGATAGCTTAGATATTGGTCTATAATTACAAATATCATTTTTATTTCCATTTTTATATATCGGACTGATGAAAGAAATTTTCCAAGCATCTAAAAAAGTTCCAGTCTGTAAAGATTTATTAAAAATAATTTTTAGTGGTTCTAACAGTGAATATTGGCAATGAGTTAAAAGAAATGCAGAAAATCCATCTACATCTTTTTTTTGAGAGTTATTTAAACCCTGAATCGAAATGGCGATATCAGCGCTAGAGATTTCAAAACAACCAAAATCAATATTTACTCCATAATTAGTATTGATATCTATATTTTTGTCTTCATCCGTAATAAAATTAGAGCAAAAAAATTTAGCAAACAGATTTGCAGAATCAACATAAGATTGAGACCAAACACCTTCATAACACATAGAAGACGGAAAACCAGAGGTCATTTTTTTTGAATTTATAAAAGTCCAAAAATTTTTTGGATTCAACTTTATATTTGACTCATAGCGGCAAATATATTGTTTGTATAAGAATTTATTTAAAAAATTGAATTCCCTCAAATAATGTTGATGTTTAAAAAAATATTCAATATTGTTTGTGGCTTTGTATAAATTAAAAAACTTATTTCTTAGATTTTTCAATTTTTTTAACCCAGTGGTATACCACGGTAGCTTAAACATTTTACAAGGACATATTTTATTAAGTATTTAGCGACTCATTACGTTTGCTTCGGCATATCGGGAGTCTCGCCTTTTTTTAGTATTTAGCGACTCATTACGTTTGCTTCGGCATATCGGGAGTCTCGTTTTTTTTATTTATTTAGCAACTCATTACGTTTGCTTCGGCATATCGGGAGTCTCGCCTTTTTTAAGTATTTAGCGACTCATTACGTTTGCTTCGGCATATCGGGAGTCTCGTTTTTTTTTTATTTTATTTAGCGACTCATTACGTTTGCTTCGGCATATCGGGAGTCTCGTCTTTTTTTTGTATTTAGAGACTCATTACGTTTGCTTCGGCATATCCGGAGTCTCGTTTCTTTTGTTAAAACGTATACCAAGGCGCTTCATGCCATATTTATAAAAATATATACTTAGTATGAAAATTATATACAATAATACGAACTATTAAGTCACGCAGCATAGTCGGGTCTTGCCGAAGTCAGTCACACCGAACATCACCGAACTTCAGCGATCACCGAATATCACCGAACTTTAGCGAACACCAAACATCACCGAACAGTACCGAACTTCAGCAAACACCGAACCACACCGAACATCACCGAACTTCGCCGAATACCGAATATCATCGAACCAGCGTCGGCAAACTCACCCACAGCTGTATATTTGTCATATTCCTAAAATATTGTGTATTGTAAGAAAGACTTGATTTAACAATAAAACAGAAAATATCGTCTGAGCACGAAAATCACCAAGTCTACTTATTTATTTCGGACAAAAGTTTGAGGGTCTTTTGTTTGACCCCGGAACCGCTGAGCATACCACAGCCTGTGAACAAAACCCCCTTACAAATTTATTTTTATTGATTTGTGGGTGGTAAAAGGGGGTGTGGCAACATTTAATTTTTTTCTAAACCTTTGCGTAGCAATTACGGAAAAATCTGCAGAAGTATCCAATTTGGTCTAGTCGTTCTCAAGATCTAAGCATTCGAACAAATCACGATCCATTTTTATATATATATATTAGGGCGGGTCAATTTGTATGGACGAATTTTTTGGAGGTCTGGCTCAGCGAAATTCGTAAAATAAAATAGCATTGAAGCTCAGTACAAAAACACAATTTATTAACATCTTACTGAAAGAAATTATCTATATATATTAGGGCGGGTCAAATTCTGGCTCAGCGAAATTCGTAAAATACATGTAATTTCAAGACTTTTTCTCCACTACAGCATATACAAATTCTGAAAAAAGCTGTGCGGACTTTCGTAAATAGATTTTGTTCTCAATTATAAAATATGAATGTATGAATGTATGTGTATGAATCTATTTACGAAAGTCCGCACAGCTTTTTTTCAGAATTTGTATATGCTGTAGTGGAGAAAAAGTCTTGAAATTACATGTATTTTACGAATTTCGCTGAGCCAGAATTTGACCCGCCCTAATATATATAGATAATTTCTTTCAGTAAGATGTTAATAAATTGTGTTTTTGTACTGAGCTTCAATGCTCTATCGTTTATAGTTCAAGAGCTAAGTCATCCAATTAAGTTAAGAGCCGGATCCAATTGTGAGTATAAATCATACAGGGACACACACGAACACAAAAAATTTCATCAAAATCCGTCTAGCCGTTTAGGATGAGTTCAGTTACATACACACATACAAAAGAATTGTATGTAAAAGATATATAAATACTTTTTCTTTATTTAAAAGTCAAAAATAAATATTGATATCACGAGTATACACGGTTTTGGAGCTGAGCAACTACAAGTTATTCCTAAAGCTATTTGAGGCGCAGAATTTGAATCTGGGTTCCGTTTTTCCAGATTGGTTCTAGTTTTCGAGATATTGCATAATTACCGTTATTTGGGTTTTTAAAAAGATGATGTCACTTAAATGCAAATATCTTCAAAAATATTCGTCGGTTGATGTGATTATTATTTTTTATTGAAAGATAATAAAATTGCTAAAATAACCATGGGTCGTTTGTGAAGATTAGTCAAGAAATGACAGTGTTACAGTGGACACAATTTCAAAATTCATGAAAAATTTGATGATATTTTGAAATTTTGCTCTTTTCAACTAATTTGTTTTACACAAAACAATTGAAAATTTTGCTGTTTTATTACATAGGACATTAGTTTATTTCAATACGAACATTTTGCGCCGAACAAGACCCAGATTGGTGCAAAAATGACAAAGCTACAGAAGATTTAGTGAATTAACCCACTTTTAGCTTCCAAATGATTGGCGGTTATATATCGACAGCAGCAGGTTAAGCTTGAAAGCTTGAAAGCACAAAGGTTATGAAAAGCAGTTAACGTTAAAGAATCGTATGAGTCCATGTCTAAATAACTGTTGCATGCGGATACACACCATTTCGTGTAAGATAACAAAACGAGAGATTAAAATTTTTTTTTTATTCAATAAAAAGTGATTATTTAGAAATGAAGAGTCTTCGAACTGATTCGTTTGTATTGCTTGGGATCTGTTTCACGCAGTAAAGTCCAACAGTAGTCGCTCATCATGCCCTCGTCCCAAAATCCTTGATAGCGTCTTTCTATTTTCGCCAAATCTTGGTGTAGTCGCTCTCCTTGCTCGTCGCTCGTATCACCTAAGTTTTCAGGGAAAAAGTCGAGATGGGAATGGAGGAAATGCATTTTGAGAGACATTCGAGCTCCAATCTTGCGATAATTTTGCAACAAACTGTCGGTTATTTCCTTGAAATCCGGGGACTTGCGGTTACCAAGAAAGTTGTGAACAACATCTTGAAATGATGCCCATGCTGCTGCTTCATTAGGCGTTAAAACTGCTATAAAATTGCCGTCGGCCATTAATTTTCGAATATCAGGTCCAACAAATATTCCCTCTTTGATTTTAGCGTATGACAATTTGGGAAACACCTTGGTTAAGTAATTAAAAGCCGGTCCTTCAGGATTGAGTGCTTTGACAAGGTTTTTGATAAGGCCAAGTTTTATGTGCAGAGGTGGCAGGAAAATGTTCTGTGGATTCACAAGTGATGTAAAAGAGACGTTTTGTTTTCCTGGTTCATAACTAGTTCGACGTGGCCAATCATATTTCACATAATGTTGATCAGTTGCACGGCTATCCCACAGACACAAAAAGCAACAAAATTTCGTAAAACCAGATTGCATCCCCATTAAGAGGCCAACGACCTGTTGGAATAGTATGCAAATAATTTATTCTTTAACATTAAATATGCATTTATTTTCAAACCTTTAAATCGCCACAAATTTTCCATTGATGCTCATTGTATTTGATCTTGGTCAAAAGTTTACACATTATATCGTAGGATTCCTTCGTTTGTACTGCATGAGCAATCACAATAGATGGTTTCAAATTTCTATTGTGTATCAGACCAGCCTTCAGGCTGTATTTTGAACCATCTATAAACAAACGCCATTCATTTACATCGTATGGTGTATTCATCGCTTGAAATAAACCGTTGATGTCATCGCAGAAACATATGTTATCTTCTTTTTTGAAAAACGGTAAAAGCGCCTGATTTCTGGTTCTGTAAACAGTGACTTTTGTTTCAGTGTGAAGACAGTTCCACTCCTGCAACCGTGATGCGAGCAATTCTGCTTTTTGTTTCGATAAATCCAAATCACGAATCAAGTCATTCAGCATACTTTGCGATATTTTATGTGTTTCTTCCATGTTAAAATCTTCGGTCGGTGAAGAACAGTTCGTCGGTGACGAACTGAAACTTCCCCTGGGATTTGCACTCACACCTGGGCAAATTGGCAAAGGGTCATTATTCGTACGCAGAACTGGCTTGGACACTGATGACACGTCAGCATATTTATACTTTGATAGTTTTTTTGCATTAAAACCGACCACATTCATCAAGCAAAAATAACAATCATCTACATGATTTTTTGGCTCTCTCCATAACATTGGCATTGAAAATGCAAAGTACACTTCTTGACCAAGTGACCACTTGTACAGTTTTGTGCTACACGCTTTACAAAATAATTTCGGTACCCACGGCTTATGAGTGTTTTTCACAGAGAAACCAAAATAATACGAATATGCATCTCTCAGCGCTTTTGATATATTTTTTCCACTTTTCCCGATAATATAACATCCGCAAACATAACAAAAACACTTAGAATCAACTTTGCACTTCTTTCTTTCCATTTTCACAGGTTTTGAAACAAAAAATAACTTAAAGATTACAATTGAAATGACGTTTTTAGCAATGCCAACAGCTGATTGTCGTTATTACAGTGCAGTGCAGCCAACATGCAAGAACTCGAAAACTAGAACCAATCTTGAAAAACAAAAACCGGATTCGAATTCAGCGCCTCAAATAACGTTAAGATTTGTTCTCATCGAATCAGCTCCAAAAGTTGACCGGAATTTGTAAACTTGTGTATCATAAAGTTAATTTACATCACATTTACTTCATTTACAAATTTACAAATTTATTCAGAGTCGGAGGACTCAGCATAAATATTGAAGTGTTCAGATAGGATCTTGCTGAATCCTCTAGCTGCTTTGCGAACTTCTTTGTCAGTTTTAAGCAGTGAGTAGAACGCCTCATCCGATTTTCGCTTCTGTGCAGACACAGTACGAAATCTTGATGTACTGGGTGAAGTAATGTCTTAAATGTCTGCACTTGCCTCAGATGTGTTATCTGAGTCGTGTGTTGGTGTTGGTGGTGGAGAGGAAACTAGGTCTTCCGTATTTTCGCTGTTTATCACCAAAAGTGGGTTAATGTTGTGACGTTGGGAGCAATAAATGTGCATCTTCTCAAAGTGCGGCCATGTTGTTGCAATATCGCAACCCTCCGTACCTGTTCCAGTAGGCGGCTTTTTGATGAGTTTATATTTTTCAGTTAAATTACTCCATTTCTTTTTCAAGCGGACCCAGTCCTCTCTAACACCACACTTTTCACCGACACGTTCCCAAGCATCACGCACGTTTACTATTTTATTGGCAAGTAGATTGTCCAGCTCTATTCTGGCATCAATAAACAATTCCGTTTGAAGCTCGGACCCTAGAAGAAAATAAAAAAATATAGCATTCATCATCTGTTGTAAGCTTGATCCGCTGCAGGCCGAAGTTTCCGCGAATGCAGAAGCTTCGTTCTCCAAGAGTACGGACATGAACTTACACCTTTCACTGTACCGGCGCTTCCTGCTAACTTCCATACTTCATTCAATTCAGTTTAATAAATATTTTTATTCGATTTATTTGCTTAAATTTACAAATTTTTATAATTCAAGGAAAATATATTTTCCAGCTGTCAAAAAAAATATTAAAGTGTAATGTTGCCACATTTTCATTTTTTCATTTTATTGCCATAAATATTCTCCTTCATACTAACGACCGATCAAAAATGCACAAATAGAAGCAGCGAACGAAATATGGCAACTTTGCAATTTGGATTCATTTAGGTAGCTCGTAAATGTTCTAAATTGATCGACAAACGCTGCATTATCGACAAACTTCCAATAATTTAGATTTAGGTACCAATTTAAATCAATTCGCACACACCCTTTAGCATTGAATTACTTATCTGCCCCACTTTCAATGTGAGCTCGTTTTTAAAGCTTTGGTTTGATTTAATTTTGTTTTACCGTTATGTTCTATTTTTTTAAGTAAGTTCCTGTTTACTTTTGCTCATCAATAAAGAACGTTTTGAAAAAAATATTTACTCCAAGTTTCTTCTTACATTTTCATTTTCTGCCCGACTTTCGTTGTGAACCACTGCAAACACTTAATTTAAAAATATTGCAAAAAATTGAAAAAAGAAGTAACGTTGTTTTATAAATTTTTTAAGTGTTTGGAAATCAATAAAAAAAGAATATTTATTTTTTCAACTAATACACCAGCCAATATATGTATTTATGGAAAACCTTGGTTTTTTGAGGATTTTCCAAAAAGTTTCAGCTCATTGGCGTTTATCGTAAAATCCAAAATATTTGGGAATATCATAAAACATACCATGGTTCATTTTTAGGGGGTACAAATGGAAATTTTTTCAATGCACCTTAGTATATACAAAATAATTTTGTATTTATTCAAGCTGAATTATGAAATTAGCTGAATAAAGTTTGAATCCAAAATGAGGTAAAAATCAAGTATCAAATCATTATTCAAATTACAAGTAAACTCAATGAAACACAAAATTGAATCGGCAATTGTATAAGATTACAGGCAAAGTGATGTCAATAAGTTTTTTAAAAGATTTCAATCTTTCAAAATTTTGACACAGTAAAAAATTGGGCCTTCGACATCGACAAGCGGCGCTCATGCACCGGATACGTTTTCACCTGGTACGGCGGTGTAATATCTTGGGCCTACAATCGCCTTGTCTAGTACTGAGACCGAATATATGGCATTATCGTCAGCAGTGAAAACAATGAACCTACAATGTGAAATGAACCTATCTGAGACTGTGCGACCTATATCCACAAAGCTATTCGATATAACAAATTTGGGTTGTATATGAAGTGCCACTCTCTCTTCATCACCGCTAATAGAATGTAATCAATTAAACTGGATGTCTACATGGAGGTCGAATACCGAATTCCAAAACTGTGTGACATATAACTCCAAAACTATTCGATAGCACAAATTTTGATTGTATGGGAGGTGCCACTCTCCTTTTCCCTACGCCCATAAAATTTTAGCAATGAAGCTGCATGAGTACATTGAGGTCGAATACTGAATTTTGAGGCTGAGTTACCTATAACTCCAAATCTATTCGATATCGCAAATTTGGGTTAAATTGGAGGTGTCACGCCCCCCCGACAAACTCTAAAAATTTTTATCAGTAAATCTGCAAGCGTAAATTTTGGTCGAATACTGAGTTCCGACGCTGTGCGACCTTGAACTACAAAGCTATTCGATAACACAAATTTTCGTTGTATGGGAGGTGCCACTCCCCCTTGATCAACGCTCATAAAATGTAATCAATGAAACTGCATGTGTACATTGAGGTCCAATACTGAATTCCAAAGCTGTGAGACCTATAACCCCAATGCTATTTGATATCTCTAATTTGGGTTAAATAGGAGGTTTTACGCCCCCTTGTCGTACGCCCATAAAATGTAATTAATGAAACTGCATGTATAAATTGGGGCCGAATACTGAATTCTGACGCTGATATTCAATATCGCAAATTTACGTTAAATGGGAGGTGCCACGCCCCTCTTACCAATGAACATAGAATGAATCAATGAAACTGCATGTGTATATTGAGGTCGAATACTGAATTTCGGCGTTGTACGACTTATAACTCTAAAACTATTTGATAGCACAAAGTTGGGTTGTATGGGAAGTGCCACTCCCCTTTGCCCTACGACGACAAAATGTAAGTATTGAAAATGCATGTATAAATTTAGGTCGAATACCGAATTCTTACGCTGTTCAAAGCAATACGATATCGCAAATTTGGGTTGTAAGGGAGATGTCACGCCTCCCTGTCCAACGCCCATAAAATAAAACCATTGAAACTGCATGTGTAAATTGAGGTCAAAAACTGAATTCCAAAGATGAATTCCTATAACTTCAAAGCTATTCGATATCACAAATTTGGGTTGTATCGGAGGTGCCCCTCCCCCTTGTCCACTCCCATAAAATTTCATCACAGAAACGGTACGTCTAAATTGTGGTCGAATACCGAATTTCTAAGCTGTGCGACCCATAACTCTAACTAAAGCTATTCGATAACAACAATTTTTTATTTATATGTGGGAGGTAAAAGGGGGTGTGGCATTGCCCCTTAAACCATCTCGTACTCAAAGCAAAGCGTACTTACAAAATTTGAGCTCAATCGGACCAATGGTTTCGAAGTATTTTGATATTTTCTCTAAAGTAGGCGTAGATGAATTGTGACCACGCCCATTTTTTCAAAGTTAATTATAGTTATCATACGAACTTATTTACCAAATTTTAATTTCATACGACCAAAACCGTCTTAAATACAGCATTTTTATTGATTTGTGGGCGACAAAAGGGGGTGTGGTACAAAACCTGCAAAGATACACACATGCAATTTCTTATGTGCACCCTCCACACAGACCCCAATCACCCCTGAAAATTTCATTGAAATCGGGCAAGCCGTCTAGGAGGAGTATGCGAACAGGAAGTTTTGCCACTTAATTTTATATATATAGATATCAAAACAGTGGGCGCAAAAGTGGGCGTGGTCAATTTTTCTTTCAGTAAACACTTAAATTGGATTACAACGAACATTTGAAAAAAAAATTATCCAAATCGGTCCAGCCGTTTTCCGATTTTAGATAAATTGAAAAAAGTGGGTGCAAAAGTGGGCGTGGTCAATTTTTCTTTCCGACAAAACATAAATTGGATTACTATGAACATTAAAAAAAAATTATCCAAATCGGTCCAGCCGTTTTCCGATTTTAGATAAATCAAAAAAGTGGGCACAAAGTGGGCGTGGTCCATTTTTCTTAACCTAAGTTGGACTATTACGAACATTTTAAAAAAAAAAATTATCCAAATCGGTTCAGCCGTTCTCAACTGATGCAATTACCAACGAACGACATTTGATTTTTATTTATATAGATTAATGATAATTTATCTAATTTCTCTCAAAATGTTAGCCTGAGACGACAATGGGAACACTATTAAAATAATTTTCGAAGTAAACTTACTTTAAAATTTATGCTCAACACATAGAATTTATGCGAGAAAGTAACCCAGTAGTTCCAATCTTGAAGAAATCTCAAATGAATCAGGTACGATTTTTCTTGATCCTTGACGAAACATACTGATTTAGCCATACATTTCATTGTCGAAAATTGCATATATATGTTCCAAATTCGTGCAAGACGCAATGCAGGAACGTCGGGATTTATCATGCACGAACCCGATATCGAAATATTGAGAAAGTTTCGTTAACGAAAAGTAGACAAAAATATAAAGAAAATTCGTCAAGGAATTAACATCGAAACGTGTAATAAAACTCGTGAAGGAATGTTATACCGAAACGTTGAAGAAGTGAAAACACTGTATTGTTGCAGTTTAGCCTCTGAACGATTCGGCGAAATACAACAATCATGAATATCTTCAAGTTGTTGCAATAGAGTGGAAAAAGTTAGGCGCTGACAACCGCTGCTTTGCATTATATTTTGTATGAATTTTTTTTAAGTCTAGCAGCTCATGCAGAAACTTCCTTCAAGAAATCATCACGAAAAATTCGTCAATGATGCCGCGAACTACTGGGAACAAGAACTGAACACACTAAAGTAGACCATATGTGTGTGTGTGTGTATGTGCACAGTGCGTCATCGGTGCTTCGGTCTAAGCAAAGCAGAGTTGATAACATTCTTCGAAATAAACTCTTCTTATTTGTCAATAAACATCATTTGCCATAAAAACCATTACTTTACTTTTTCGACTTTTGTCCCCATAATTTTTTCTACATCAAACACTGTGCCCTGGTTTGAAGGAGAAAATCACAGGCCAACATGTTGGACAAATCGTCAAATTAGCTTCTTAACTAACAAATTGGTTTGAACATGGCCGCCATTTGACGAACAGGTTCCATAATGTGTAAGCCCTTAAACATGCCTACTCCATTGAATTGAAAAGATAACAATTACTTCTTACAATATTGCGACTAAAAAGGACACACAAACAATTGAGTTTCTCCAAATTATTTGTTAAGCCTTTACATTTTTCCTGTAAATAGAATACATATTATGTACACAAATTTTTTGATATAAATGCCTTAAAGTCGCTTATTTATATAAGTCAAGTCTTATATACCTTAAAAAATGTTTTTAGAGGTAGTTACTCTAAATTCTCAAAGGAACAAAACTTAAACTTAAAAAAACATCACATTTTTAGAGCATTAAACATCAAAGCTCCAACAGAGCGCTCTTAAAACATTTTCACTTTTAATGTCTTAAATGCTATGTAACGCTAAGAAAATTAAATTGTTATTGAATCAAGTGTTTGCGGGAGGTGTTATGGAGAGAGCCATGTAGAAAAGAAGACATTCTACAGACACTGGAATGTAAACCTGGCAAAAAGAAGTTAATTTGAAGAAAATTGCAATAAATTGAATTTGTTGCCTTCCAAAAAGGTGCCAACAATAGAGTGGCAACATTTTTCATCTTGCCTTTAAATTACATTGAATAGGACACCCACTCATCCTCACAACAACAAATAGTGTCCAATGGTTTTAATAAAAGTACAAGAAAATGCTATAAATTCGTGTTGTTTCAATGCAGACAGTGAGAGTGATAAATAAAGCTATACAGATTTTCAATCTAATACTCATACCATTCATCATCAGCTCAAGTTTTTGTGTAAACTATAGTGCTTTTTGTAGTAATAAATAACTGTTTTTGTGAAGAATTTATTGCAAAAGAGATGCTAATGAAATCGGGGAGGTTATAAAATAAAGTAATTTTGTTTTAATTTAAGGTTTTCCCTAACTCAAAATTTAACAAAAAGGTATGGAAATGAAAAAGTCTATCGTTGATCACTGCGCTGCCAAGCTGTGGGCATAAGATGTCAAAAACAAGTGATGTACACCGAAACAAAAATAACAAGGTTTTTTTTTTGTTTTTAAAGCAAGCATTTTGGCGTCATATTGTTCTCATTATGTTCACAATGCTATTTATACATTTAACTTATTTATTGTAAAAACTTCAATTTTACATTAATTTGGGATCATTTCAAGGACAACAATTTTATATCACAAAAACATCTTCAAACGTAAAATTTTCTTGGTCCAAAAGAGCTATATCTTCAAGAGATATGCATGAATTTTCAAGATTTATACTTCGTTGAATAGATACTTGCCTTTCTTCTGATACCCATAAATATTACTTTTGTTGGAAAATTTAAAAAATCACATGTTGCTAAGGTAATTTTTTCTAACTTTGGACCCATATAATTTATGAACGACTTGAGAGCGGCCCTTAATTTTTTCACTACTAGCTTTTTTAGCTCCAAATACACATTTTGAAAAAATTATAAATAAAAAAGACCATTTTTGCTAAAGGCTAAATGTTCTGAAAGTTGTGCCGTTTCAAAAAATTATTATTTCCCTTTTAAGAAAAAATCCCTTTTGTAATTAAGAAAAGCAACATCGTTAAATGTCATCACCTCATTTTGACAATATATGCCCACGCTGAACAGCTATTTCAGCTCGATTAATACTACCTTCAACTCATTCTATCATGATCGTTGATAAAGTTGTTAAGAGAAAATAACAAATGACTACAACTGACGTTTTGGCTCACGAAAAAACATGTTTTTAGTTTCCGGGTTTTGCAGCATTTTTAAAATTTCAAACGTTGTATGTCAATTGCCAGTATTGTTAACAAGAACACTGAATGCGAATTAAAGAAAAAGTATCTGACCGTAACATCTTCACTTGTTTCAAAACAATGTTTGTTATTTTAATAACCTCTGCATTATATATTTTTTGAATTCAGCATGTGACAGACACTACACATAGGGATGAAACGATACGAGTAAATACAAGAACATACTCGATACTTTTCTTTCGATACCAATTACTTTTGGTATCGATACTTTGTCACCAAGTACAGAGTAGGTATCGGTGAAAAGTACTCAGATCGGTAGTCATTTAAATCAGTAGCTCGTTCCTGTAACAAAATCGGTAAGCTACCGATTAGTGTGACGACACGCGTTATCGACCCCTAGTTACTGATTTCGCTACAACTAATGTTTCTGTACGTTCAAATCGGTAAAAATCCGGACCGTGATGAAAAATAATACAGACCAATGACATTTATGACCAGTTATCTGCTCCTGTTTTTTCCAAGCATGACCTGATTTTTCTTTGCTATAATTTTCAGCTGCTAATACCAGAGCAAAAAAAAAACATACCGAGATTTTACAAATATAGATTTTAGCTCACTTCAGACAGAGCTCAATCACGTCGACTGGACAGAAATTTATCACATGCTATCAGTAAATGATAAGTTAGATTTCCTACAACGTAACGTCAATTCATTATTTGAAAAACATGTTCCTCTTAAAACTAAAGTTGTAAAGCACTATCTAAGGCCCTGGTTTTCCAGTACCCTTAAAAGTTTAATGAAAAAACGTGACGCAGCGTATAATAAATGGAAACGTCTCAAAACACCCGAGCGTTATAATATTTTCCGAATATGCAGAAACAATGTGGTCAGGGCGGTGAAAATTGCCAAGTTAGCATATTATGAATCTAAATTTGGCTCTGCCATAGGCAGCAAAACGAAGTGGAATATTATTCGGCAAATTGGAGTTGGTAGAAATATTTCGCTTACAGACACTAGCGTAGACGTCGAGGCTCTAAATAACAAATTTATAGATATACCTATGTCAGCGCCCAGTGTCAACTGTTGTCGCATCTTTCAGAGATCTATCAACTCGTACTCAGCTTTTAATTTTCAATGCGTTGAATATACATAAGTACTGCGAAGTTGCTTAGGGATTAAATCTAATGCCGTCGGTTTCGATGAAATACATCCCAGGTTTTTTAAGTTACTTCTTTCTGCTCTAACCCCTTTCATTATTAACATTTTCAATACCATCATAACAAAATCAGAATTCCCTGCTATTTGGAAAAAAGCTAAAATTATTCCCATCCCTAAAACTGGTAATGAATTCCGCCCCATAGCAATTTTACCATATCTATCAAAAGTTTTTGAAACGCTGATGTACAACCAAATAAACAAATTTCTTTTGGACAATAAACTGCTAACTGACAGACTGTCAGGATTCCGACCTAAGCGTAGTTGCGTGACTGCTCTACTTGACGTCAGCGATGAAATTCGAAATAACCTCGATCACAATGAAATCAGTTTCTTGGTTTTGCTAGATCATTCGAAAGCTTTCGACACGGTTGATCACCAAATTTTATGTTCGAAATTATTAAATGTGTTTAATTTTTCCGCCACTGCAACTCGACTAATGACCTCTTATCTCACAAACAGATCACAAGCCGTTAATAAAGTTGATCTTCAACCGCAGTCGTGAACACATCGTTAATTTATGCGTTCGCTATGTCGTGTATTAGTTGCAATACAATAATTTCAGTTCTAACTGACTCGGTTACGTGTGGTTTTTGTTATAAGAGCTTGCACCACAAATGTGCCATGATCAGTGAAGAAGTCATAAACTCAATAAAATCAAATAAGAACCTAATCTATAAGTGTGATTTGTGCTATGATCACCCGATTACAGTCTGCCTATCTAAATTAAGTGAGGCTTGCTATATTTTAACCTGCTTAAAAGACAATTTCGATGCTAAAAAGCAAAGTGATGCTGAACAAAATAATATCGCTGCGATTCGAAATCTTAATCGAATAGGCAATAATCTTAATGTTGAGCAAATAATCACGCGATCGAAATCGAAGTCTCCGTCATCCCCCGTGAAAGTGAGTGGATTTAATATAAACAATAACAAAGCAAATATCAATGCTCGCGCTAAAGTGCTAAAAAAACCTGCACAGACAATAAATGACAATAAACCTGTTTCGAGTGCTAGTTCTGCTCTAGTTACTTCTTGCTCGTCTTCGGCAGCTTCTTCAATGCAGATTTCATCTGTGCATACAGAGGTCACTGAACCTATAGAAACTGTTGAATTGCATGATAATAGTCAAAACATGAATGCAATAAAAAATATTGTTAGTGATGCTGTTGGAGTTGTTGTTGGAGTTGATGATCGTGCTGCTGTTGTTGGTGATGTTGTTGCTGTTCGTGCTGATCGGGAATCTGAGATGTTTAATGTGGGCGCTGATGTTGAAGGTGCCATTGCCAATGTGGCTGATGATAATAATGCTGCTAGTAGCTATGCTTCGATATTATTTAAGAATAATTCGAATGCAGCTAGTGCCCAAAATCATGCTTCTGATGTCGTAGTGAAAAATGACGTTTTGAAATCATCTAAAAAGAAAATTGTTGTTGGTCAAAGATCAAATACTGAACTGGATGTAATAGAGCCAATGCACTGGTTTCATCTTTGTTCGTTTAAGTCATCGGTTACCTCTGATGATATCTTAAATTATATTCATAAGCACACTGGTATTGATAAAAATCATTTAGCTTGTCAACCACTGACGAGAAAAGATCTGGCTCAAACTCAAATTGAGAAAATAAACTTTAAGGTCGGAATTTCGGCATCTCTTACGGGTCATATTTTAGATCCAACTCTTTGGCCTACTAATGTTTCTATTAGTAGGTTTGAGTTTTTTCCAAAAAAGGATCGTCGTCGCAATCGGAGATAGACGCAAGCAATTATGATAATCCTGGTAGTAATCTGAGATTATACTTTCAAAATATGTCTGGCATAAGAACCAAGTCAGAATTAATTAAGTTATGGTCCTCGCAATTTGACTACGATATAATTGTTGTTATTGAAACATGGCTAAATCCTGAATTTTTTGATGCTGAATTTTTCGACCTGAATTGTTATCAGGTATTTCGGAAGGATAGAGATGCTGCTAAGACTTGCTGTACTAGGGGTGGTGGTGTACTAGTTGCTGTGAAACGCTCGTTGTGCTGCTGTGCTTGGCCATTGGAAAATACGGACACTTTACTGGATCAGTTATGTGTTCAAATTGTTGGATACTCTGAACGACTATATTTGGTGGTTTCTTACTTGCCTCCAAATAGTTCGGATACACTTTACATGTCTCATGTGGACAATATATTGAGTTTAGCATCAAATGTTTCTAGTGATAGTCATTTTTGCATTCTTGGTGATTTTAATTTAAATAAAGTAACTTGGAATAACTATTTAACTAATAATCCATTAAATTCCCACTAATGTGAATTCAACGCATGAAATTTATCTCATTGATTCTTTTTTAAGTCTCGATTTTGTTCAAATTAATGGTTTCTCTAATAAACTAAATAGAATATTAGATCTTATTTTTATAAGTAAAGAGTTTAATTATAATATTGAAATTTGCCATATTCAGGTCTGTGAACCTAATATTCATCATGTGCCTTTGGTGCTTACGATATCATTTTACAATTTCGCTTGTAAATTTAGTAACTCTTTGAACTCCAATATGTATTATAATTTTAGTCAATGCAATTTTGAAGCACTTAATACTGCTATTATTTCGGTGGATTGGGAACATAATTTGAAATACAAAAGCACTTATGATTCTTTTATATTTTTTAAATCAAAATTTCTAGACATCTGTGAAAGAATTATCCCTCAATGTCCTTGTAAAATGTTTAAGCTACCGTGGTATACCACTGGGTTAAAAAAATTGAAAAATCTAAGAAATAAGTTTTTTAATTTATACAAAGCCACAAACAATATTGAATATTTTTTTAAACATCAACATTATTTGAGGGAATTCAATTTTTTAAATAAATTCTTATACAAACAATATATTTGCCGCTATGAGTCAAATATAAAGTTGAATCCAAAAAATTTTTGGACTTTTATAAATTCAAAAAAAATGACCTCTGGTTTTCCGTCTTCTATGTGTTATGAAGGTGTTTGGTCTCAATGGTTGATTCTGCAAATCTGTTTGCTAAATTTTTTTGCTCTAATTTTATTACGGATGAAGACAAAAATATAGATATCAATACTAATTATGGAGTAAATATTGATTTTGGTTGTTTTGAAATCTCTAGCGTTGATATCGCCATTTCGATACAGGGTTTAAATAACTCTCAAAAAAAAGATGTAGATGGATTTTCTGCATTTCTTTTAACTCATTGCCAATATTCACTGTTAGAACCACTAAAAATTATTTTTAATAAATCTTTACAGACTGGAACTTTTTTAGATGCTTGGAAAATTTCTTTCATAAAATTTCTTTCACCGATATATAAAAATGGAAATAAAAATAATATTTGTAATTATAGACCAATATCTAAGCTATCAAATATTTCAAAAATTTTTGAGAGCATTATTAAAAAGAAACTTACCTTTGAAATAAAAAATATAATATCGCCAAATCAGCATGGTTTTATGCCGAACAGATCAACAGTCACAAATCTAGCGACCTTTACAGACTATTGTATTTCTTCATTAGTAGATGGCTTTCGAGTTGATACTATTTATACGGATTTTGCAAAAGCGTTTGATAGGGTTTCGCATCATATCTTAGTAATGAAATTCTTGCGTTTAGGGTTCCATTCAAATTTCGTATCTTGGGTCAAGTCATACCTAAGCAATAGACTCTGCATGGTGTCTATTGAAGAATCCATGTCTGAATCGTTTATAGCTTCCTCAGGTGTTCCTCAAGGAAGCATTTTAGGACCACTTTTTTTTATAATTTTTATAAATGATGTTAGTTCCTGTTTTAATAACACGAAGTTCTTAATGTTTGCCGACGATTTGAAAATTTTTTCTCGAATAGCAAATAGTTCTGATATGCTTGCTTTGCAGTCACTTAAATAATCTATATGAATGGTGTTCTAAAAACCGTTTATCCCTAAATATAAATAAATGTTTTCAAGTTTCATATTCGAAACAAATAAATAATGCTCATGATCAATACAAGTTGAATAATCAAAATTTGAAATCAGTAACATTAATAAAAGATCTTGGTGTTATATTTGACTCAAGTTTTACTTTTATTCATCATTTAAATTATATAATTCCTAAGGCATACTCTTTATTAGCATTTATTAAGCGTAATAGTAATGAATTTACTGATCCTCATTCACTAAAAATTCTGTTTACTAGTCTGGTTAGATCCAAGTTGGAATACGCAAGTTTTATTTGGAATCCGTATTAGAATACGCATGTGAATCGCTTAGAACGTGTTCAGCGTAGATTCCTCAAATATGCACTTCGTTCTATTAACTTTTCAGATCCTCTTCCCTCCTATGATGTTAGATGTAAACTTATAAACTTGAAAACCCTGGAAAATCGAAGAACTATATTATCCCTCTTATTTGTTTTCAATATTATTTCTGGCAACACTGATTGTTCGTATCTTCTCAATCAAATAACTTTTAATGTTCCTTCCAGAACATTAAGAAATAGTGCACCATTTAATATTGGAGTGCACAGAACAAATTATGCTTCAAATTCACCAATCGTGAGAACTTTGCGTGAATTTAATAATCTATCAAATGTATATTCTATTGATTTTTCAGTCACTAAGACGATAATGTTCAAACAATTAAATTCAATATATTAAAGTGTAATATCTATTACTTTGCATGTACATACTTATATATTAAGCATATAGTCAGTAAGGTTAACATACCATTGATTAAATAAATAAATAAATAAATAATATAGGCAGCGTTACTTCCAATTTCTTACCTGTAAACCGTGGCGTTCCTCAAGGCTCTGTAATGGGCCCTCTTTTATTTTCGGTTTATATAAACGACTTACCAACTGTGCTGCAAAATTGTGGTATACAAATGTACGCTGATGATGTACAACTGTATACTAGCTGTCGCAAATGTGATATTACTACGTGTGTTGATAGTCTGAATGCTAATTTGTGTAAAGTTTACGATTGGGCTTCCGCTAATGGCTTATGCATAAACCCAAATAAGTCAAAAAGTTTAATTATAACGAGAAAACATAACTCTTCTTTGCCCTTTCCGGACGTCACGATAAATGGGTCATGTATTGAAGTTGTAAAAACGGCAAAAAATTTGGGTATTACCTTCAGCAGCACTTAAGATTGGACGAATCATGTCAACATCACTGTAGGAAAAGTTTATGGTATGCTCCGTAGCCTATGGGCCATACAGTTTTTCACCCCCTTTCACATAAGAATGTTATTAGCTAAAACGTATCTTGTCCCCACCTTATTGTACGGATCTCAAATTTTTGCATACTGTGATGCTGCTAGTAAGCGCAAGTTGAACGTTTCCTATAACAACATCGCTCGTTATGTCTTCGGACTTAAACGAACTGACCGTATATCCCAGTATGCAAAAAAATATTCAATTTGACTTTTGACAGTGTTTTGAACTTGAGGGCATTAGTTTTTCTGCACAAAATTATTTTTACCAAAGAGCCAGTTTACCTATATAATAAACTAAAATTTTTAAGATCTCAGCGCGGAAACAACCTAGTCCAACCAAAACATGCCTGCTTAGCGTCCGAACATCAGTTCTTTGTTAATTCCATACGTCTTTGGAACTCACTCTCACCGTATTTACAGCGTATTTGCAATACAGCCATATTTAAATCTAAATTATCAGATTATTTGTCTTCCTTCTAACTAAAACTTTTATCTATTTTTACTTGATTCGCTATTCTGTTATTTTTCTTCATTTATCTCTTTTCATTCGATTTCTTACCTAATTCATTTCTTTGTAATGTTATTTTTCTCTCTTAATTTAAAGTTATTTTATTTTTTTTTAATTTTCAGTTTTAAATTCTTATAATCGTTTTTTTAAAAACTGTTTTTGATCTCAATGTATTTAATTAATTAATTTCTGTTCAAGTTATGTTTAAGTGTTTAATATTAAAAATTTGTTGATTTATATCCACACATGTTATCGGTGCTTAACTATAAGTTTATTTCTTACAAGCGCTTATAAATAAATAAATAAATTACAAATTACAAATTTACAAGAAGTCACGTTGCGAAATGAAGTCAAATGACAAGCAGCTGTTAACTTGCATTTATTTCATTTTATGTAAGCTAAAATTTTACAATAAATAAATGATTTTCTTGTTACTAATAAGCGATTATTTAAAGTTTAAGAAAAATAATTATGTAACAATGATGTGTAGTAATGTTTGCGAAAATAATCAATAATTTTAAATGTAAATAATTTCACACTTAGTGATGCGCAACGAAAACTTAGCAAATATTTGCAACCGAGTATTTTTGCGTTGATCTAACACATATTGTTTTGTTTAATTTAGCTTTAAAATTTTAACTTTTTATAACAAACAAAAAATTAAAATCAGTTAAAATTTAGCTTTAGCGAAAGTATTCGTTTATGAAGGTACATTTTGAGTACTTGATATTTCATATTTAGACAACATTACTGACTAGATAAATTGGTAAAGTTCTCACTTGCTTCAGAGTCTGTGAGAAAAGAATGTATTTGTTTTGATTCCCTTTTCTTACAGGTGCACTTTTTAAAAGGTTCCATTGAAGTGATATTGGTACAGGGTCCGCCAAATAACTTTTTTTTTTTGAAAATCCTATAAAAAAAACTACTGGATATTTTCTCAAATTTATTTTTTTATTTAAAAGTAAAATCCTTCCGGTTATTAATGAAAAATAATTTCATTCAAATGGCTGCCTCGGCTGGCCATGCAGTAGCCTACAGGATCGGTCCAATTTTTAAGCATATTATCGATTGTGTGCAGCTGTATTTCACCAATGGCTTCACGAATATTGTCCTTTAAAGCGTCAATTGTCTCTGGCTTGTCGGCGTAGCACTTATCTTTGAGGGCACTCAACTAATAATAGTCCAACGGTGTCAAATCGCAGCTCCGAGCTGGCCAAACGACATCAGCTCTGCAGCTGATAATGCGATCTTCAAAAACAGGGCGCAAAACATCGAGTGTAGCTTCGTCTGTGTGGCACGTAGTGCCGTCCTGTTGAAACCAAATGTTGCCAATATCCTCCTCTTCAAATTTTCTGAACAAAAATTCGTTCAACATGGCCCGATAACGATCGCCATTGACTGCAACGGCCACTCCTTGCTCATTTTCGAAATGGCCCAATTATGCCTCTGGACCAAAATCCGCACCAAACAGTGACTCGTTTTGGATGCAGCGGCTTTTCAATGTTTGCGTGCGGGTTTTCTGTGCCCCAAATGCGACAATTTTGCTTGTTTACATACCCGCCAAGATCAAAATGAGCTTCATCTGTAAAGACGATTTTTTAGGCAAAATCGGCATCATGATTTTCAAAGTAATGTCGCAATATTTCCCAGCATTGTTCAAGCGTATACACAACCATATTCGTTCAGCGGAAGGATAATACTAATAATGTGTCAAATCAGACATGAGCTAAGTGTTACCATTCACGAAATAAGCACTAGTTGAAAAAAAAACGTTAGACGGCGAACCCTGAGAGATGGTACATGTGAGATATTATCGATTTGAAATTAAAGCATTGAACACAAGTCGATTCATATTCGTACAGAAACATTGGAGGTGAGAGTTACGTCAGGATAACGTCAAATCAGTAATATCAGTTGGTTACTGCGATCATTACGTGTTACAAAAATGAGCTACAGATCTTATTACCACAATATTTCAGTAAATTAATATATGTTTTTATAGTTGTAGACAGCCTTACACATTTCGTTGTAGGTATTGAAATTTATGTTATGTTTGTATTTGTGTGACGCTATGAAATCTTTTTTTCCAGTTTCATATATTAACAGGTATTTTCATATTGTTGCCACTTCTGTACCTTACGAGAGGTTGTTTTTAAAATCAGGTGTGACCGTTATTGTTTCAAGAAACCGCTTATCAGAAATACATCTTAAAAAGTTGTTGTTTTTAGGAAGCATTAAAAAAGCTGACTTTTTCATAATAAACGTTTTAATATTGTCGACGTCACGATCGTTCGTACTCCGTTTCTTGCTGATTTTCAGTTTTTTCTTATGTACTAAAAGTCACGTAAACTTACCAATTGAAATGAATTACCTTTTGTACTTTTGTTATCAAATCTTACCTTTTGTATTGAACCTTATGCTTGTTTTAGATATGTCGAACTTGTATTGGAAGTGTAGACTGAACATCGCCTTAAGCTATGTCTGCTTTTCCCTTAATCTTAATCTTTCTTATTCTTAAAAACCACAGATTGGTTAGGTTGTAATCGTATTCTAAAATCATAGATTATCTCTAAAATCTTAAGGAAATTATCAGAAATATTCTTAAACGAAATCATCTAAATCATCTAATTGTTACAAAATTCTCAAAAATTTTCTTAAAGTAAAACTTTCTCTAAAATCATAAGAATTATACGAAGTCTTCTTACGTTAAAGATTCTCTAAAATCGAATATGGAATTCTAAGATAATATTCTTTTGTAAATTAAATATCTCGAAAATCATCGTAATGAATTATAAAGACATATATTATTACATTAAATAATCTCTAAAGCGACAATAGTACTGTAGTTTTTTTTTCCAAGTGGACATTCTCAAAATTAAAAATAAGATTTGCGCTCATTAACCTCTACATTGGTCTGGTTGGTCTATCTAAATCTTTACCCCCTTTCTTGCAATTAGAAAGGAGCGATCCAACTCCTGGACGCCGCGATATACCGATTTTAAACAAATATGAAAGTACGGTTGTTTTTACTGGTCTCCAATCTTTAAAAGAAAATTTGCCAATCCGAGTAAGTATCAAAACATTTTGACCAATACTAAGTAGCATCGATATTTTGTTGCCAATACCGTATCGAGTACAAATTTCGATACCTTTCGTGGAATCGTTTCATCGCTAACTACACATTTGCCTAGGTAATAAATTGCAAGTTGCTTTTTATAACTATTCCGTAAAACATAAAAAATTAGTGTTGTACAATAGGGCGTATCGAAAAATTTAGATCGTATTCTAAGAGGTCTCAAAAGATGCATCGGATGGTCAAGATCTCCCAATAAAAACTTTAGGAAAAAATAAGGATGTCTTACTCTCCCGCAAGGACAAAGTGGTTTTTTAAGAAAAACAGTAAAATATCACGATCTCAAAATGCTTTGATTTGTGTAAGTAAAACTACATATGTCCTATAGCAAAAGTAAATATAAACTTTAACTAATAATATTTTGGCAAATACGATGCCACTCTTGCTTTTACCCACAGTGTCTTGTGTGAAGGATATTTGAATATAAAGATACACTCGAGGCCACAGAGAACTTTTGATTGCTATCTGATTGTCTAAATTTTGGCGATTTTGATTATAGTCTTGAGGCTTTCCATAAATTTGGCGAATTAATAACACTGTGCGCTGTATCTTCTCTGTATTTGTATCTTCTCTGTATTTGATAATTTAAACGTTTTTCGCTTAATTTTGGCATAAGGAATCTCGTGGTGACATTTGTTTTACCACTTTATCGAACATTTTAGAAGAAAATTTTTTTAAGATATCAAAAATTACTCAAGATATGCACTCATTTTCATGTTGATAACTCTTGAACCATTAGGATTTTCATTTTTGTTCTTGGGCAAAGTTCTTTTCATAATTCTGGCCAACATCTTTTCTGAATAAATGAACATGAAAAAACGCTTCCAGTGGGTCTTATTGAGTGATTCTTACAAAAAGTCAAATAAAAAAATTCGAACAGCATTGCGTATGAGTAACATAGAAAAATGGACAGAAATGTCTGTTACCTCACCAATTATATATTGTATATTGTTTTCAAAAAGTCTCACAATAAATTACGAAATTTTATTTGACTTACCGTAATTTTTTTAAAATTTATAGCTCTGTTTCTTCAAAAATCTCAAAAAAGCAATTTTTCACATACGACATTTGTTTTTTTTTTTTAAGCGACATTATGAGATTTTAGTGTCTTAACATACGCTAAGTACGTGTTCAAATTTATTCACTGCTTTACAGATAGTTGGCCGAACTTCGAGCGCGGGCGATACTAGTATTATTTAATATTTGGTGAAATGTTTACGGGTGTTTCTTTTTCATTTAGAAAAAATTATCTCTATCGCTGACTTTCTCTTAGGAGTCACTTAAAGTTGTGACAGACACTACATAAATAATAAAATCAAATCATTTTTTACTTATAAAATGCCTCTTTCCTATATTGTTATTACAATAAAAAGGAAGATATGTTAAGTTTTTAGATGCTGAAACAAAATATGTTTGCTTTTCGTGACAGACACTACAGTCAATAATATAATTTATGGAATAATATTTCGATGAAATTAAAAAGCCGATAAAAACGATTATTTTTACTGCAACTACTGCTACTACTACTACTAGAGCTACTTCTAAAAGTTGCTTGATAATACACTTGTTGCAAAAGAACAGCTTGCAACCCTTATATATATCTCAGTATTGTCACATATACAAAAATAAAATGGTCATGTGCTTTAAATGTAATTAATTTATGCACAAACAATATCAAATACACAAAAATATGATTATACTAATGAAATGGGATGCATAAAACTAAAATTAGCCTAATATGCTGAAAAGTTATTTGCAAATTAAACACAGTAACTTTTCTATAACATAACAAACGTGAAATCCACATTAACAAAAAAATAACACAAAAAAATTTTGCAAACCAAAAGCAACAGGACGCAGCTGCCTTTTTGCCGACAGAAACATCAGAATCAACAAAAGGAACAACATCATCATCATTATCAACATCGTTGTCATTGAGTCATTGTAAAAAACTGACAAATATAATGAAGTAATTGCGCATGTAAACTCATGTTGCAGCCACAATTTGTGCTTCACTGACAGCGTGTTCATATTGCAAAGCATAAAGGAAAACAACAGATGACAACAAAAACAAAGTCAACAGCAGAAACTAAAAAAAACTGCAACAACAACGGTACTAGCACCAGCAGCAGCAGCAGCAGCTGAATATTTAGAAAATGTAACGTGACACGCGAAACATGGTCGAGTTATTGTGAAGTGGAAAACAAAAGTGCACACAAACACACGCACACACACATACACATACACATACAAACATTCATACATAGTATACTAATGCTACTGCTACTCCCATTGACCCAGTTAACAGTAAAGTGTTAGCTTAGCTAAGGAAGCTCTTTCAAAGAAGCAACACCAACAGAAGCAGCAGCAACAACAACATCAACATGACAGGCAGTTAAAAATCACAACATCAGTGAACAAAATAATGACTACTCTCTCGAAGTGATGTGGCAGCAAAATAGCAGGAGTGAATAAAGTAAGAAATAAACAACAGAGCAGGCGATAACGTGGCGTATGAGTAATATTAATTGTAGTGCAAAAAGTTACTTATACGACGTGGTTGACTTTTAAAGTTTTTTAATGCAAAGGCAGACAAAAGAGTGAAGATACTATGTATAAGCCTACACGAGTGTAGAGCAAAATAATATAAATGCCAATTTAACGAAAAACGTTCAGTATCTACATTAAGCGCACTTGAAGTTCTGTAAAATGCTCTGCGACTCTGCGCTGCTGCTGTTATTGACCCAAATTCCTACAATAAAAACACAACACCAACAAAACACAGCAACTTCATTAAGCTCATATGAAAACTTAATGTTTAAATTAATGACTGGCATTAAGACTGCAGACAGCAACAAGCAGTGCGCCGCATCCCTGAGGAGCAGCCATGCAACGAATGAGAAAATGCCAGCAACGCAGAGTTTAATTTTATTGCTTATTGCAAATGCACAAAATACAAGCAAGCAAGAATAACAGCACTGAAAATATAAAATCTGCTTTACTTTGTGCAAAAAAAAACAAAAAAACATTTAAATTAAAAGATTTTGAAAAGCTTTAATATCAAAAACTCAACTCATAACTCATAGTTCTTAAGCTATAGCGCATGTTGCTAAGCTTTTTTTGAGCAACACAGCTATTTCGTAGAAAATTTTGCGCAAAAAAAGCTTGTTTTTTTACTGGCAATTAATATTTTCCACTTGCTTGGCTATAGCTTGGCAGCAATTTGCTACATTGTTCTTGCTTTAAAATATTTATTGGGGGGGTTATTCTCAGCAAAGTAATAATTTTATGACTACAATTGCGTAAAATAAAATTTCCGGATTTGCAAAGTTTTTTGATTTGATGTTATGTTATTGAAACACATGTTGATTCTGAAACTGAACATCAGTGTTGTCAAGTCATTTTCCTTTAGCACTACATCTAGTGCTTTTTGATGTTGTAATATGCTTTAAGTTCTTAAAAAAAACGTTAGATGAAAAAGCTGTAAGTGCAATAAATTTTCACTTTGATTATAATGCTTTTGGTGCTTTTTGATTGTAAACCAAAGTTAATTTATTGTTTTTTTTACTGAATCAACACTCAGGAGATGAACTGTGTAAGCATTGTGTTGACTCGGAACAAGGGTGATAGTTAAATGTTGGGTGAATAGATGAAGTAGTGTCGGTGAAGATTTGTTTTAAACTGGCACAGCTCGAAATTACCGGGAAACACGCTCGCAGGAACACCATTCTACAACTTTACCGTGCGACTAAAAATCGAATTATCTCTGTACTGGGAGGTTTTGTTGCACATCGAGGCAATAGTAAAAGGGATGGACTTGGACAGCTTCCCGAGTGGACCTGAAAAAACATGAGCTGATGGCATCAGAGAATTACTTTCATCTCCTATCACATATATCGCACGTCGTTGCATTCGGTTCAGAAGCTCCAAATAAGATCTTGAAGCCCCTAGAGAACCTACAGCTCCAAATAAAATTTTGTAAGTTAAAGCACAGCCGCGAATAACGTTTTAAGTTACAAAAAATAAATTATTCATAATATGTAAAAAACGTTTTAAATGTAGCAGACAATTTCTAAATAATTATATTTAATACATTACGGAAATACTTAGGTAAATTAACTATTTTGGTAAAAAAAAATTCTTTAGTAATAATATTCGGTTAGTAGATTAAGTATTATCAACGTTTACAATGGAAAAACGTTACATATCCAAAACCCATTGGTTGTTACTATTGTCATGGTTCCTTTAGAGAATCCTTGCACTGCATCAACAATATGTCGAGCTTGTTTTAGCGGTCAGCACGTACTGGCGGTTCGGCTAGAACTCGTGGGATGGGGAGGGGTTTTTTGGCTGAACAAAACTTGACAAACCACACAAGAAGAAATTTACATGCTTAGAAAAAAACTTATAGCAAAAGACTGAAGAGAAAGGTAAACGAAGACAGATGGACCGTGAACAAACAGCAAAAAAAATTAGAGAGTGAAAGAGAGAAATAGCTTTTCCCTTTTTTAATTTGTTTCGGTGACATCGGCTTAACTGATATACAGGGGATCAGATGTTATGATCATCCATGCCCTGTAACCCAACCTTGTTAACAAAATAATTCCCAAAAAAAATTGTATTAAGTCAACCCAACAATAATTTTGGACTTGGTCAACAGGCACCTATTTTAAAAGAAATCAAAACATTTTATAATTTTACACGCATTAAGTTTATTTATTCAATTTTACATTATAGCGTAAGTATCTATAAAGAAGAAAAATTTAGGAAAATAACATTTGAAAATGTATGGCAACCCTGCCTTATTTGACCTAGTTTTACTTTTTAAACTAATGAGAGAGCGAAAGAATCGGAGATCAATTAAAACTTACAACAAAAAACTTTTAAAGAAAAATACCATTGCGAGTAACATTAGTGGAATGTTATGAAATTGGAATTCAATTGAGCATATTAAAAAAAAAAGTATCTTTCTATTTTAACATAATAGCGGCATATTTTGTTTTAATATTCTTAGTTGTTTTTTGTTTTTTTTATAAGAACGTACATGATAACCGCAGCAGTGAGTCGTTGAGCTCAGCGGCGATCACGAGAGTTGTTGTTGTGGTAAAAAGGTAGTTTATGTTTTAGTAGTAGAATTGTTTAGTGATTTAATATATGCATAAGTAAGATATGCTGATCATGTTAGCATTCATATTTTACTCCTTTATTTAAGGTTTCATTTTAATTTTAAGAAACAAATATAATTTATTATAGATTTAGAAAATTAAATTAAATTAAAATTTTAGTTTTAATTAATTCAAATCCATAATTTTGGTTGACGTTAAACATCTTTTATAGCACTATGAACGAATTAGAAATTTACTGCCGAATTTATGATGCATTGTAGTTTTGATAAAAAAAAATATAATTATTTAAATATTTAAAGTTTTCTTTTCTTTCTCCGCAAAGAAAAAAGAAAAATAAACAAAAAAAAAACAACAACAACGTTACAGCAGCTCCAACAAAAACATAATCAACGGCACAGCAGCAAAACCTGTTGTTCAGAGAGCCGCTAGCTGCAGCCAAAGACAAGGAGAATAAATAATAAGACATCATCATTGCTGGACAGCAGTGCAGTTTTTTTTAGCTGACCACGCGAGGGGCTTTTCTATGCTTCTCGCAGAGTAAGTTATTGTTGTTGTCTTCGTTTCCGTCATCTCCGATATCCTCTCCCATTAGTTACGTTTGTAAGTAGGGTTGCACAGTGGGCTAAATTGTGCTGAAGTAAAGGCATAACACTTGCTTCAGTACTTTTGTATTGCTCATGTTGTGCAATTCTCTTGCAGCCGTAACTAAGTACCTTATATGCCCTTATTTGTTTGATATTTGCGTGGTGCGGAAATGTCGGGTCATTTTCGCATAGATTTTTGCAATATTCGTGGACTGAGGGCGAATTTTTTCTCGGTATATGTTCATTGTACTCCACATAGGCCTCAAATAATGGCACTAGGTGAGACCCAGGTGGCCGAGGATGCAGATCCACTGGATTTTCATATACCTGGGTACCGCTTACTACCATTGTTTTCTTTGCATAGAGGCATCGCCCTTTTTATAAGAACGGATGTAGCATACGGGTGTGAGAGGAGTCTGAACGTGACCGATCCAGAGTTAAGCTCAATGTGGGTTAGGTTCAGGCTTCGCTCTCACTTGCTGCATTTTTGTTTTATTTATAGAAGCCCGAATCTAGGGAGAGAGCCCACTTTTAACAAACTGGACTCTCTCTCTGATTCGATTACGCATATTTTGGGGTTGTTTCCTGACAGTGAGATCGTTGTAGCAGGCGATTTCAATGTCCACAACCCGGCTTGGTTACGTCACTCGGGCCCATTGACACCTGTTGGACAATATGTTGAGCTATTTGCTGAATCGAACCAACTGATTCAACTAGTAAAGGAACCCACTTTTTTCCCCCAAAGTGATTTGTAAAGCCATAATATCCTTGACCTTTTTCTGACTTCACATCATGAAAAATATGATGTGAGTGTCAACGCACCTCTTGGTAACTCGGACCATTGTACCATATCCGCTGTTTTTCCATATTCTAACCCCTGCACCTCTACGCCTAAAGCCCCGAAGAGGACTGCATGGTTTTATGGAAAGGCAAATTGGACTGCGTTAAATAACTTTTATCGCAGCTTCAATTGGAAATTATGTTTCGCTGATAGAAATGTGAATGCCGCGGCTGTCATGGTACAAGAAATTATTCTATTGGGTATGCGGTCTTTCATCCCCAATAAGATGAAAAGCATTAAACCAAAAGACCACTCATGGTTTAATGAGACTTGCAGGATTGCAGTCAGGTCCAAAGAGGAAGCTTTTCAGAATTGGCGTTCTAACAAGAATACTGATACTAAAAGACTTCGCATCGAGGCAAGGAATCGCTGTAATGCAATTTTAAAACGCGAAAAGTTTCTGCACGAAGCTCGCATTCGAGAACAGGTTCTTCTCTGCCCCAAAGGAAGCAAAAATTTTTGGTCATTTGTTAAAAGAGTTAAGAACCAGACACCGTCATCGATTCCAGCTCTTTTAAAAGATGACCAAATCTTCACTGACTCGGCTGATAAAGCGAACCTATTGGCTAGATTGTTTGCACAAAATTCCACTCTCTCGGATAGCAATCAGCCACTGCCCTTTGTTGAGGGTGGATCTTCTGCAATGCAGAAGATATACTTTCGAACGAGAGCAGTTAAAAGGGTCCTTACAAATCTCAACGTTAACAAAGCCTCTGGTTCTGATGGCATACCGCCAATTGTGCTTAAAATGTGTGCTTCTTTGCTGGCTCGGCCTTTGCGCAACCTTTTCAACATCTCCTACAGAACAGGAATATTTCCATCTTGTTGGAAGGTGGCAAATGTCCAGCCGGTACCTAAAAAGGGTGATGCCACGAACCCTGCAAACTACCGACCCATTGCGATATGCTCTACGCTTTCCAAAGTTATGGAGAGCGTAATAAACTTCAATGTTGTGAACTATCTGGAGCACAACCAACTGCTCAGTGACCGTCAATATGGTTTCCGTAGGGCTCGCTCTACTGGTGATCTTATGGCGTTCTTAACCGAAGAATGGAATAAATGCGTTCACTTTTTCGGCGAGAGCAGGGTTGTTGCTCTGGATATTTCAAAAGCGTTCGACCGAGTGTGGCATAAAGCGCTCGTGTCAAAACTTGCTGCATATGGTTTTGGTGGTGATTTTGCTCGATGGATCACGTGTTTTCTCAAGGACAGAACGATTCAAGTCGTAGTTGACGGTATTTCGTCCGAGAAGCACGCCATCAACGCAGGAGTACCGCAGGGTTCAGTTCTATCGCCCACCATGTTTCTGGTTTTTATCAACGACCTTCTGTCGTTGACGCATAACCCAATACATTCGTTTGCGAACGACAGCAGCATTTGTCATTCATATTCATTCAAAAAACACCCAAGCTCTATGGAGATTGAGAGAAAAAGGCAAACTATGAATCTTAAGTCATCTCACTTCTTAATGATCTACAAAAAATCTCCGAGTGGGGTCTTGCTAATAGAGTAGAGTTCAATGCAAGCAAGACCCAGTGTTGTCTGTTAACCCACAAGCGAGTGAATTGCCCTTTAGCTCCTCTCAGTATGAATGGTGTGGATCTTGTGGAATCAGCCGCTCTTGACGTTCTGGGCATATCGATCCAATCTGATCTTCGTTGGAATGATCATATTTTCGATGTGTCGAAAGAAGCGGGCAAGTGCCTAGGTTTTCTAAAACGGTGCAAAAAATATTTCACTTCAGCTGATCTTCGCATGATCTACACCTCATATATTAGGCCGAAAATGGAGTACAATTCGCACATTTGGGCAGGGGCTTCAAGATCTTATTTGGAGCTTCTGGACCGAATTCAACGTCGTGCGATATATTTGATAGGAGATGAAAGTATTTCATCCTCTCTCAACTCTCTTGAGCGTCGACGTAATGTAGGTTGCCTAAGCCTTCTTGCCACCATGGGAAGTGTTCAAGGGAGATACATGGCCTGACGCCACCAGCTCGTGTGTTTCCCAGGTCCACTCGGGCAGCTGTCCAAGCCCACCCCTTTACCATTGCATCGATGCCTAATAGAACCTCGCATTACCGCGATAACTCGTTCTTTAGTCGCGCGGTTAAGTTGTGGAATAGTCTCCCTGCGAGCGTGTTTCCCGGCAGTTTTGAGCTGTGCAAATTCAAAACAAATCTTCACCGACACTACTCCATCTATCCACCCTCCAACTAACTATCACCCATCTTCCGAATCAACACAATGCTTACGCATTTATAGGGGCATCCCCTGAGCGTTGGTTCAGTCTAAAAAAAAAAAAAAAAAAAAAAAAATTTTAAGTCTTTTAAAAGTAAACTAAGCTTACAATTATTTTACGTATTATTTTATAAGGTATTCATTCTTTTTAATTTAGTTTAATTAAATAAGGTTAGCTTAAGATAGCGATTAATTTTTAGTTTTAAGTTAAGTAAGTTTGAAGAAACTAAATAGGAAATTTAACAGTTTATGTAGCTTCAGTATTGAAAGTATTATTGACAGTTTTTTTGAAACTGCAATAATTCTTTTAGTTGTTGTACTAACTTTAGGTTATTTTATATGTTAAATTTGTTATTTAGTTTTAAGGCAAACTAGATTTTGAGCTTAGCTTCGTATTTATGCAATTTTTAGCTTTAGATTAATTGATTATTTGTTTCTTTTTTTTTCAATGAAAAGTAATGAAGCCTCGTGGATCTTTGGTTAACCTTGGGTTTCTGGTCAACCTTGAGTTGACCTTCACACAAAAAAAATGCGTATTTACTTGCGCCCGATGAATATTGATTGTATGTTTATTCGAATTATGATCCTTGCTGCAAATCCTTGCGTTTTTCTTTGGACGCAGTGTTGGTTTAATATGATGTTTAAAGGAATGGTGCACAAAGCTTAAAGCTGGAGTAAGTGGGGCCTCTGTGATCGAGGTCACAGGCGCATCAACCATTGTTGGATGACCGATCCTATTTCATAGGGAAAAAACTTTGCATTGAACTAAATGTCTTTAACTATTTAAAATGCGGTTGGACTCACCAAATCCTTCAAACGTTATCGAAAAATCGGTAAATTGTACTGTATTGCACTGTACCAATGTTATAAGCTAAGCAATCACTTGTTATAAGCCTTTATAAATTGCTTCACAATGCTTCTTGCAGCTTAACTTTTCTTTAAATGACTGATCTCAAGTTCAGTATACTAATTTTAGGTAGAGAAATCATAAGCTGAGCTAGAACGGTACCGTGAGAGAAGTTAGTCTCGAACCGGTAGAACAGCTTTAGAGTTAAAGATTGCCGAAAAATTGCCAGGAGTGGGCAAGAAAAATGCTGCGTGCCAGCATGTTTGCACAAACATGTTTGTCATGATGCAACTTAATATAAACATATTGCCAAGTATTCGCTAACCGTAATACTATGTTGCAAAGCAGTGAGTGTGATGGCTTTTAAAACGCGTAGTTAAAGTATACCCATCAGAGTGGGGCGATTAGTATGGAAGGAAAAAAGTGTTAATGAGCGCTTCGCGTTTCTGATTCTTGGAATTGTACTGAGCAAGTCCATTAGACGAAAAAAGTCCACTAGACCATACGTCTACGGTGAAAATCGAACTTCCAGATTTTGACTTGCAGTTTTTTCTCAGACTGTTGTCACATTTTTTTTTTTATTTTCACCGTAGACGTATGGTCTAGTGGACTTTTTTGCTCAGTACAATCCCCAGAATCAGAAACGTGAAGCGCCCATTAAGATGTTCAAATCGTCCCACTCTAATACCCACATATGAAGACTTATTTGATTGGACCCTTTTTCGTTAAATGAAATGTAAATGATAGAATTTAAAAATGTATTTATGAAAAAACCCTTAATAACAAAAACAAAATTCATTTGAAGAACTTAAAAGAAAATATTTTAAGACCTTCAACAAAATATATTTGCTTGTTTTCGAACACAAACTTAATATTTTTCTTAATATAACTGCAGATTTATTTATAGAACTCGGTACTATTAAGTCAAATATAAAGTCATTGCAAGGATATTCTTTTTTTTTCATCACTTACATGAATTGGTTCATTTCGAAGAACTGGCATCGTAGAATTTGCCAAGTTTTGAGTTCTTATGGAGTTGCCTCGCACAATTCGATTGAAGATGTTAAAAAAGCTGTTCATTTTTTTATAGAATTTAAAAGAATGTTCTTTTATTGCACTTATGACGCCTACGCCTACTTTCAGATAAAAACACTTCGAAACGACTGGCCCGATTGGGCTCAAATTTTGGTAGTGGATTTGTTTCGAATACGAGATGGTTTAAGAAATAACTGCCACACCCCCTTTTGCTGCCCACAAATATATAAAAAATTTGCGATATCAAAATGCTTTGGAGTTATGGGTCGCAGAGCATTGAAATTCGATATTCAACCAGAATTTATGGAAGTCGTTTCACTGATTACATTTTACGGGGATAAAAAACAAGGGGTAGTGGCTCCTCCGATTCAAGCAAAACTTGTGATATCGAATAGTTTTGGAGTTACAAGTCGCACAGCATCGGAATTCAGTATTCGACATAAATTAATACATGCCGTTTCATTGATAACATTTTATGGGCATTGGAAAAGGGGGAGTGGCACCTCCCATACAACTAGTATCCGACTGAATATTCGGTTTCGGTTTCGGTTACGGCCAGTTTCGGCCCTTTTTGTCAGCCGTATTGAGGCTGAATAGCCAAAACTGGCCGAAACTTTTGGTAGGGACTTCTTGCATAAGTCATTTAATTCAAATTTAAAAATATTTACAGCGCATTGTACAAAACAAAAATTATGAATTCGCCTATAATTTGATTTCTCGTGTTAACGGAAAACATTTTGGTTAATTTTATGCGTTCGATTTTATCATCTCTATTGCAATTAATATTACAGTTTTATAGGTACTGAAGCCAAAAATTGATAATTAAACTTTCGATCGAATGCTGTGTGTGTGTGTGGAAGAAAGGAAAGTAAAACAAAATATTTCTATTTTATAATACTAAACCTTCAAAAAAAAACGAAAATACTTTGCTTTGTAAATCTATAAAATGGTACATTGTAGGTGCATACTATTTTGAGTGTGTACTGAAGATATAAAGTATGCAATGCTTTTGTAATAAAATATTTAAAATATTATCTCATTTATTATTATAGTACGCTTAAATTAATTTTTATAAACTTCAATATTCAAATAATACTTTTCTTATATTATATTTATTTCTTATGTGTATGAAAGTACTTTTGTTTTCTTTTAATAATAAAAGTATAGCCGACCGAAGCGAACACCTATACATTAGACCTGCCCTTATTTTTCAAAATGGCAGTGCATAGGAGAGTAGGGTCCAAAAAGTTTCCATTTTATGCCACAATGATCCATGTAAAATTTGGGCTCGATCCGACGACTCTAAGTGGACCCAAAATTGAGTTGACTAATAAGACAAGGTTTTATTATAAGAAATTAGGAACTTTATTCGGCGTTTTTGGAAAAAAACTCAATTTTGGTAACAGTTTTGTCAATATTTTGTAATTTTCTTATTTTTATGTTATTCTCCAATAAATTACACGTGAAACACGCGTGACGCGGAAAAACCACGTCACGCGCACATCTCTAGTGGCATTGTTATTTAGCATAACTGCGTTGCTGCTTACTTCTGAATTAGTTATTACATTTTCCTGCAAAATACCGTGATCTGGTTTAATTATTGTGGCAACCCGTGTCGAGACACACACACACACAACTAGGCCAAGAACGAGAGAACAACTGTCAAACGAATGAGTAGACGGTTTGAGTCAGTCGTATGAGAACAGCCAACAAGTGTGTTACTTAATTGTGCTAAAGAAGTAAACCAAAATAATAAAGTATCAAAGTTAATTGTTGTAAGTTAATTGTTAATTGTTGTGAACCAAATTATAATTGTTATTATTTTGGGTGAGTTTATAGGTTGTTACAATTATAATGTCACATCAAAACCTGCATTGGCTTCTGCATCAGCCATTTCCTCGGTACAAACGCGTCAAACCGTTCAATCACTCTACAACATAGACTTAGTGGGCAGAACAGCGCATCAGATAACCGGTGTCAAACTGCCGTCCAATAGGCAAGTCCTACAGGTCTTCTTTCATAACATGCGTTTTGTGAAACTCGACGCAAAGGAAAGTGCAAAATTAACGCTCGATGCAGTGTATATTTTCTGGCAACAAGCACGAATTCCAACACGATACGGAACAAGATGCGTGGAGAAATTGTTGAAATTGTACAATACATGGAAAGATATACAAAAAGTGCCCGCTAGCAAGAGATCTGTGGCTTGGAAAGAAAAGGAGCTTGCATTTACCAACGATCTGGACAATTTGTTTGATATTGCGACTGCAGATGCCCTAAAAACCATTCGAATTGAAGAAGATAAGAAGTTTCTCATTCGACAACGACAACAAGGACGCCCGGGATGCATGATTGGCTGCGAAAAGGTTTTATTTCTGCGAGAAAAAAGAGCATCGGAACGAAAGGAGAAAGAGAAGCAGAGAAAGCGGAAATTTGAAGAAATGTCCAAGTCGAAAGATAGTGGTTCGTATTTGGCTTTATGTCATTTTCTATCTTATTGATTTATGTAAAACATAACACATTTTAAACTTTTTGCTACCGGCCAATATACAGAATAGAGTAATGAAGGTGAGGTTGAGGTAATGGAAGGAACCGCACAAAAGTGTACAGAAGAGAGGGCGTAGAAATTTTCTAACGCCACGACTTGCTTCTGCGCTTGACCACGCCAAGCTAACCGATCCAATGGCAGCTCATGTGTTGATAGCCTGCGCCGATGCATTGAATTATTCCGTAGACGAGCTGGCTATTAACCGAACAACGATTAATCGATATCGTCGAGAAAACCGCCGCAAGGAAGCAGAAGTTATCCAGACTGAATTCGTAGAAAACGTAATTGAGTATTCTTTCTTAATTTAAGCCATACCCTTAATTTATAGTTAGCGATATAAGTAGTTATAAGTCATTCGTCTCTTTCCCTAAACAGCTAAGTATTAATAAGCCGCTTGTCGTACATTGGAACGGCAAAATGTTGGCTGACCTTGTAGGCAGCACAAAAGTTGAGAGAGTTGCGGTTATGGTCAGCTATGATGGGACTTCAAAGTTCCTTGGAGCACCTCAAATAAAATCTTCAAGCGGAAAAGATACAGCTGACGCTGTTTACAATCTGTTGGTTCGTTGGAACATTGCAGATCGAGTTTAAGCAATGTCATTCGACACGACCTCCAGTAACACTGGAGCTCTCAATGGCGCTTGCATTATCTTGCAGAAACCACAGTATTGCCGTCGAGAACTGCTGCACTTGGCCTGTCGCCATCATATTTACGAAATCGTTCTGCGCCAGGTTTTTGAAGTGAAATTGTCGACAAGCAGCGGTCCTGACGTTCAATTGTTCGAGAGATTCGTGAAAGTCTGGAAGAGTCTTGACCAGACTGTATTCCAGAATGGTGTCGAGGACGAAATCGTTGGTTCAAAACTTCCCCCCGATGAACAAGCCGCCATCAGAAATTACTGCAATCAGCAGTTGAAAAAACGTCGCCCTCGTAATGATTATAGAGAGTTTCTCCAACTGGTTGCTGTTTTCTTGAGTGAAACACAATGTGGTAGCTTCCGTTCTCCTGGCGCTACCAGCAACGCGCGATGGATGGCAAAAGGCATTTATTCACTTAAAATTTTCCTTTTCCGCAACCATTTAACATTGACGGCCAGAGAACTGAGTGGATTGCGCGACGTGTGCATTTTCTTGGCGCGAATATACATTCGTGCCTGGATTGGTTGTACAAATCCAATCAATGCTCCAAACCAGGATTTCAATTTCATACGAGATTCCAATGAATACCCTCAAATTGATGCTCCAGTTTCTGCTGCCATATTGAAGAAGATGAGTAACCACATGTGGTATTTATCAGCAGAACCAATGGCTTTGGCTTTCTTTGGCTCGAATGTTTCTCTTGAACAGAAAAGAAAAATGGTTGAGCGCCTTGCATACGATGAGCCTATTATTAAAGTGGATCAAAATCGGGCCGTTTCAAAACCGCAAACATTCGCAAATCATAGCTTGAGCGACTTCATTTCAAACAAGACTAACAATTTCTTTGTGCGGTTCGGTTTGTCGCCGGAGTTTTTGGAATTTGACCCATCAACATGGGAAACCAACGAGAGTTTTAAAGAAGGCCGCGTTTTCTGCAAAAATTTAGCCGTCGTTAATGACACCGCTGAAAGAGGAGTGAAGTTCATGAAGGACTATAATCGGATATTGAGCCACAAAGAAGACGAAAAGCAATTTTTATTGCAAGTTGTTGAAGCTTATCGCAAAAAATATCCATCGTTCAAAAAAACATCTTTAGTTAATGTTTAAGATATTGTAATATTATTATTTTTTATCAGAGTTTTCTGAGTAATAGCTTATTGAAAAGGTAATTTAGTGAAGAATAACATAAAAATAAAAAAATTGCAAAATATTTACAAAACTGTTACCAAAATTTAGTTTTTTCCAAAAATGCCGAATAAAGTTCCTAATTTCTTATAATAAAACCTTGTCTTATTAGTCAACTCAATTTTGGGTCCACTTAGAGTCGTGGTGTCGAGCCCAAATTTTACATGGATCATTGTGGCATAAAATGGAAACTTTTTGGACCCTACTCTCCTATGCGCCGCCATTTTGAAAAATCTTCATAGAAATAAGGGCAGGTCTACTTACTATACATAAAATATTAGTATTCCCTGGAAGACTTTGTCCTGCCATGGACCGCCTTGCTGCTATTTAAGAATTTTCATGCTAATAGCGAGTTTCGGACTAACCTTCATGTAGGATGGATTTGACAGGTCGGACGGACATGTAGGATGTGCGAAAGCTCATACTGCAGCCCGTCCTACATGTAGGATGAAAATTAAAAAGTTCTAAAAGTTCCGCTATGATCTTGTTCTTCTCTGTTCGTCCTTGTTTGTTAGCTGGAAATTTTTTGTAGACGTTGTGAATTCTAATTGTGTAGCTACAGTCGGCATATGAAATTAGAATTATTTTTGTTAAGAGCTTATTGCAATTTATTAAATTTTTTTATATTACTGAAACTATTTCTTTCAAGCAAAAGTGCTACCATATCAAAAATACATATAATTCAAGTAATTGATTTAAATTATTTCATTATTGAATTGATATAAAAAATTAAAGCTTATTTATATCAATTTATATTATAACACTAACACAATATACATGTACACTATATCTATATTGCGTTGTGTATTAAAAATAGAATATTCTAAAAATAAGAAATATCTATGGCATTTAAATTATATTTAATTCATATAAGAAATTAATGCTAAACAGTTTAAAAAATAGAATACTTACGATAAGCAGACTTTAGGTAATTGTTATAATATAAATATACATAAATACTCTTTAATTTTCCTCAATGAGCTAAATGTTTCATATACATAAACCATATTCCGATACGGTAACACTTTTACTAAAAACAAATGGTTTTACCAATATTATATATACTCTTTAATTCATATGTATAAACTTTTTTCTAAAATAGTTCGATGTCATTTTTTCTGTTTGCCTGCTGGCAAGATTTCAAATGGAGGAAGGCATTAAAAAAGACTTCAGAGCTAACTGCTGAAATAAAATTAAATTTAAATTTTTTTCATATTTGTATTTTGTTTGACTGTCGTGAAGTCTCTTTTAATGCCTCCACTTTAGATCTTGCTAGCAGGCAAACAGATAAAATAGCAAGCAAAGTTTATTTATTTTTCACCGCAAATTCGGTTCATGCCCTCTAACGTTGCGCAACCGCTGTGATCATGTCATTCTCTCTGCGTTTTTGTTGTAGATTTGCTTGGTAATTGTTATTGTGCAGTTAGCTTGAATTTTTTTGTAGATGTTTTTTTGTAGCTACAGTCGGCATATGACAATGGAAGTATTTTTATAACACTTTATATATATAAAGTATACACTTACATAAAAACACTTACACAAAAAACCTGCAAAATAAATTTATATTTACAGTTGTAATTGAATAACTACAGTCTGCTTATCACAAGCGTTCTATTTCTTACCGCCTAATGTTGTAGTCGAAAACGCAAACAAACGACAAGTAAGACACGAGAAGCAACGCTTTTTCTATACGAAATTCTATTGCTTCTCGTGTCTTGCTTGCCGTTGGTTTGCGTTTTCAATTTACAATACTAGGTGGTTAAATTGTCTACACTGAGATAAAAAGCATACTTTAAAATTAAACAAAAAATTTTAATATAGAAATTTAACTCATTTGCTTTTCTACAAAACAAAATTTAAAACAAGCGTGTTTAATTTTCAACTATAAGCTCATTTCTGTTTTTTGTATAATTTTTTCTTATTTCCTTCCAATAACAAAAAATACTTCGCTATCAGAGATTTAATTAAAAAATTATGTACAGTAGAATTATTGAAAATTATTGCCAGACAACTGAGACCCCGATTTTACATTTGAATGTTTGAAAATATTTTTGAATTAGTCTTACAAATATTGAACATAAAATAAATTATGAACTACTTAATTATATTGATACTGAAAATATTTCAAGACGCAATGAAACGCAGACTTCATCAAATGAAGTCAAAAAATTTCTTATTCGGTGGGTCCCAGGGGTCGCTGATCACGAATCTGACTTCGAAAAATCGAAAAAGTTAAAAAAATGGCATCGAAAAATGGCGGTTTAATTTATTTGTTTTCAATTTAATAACAATATTTTTAAATAATGTTTTAAAATATTTGTTTTAAATATTAAAGTTTTTGCATTAAATTTTTCGTTTAAATAAATGTGTTTAAACTAAGAATTTTTACAGTGAAAGTATGTTTAAAAGCATTGTTTTGAAAACAAAAACTTTTGTTTTAAATTAAACTTTAAAAACATTTGCGTTTGGCTTAAATGAAATTGTTTCAAGCTCTATTTCAAAAACAAATTCGTTTAATATGAACACAATTTCATTTAATTTTAACACATATTTCCCTTAGTGTACGTATATTTATTATATTAAATTATATATAATTTATATACTTTATCTTTTTCTTTTATATTCCTATTTCAATACACAACACAATCTACATATAGCGTGCATGTATATTGTGTTATTATATAAAAAGATTGACATATTTAAATTGTCAAAAAGGTCGGTATTTTTTAATGTGCTTGCCTGTTTCTTCCTATTTGAATATCTGAAGAAATAATGCAAATATTATGAATGAAAATAAAATTTTACAGCTTCTTATTTGCATGTGTATGGCTGCCGAATTTATTTTATTTCCAGCTGGACATTTTTGTTGTGATTTTGTTGTAGCTATATTTTGGTTGCTGCTGCAGAGAAGGATTTTTAGATATTTCATTTGCTGTATAGAAACACAGAATTCTGATTCGGCTTATGAAATAATTATTGGATAATAAAAAAATGTAGCAATAAAACAGAATTTAGCAGTATTTTTTTATTTTATAAATTTAAAATAAAACAAAGAAATATTGTAGATTTAATTAATGAGAATAATAGTTCTATTTGATATAAATTTTACAGGTTATTATTTATTGATTGATTGATTGATTGATTGATTTTTAGTACAATGCATTTCACATAATAATATACAAACAAGGTTAACATAAATATAAAGAAATGCAAGTAATAGTACTGAATTCAGTAGCCAAGATGGCTAGTGTTGAACCATCATCAGAATACATCAGAAATAATAATTTTTTTTTTTTTTTTGTTTTTATACAAGACATAGACATAGTATATATTTGTAACTAGAACAATAAAAACAATCTTAAGAACCAGGCAATTTTAACATAAGTTCAACTTGAGCACAATCCAGTTGAAAAGCCAAACTTTTACTCTCTTGAGGAAAAGATTTTTTGATCTTATTTCACGTATGTTTTCTGGAAGTTTATTAAATAGTCTAGGCGTTACTGAAGAAAACGAAAATAAGTATAAATGCAGTGAATGTGGCGGAACAATTAACAAATTTCTTGCATTTACTCGCAAATTGTAGATAGGGGAAAATCTATTGTTTAAGTACCCTGATCTTATAAAAAATAGTTTTAAGATTTTAAAGATATACAAATACCTCAGTGGCAAAATTAAATTTTTACGCAATAGCGGTAGACTATTTTGATACCTGTTTACCTTACAAATAATTCGAATGGCCTTTTTCTGAAGTATACGTAAAGGCTGCAATATATTGTTATGTGTACCACCCCAGCAACACAGTCCGTACTCTAATTTCGAATGAAATAAACCATAATAAATACCCTTAAGCAAATCCAAGTTACACGAAAAACTTAGCAAATAAAGACATCTATTTACATTAAGTAAATAGTTCTTTAATTTCGAAGCATGTTCATGCCAATTCATCTTGCTGTCGATTATTACACCTAGATATTTATACGATTTTACATAATCAATCTCGAAGCACTCATTTGCGCAGTCAACATCATTAGCACAATTGAAGACTCCATCATTATTAATAGGATATCTCAAACAACAATTCGAATGCAAAACAAATCTATCAGAATAAATTGTGTTTCCTACTAGGTTGAAAAACAGAAGTTTCGATTTATCACTAATAACCATATTATGCCTTAAGAACCAGCATCTAATCAAATGTAAGTCACGATTTATAGAAGCTGACAACAAATCTATTGAGTCACAGCTAAAAACGAAGGCCATATCATCTGCGAAACCCGTTATTGTACTGTAAAAATTTTGTGAAAACAGCGAATTAATGTAGATCAAGAAGAGTGTGGGGCCCAAAACTGACCCTTGTGGAACACCCAGGGAAATATTGCTTACTGAGCTAACAGAGTTTTTAAATTTGACCCTTTGCTGTCTGTTTGCCAGATACGATTTTAACCAATCCAGGCAAAACCCTCTAAAGCCATAATGTACTAGTTTTTGTAAAAGAATATCGTGGTTTACAGTATCGAAAGCTTTAGTTATGTCGAGAAATAGAGTAGCCGTGAGTTTTTTCTTATTCATAGACTCATAGACATCAGTACAGAAATTCAGTAGCGCATCTTCAGTGCTTTTTCCTGCTCTAAAGCCAAATTGTTTGTTCGACAAAAAATTTACACGATCAAGAAAAGACAAAATTCTTTTCTTCATACCCTTCTCAAAAATTTTTGAAAACACTGGTAATAAAGAAATAGGCCTATAATTATTTAAAGAGTCTTTAGCACCTTTTTTGTACAATGGAATAACATCTGCAACCTTTAATTTGCTTGGAAAAATACCCTTTATAACGCTATCATTAAAAATATGGCACAAAATGTCAGATATATTAAAAACAATCTTTTTTATAAAAGAACTTGACGGACAGTCAGATGTGGAAGAATTAGAATTCTTTAATTCCTTGCAAATAAAATTGTATATTTCAAACGACGAGAAAGGTACAAAAACAAAACTAGCTGAGACGTTATTATCAATAAAAACTGACGACAAAAGTGAACTATTATGGCAACTTTTTTCAACAGTTTTCTCACCAATCGTGGAAAAAAATTTATTAAATTCCTCTGCAACCTCAAGTGTACTATTAACTATTGAGTCATTAATTTTGTTTTTTATATATATGTGTGTTTTTTTCCATATTCTTGTAGTTGCCGAATTTAGTTTGTTTCTAGCTGAACATTTCCTAGTAGCAATATTTTGCTTGCTACTTTGGATACACAACCATAATTTTTAGATACTTCATTAGACCAATAAAAAGACGAAATTCTGATGATTCGGCTAATGAAATTATTATTAGTCAGGACTTGAAAAAAAAATTTTAACAAAAATGCTTTTAATAAATATAATTAACTTGAATTAACAAAATACAAACACCAAATTTCTTCAAAATCGGTCTAACTGTTTAAGAGGAGTTCAGTCAGAAAGCCATGTACAGAAGAATTTAATGTATAAAGATATTTTCCGGCAGACGTTGTCCTGCCACCGCCTTACTGCCATATATGAATTTTCATTCTAATCGGAAAACAAATTTTATGTTTTCACCATATTGAGTATAGTTGCTAAAGGTATCTATACAAACTAAATTACAAAATTTTAGTCTAATACAACCAAAACCGTCTAAAATATAGCATTTTTGTTGTCTTGTTAAGCCATCTAGAACTCAAAACAAATCGAGTGCCAAAATTTGAGCTTAACTTACTTTATACCTATCGATTTAATATTTTAACTGTATTAAAATGTAAAAGAGTATATATTTACGAATTTCGTAATCAATTTTTACTAATATTTTTAAAAAAATTTTAAAAATTTAATACTTTTAAATGCTTCTATTAAAATTTATTCCAAGATTTCTAACCATGTAATTAAGACAATATACTATAATAAACACAATATATGTGTATACTGTTTTGTGTGTAAATGTACATTAAGGTGGCCCTAATTTATAAAAGTTTTTTAACGCCATACGCTAAAAACTATTCGATTTGATATAAAATTAAAATGTAGGCAGTTTTTCCCCAAAAATCCCCAAAAATCTACAAATGCAAAAATCATGTTAAAAATACATGTATTTGTAAAAAAATTAAAAATTTCGAACTTCCAGACATTTATAAATATCATTGTTTTTTTTTAATTGGGGTACAAAATAGGAAAAAGTATTAAAAATTACCATTTCTACTATCTGCTAGAGCCATTGGCTGTAGAATAACGCATTGAAATTTCAGCCCAATCGGCTTGATAGATTTTTTAAACACCCTGGCCGATCAAAAAAACTTTATTTCGAGAAAATCACTTTTTTATAGACGACGATTTTAATTTTTTTGTAAAATATAACATTTGAAAACAATTTAATGTAATTGATATAATTGTATAATAATATATATTGAAACTATGTCAATTTTTTAGAGTTTTGTCGATCCCGGAATTTTCAGGATCTGAAAATACAATCCCGGAATACCGGGATTCCGAGATCGTCCCGAAATTCAGTAAGTTTTTATTTTGTTATTTTTTTCCAAACAGTGCAACACATGCACTTCTATTTTATCTCAGTACATATTTTGTATCAAATTGCTATAACAAATAAGTACAATTTTTACCAATTCAACAACAAAAATATAATCATAAAATTTGACTGTCATATATCCTCAGTAATTTACAACATCCCTGTAGGAAAATCAACTAATTTAAAAGTAGTTTTTTGTCAACCACAACTAGTTGAAATTCTGACTTTTTTCCATAAAACGAACTAACATATTTTGTATGGTGCTGTCCGCTAAATAAGTCAAAAGATTTTCGTCTGCATATGTTTTCAACTACATGTTAAATTAGTTGAATTTAAATTATTTTTTTAACTACTTTAAAATAAATCAATTGAAAACCGAATATATTTTCAACTACTTATTAAATTAGTTAATTTTACATAACTTTTTAAATTACTTTAAAATAAAACAATTGAAAACTAGTTAATATGCCACTTATTGAAGATGAAATTAAAAGCATAAAAATTTTCAATTTCTATACATCAAAGAGATCATTTATTTTATTGTTTTGAAAAAAAAATACATAAATTCATATAAGTGAAAGCCTAAAGTTAATAATATCTGATGAAATAGCATGGTTAAATATGTATAAACTTGTAATCTAATAAAAATTTGCAATAAAAACATGTCAAAATCAGAGTAGTCGCCGCCTTAATATAATTTAAAGTATTTATTAAGCCACTTGTTTTGAAGTAGTTTTTCAATTACTTCATATATAATGCAAAGAAGCAAGCAAAATATTACTACAAGGAAAATTTCCAGCTAGAAACAAACTAAATTCGGCAACTACAAGAAGATGGAAAAAAACACACATACATATAAATAATAACCTGTAAAATTTATATCAAATAGAACTATTATTCTCATTAATTAAATCTACAATATTTCTTTGTTTTATTTTAAATTTATAAAATAAAAAAATACTGCTAAATTCTATTTTATTGCTACATTTTTTTATTATCCAATAATTATTTCATTAGCCAAATCAGAATTCTGTCTTTCTATTAAGCAAATGAAATATCTAAAAATCCTTCTCTGCAGCAGCAACCAAAATATAGCTACAACAAAATCACAACAAAAATGTCCAGCTGGTTACAAAACAAATTCGGCAGCCATACACATGCAAATAAGAAGCTGTAAAATTTTATTTTCATTCATAATATTTGCATTATTTCTTCAGATATTCAAATAGGAAGAAACAGGCAAGCACATTAAAAAAACCGATATTTTTGCACGCAGCCAAAATGATCAAAACATAGAAAACAAAATGTAAACAAACTCGCACTTTTGAAGGGGTATAAAATAAATGTCCCACCAAAATAGCCTGTTCTGTCGATGCATGGCTAATATAAGTGAGCAAAAAATAACGAGTGACGAGTGAAAACTCTTATACTCGTCAAGTCCCTTCACGGCTAGTCAAACAAAAACCAAATATCAAACATTTTAAATTTAGTTTATTTTAACCTACAGTAGCTTTACATATATGTACATTAGGGCGGGTCAAATTTTTTTGGTGGTCTGGCTCAGCGAAATTCGTAAAATACATGTAATTTCAAGACTTTTTCTCCACTACAGCATATACAAATTCTGAAAAAAAGCTGTGCGGACTTTCGTAAATAGATTTTTTTTCTCAATTATAAAATATGAATGTATGAAATTTGAAAGAAGTGTATAAAATGTGTATAAAAAAGATTATTTGTGTTGTCATTTCTAAGGTAAATTTGGGCGCTGTATCTGAATCTGGCATTAAAAATACATTAAATCCAACTATCAATAGAAAAAATCGTGATTTTTTATCAAAATATCGTGATTTTTGGTCAAAAAATAAAAAAAATGTTGGAAAATTTGGCGCTGAATTCAAATCTCCCATTTAAATTACTCCAATTCTCGTTTACTATTTAGTACTATTTAGTACCAATTCTAGTACTCCAAGTCTCGTTTGCTCTCAGTTTTGGGCCTTTTTTCTCTCGATTCCATCGATGTCGCAATAAAACCACTTTTGTGTTTTTCAGTAACGTGTTTGGATGCTCTAGTCATCTCTTGGACATTTCGTTCGGTGCTTTGAATGTGGCATGGTATTTCGACGTTAATCATAACCTCATCAGAATCATAATAATCTTCAGTCAAATGTTGCAATGGAATGTCTCTTGTGTATGGCGGCTCGTGTAGAATATCATCATCATTCAAATCTATCATGTTGGAAAAGTGGGTGCAGTCAAAATTGATTTTCGGTTTTTTGTATTCTCTCAATGTTTTCCGATCGAGATCACTTCGGATATGTTTTATTTTGTCGATTGCCATTTGACGTATAGGTTTCACATTGTGACAAACCATTGCTAGCAAAACATTTTCAGAGCTAGCAAAGTAGCAATTGGCTGACATTACACTATGAACAACGGAAAGTAAATTCGGTGGCAGATAATTCGTCCATTGTATAAATTTGAAGAACAAAACACTTCCGTATGCCATTGAATTGTAATATTTAACGTTGAAGTACATTGGAATGTACACTTTCATCACGTATGTGGCCAAAATTCGCAAGTTTTTTGACGGTTTGTCCGTAGTTATGTACGTACGTAAAATTCGAGCAGCTTTTGTTAACCACCTAGCATGATGTATTGGTCCCAACTTGATGTTTGCTAGATCAATTGATACTGAGCGAGTTGAAATCGCGTTTGCTAATTTGAGAAGATTTCTTGCATCTGTTGAGAAAGAACGTTCATCAAAATCTGGTGATCATGGTGGCATATTTTGGAGTGAAATTATCTCAAAATTATTGACAACCTGAAAAGCAGAATTTTTTTTTAATTCGTTAAATTATATAATTTATTTACTCAAAATAATCGTATTTTACTTGTATCGTATCGCAAATGCCTAAAACCGCTGCTAATCGTCCTGTTGACGTAGTTGGCCCTTTCGTGAAACTTTTTTCTAGTGTATTGTATAAATGACGAAACGGTAACTCATTGAAATGCAGCAAACATACACTCCAATGTAATGGCCTTTGTAAATGTTGTTCGAAAAGTCTTATTATACCACTTCTAATTCCAGTGTTAACAGGTTCACCGTCAGAACAGATAGCTACCAAATTATCTAATGACAAGCCGTTTTTATCAAAAAATTCAATAAGTTTATGCGTTTTTGCTTCTGCGGTTTCTTCTTCCACAATAATATGGTCCAAAAATCTGGAATCTGGCTCTCTTACAACAACTATATGCGGTTCTTTAATTTTGCGTGTATGAATTTTATTGTTGATAAATTCGGTAACTAATGTTTCGTCTGTTCTGCCATCGAAAGCAAATACCATTAACGTGGAAGTGTCTAATCGTTTTTTCAAGACCTCATTCCTACAACGATTGCGTTTTCTTTGAACTTTATTTTTATCGATAATTAACGTTTGATCATTTTTATCTTTTACGCTTAAATCTTTCAAAAGTGCAGATGCGAGTGCAGCCGCAGCTCTATTTGATATACCGTATCTATCGCATTCCATAGCAAAGTTTGATAAGGTTACGTTTTGCATATACGGCCCTCGAACAGCACCTGGTGCTGCCACTCCTTCTTCAAATTCAAAATCCATACTACTTGCACCCATTGATAATTCAGGTTGCCAAATCACCTCTGATCTAGTCACTTCTGTAGTTGTTACTGTTGTTAAACTTGGTTGTGGTAGCGTTTGAAGAAATTCAGTAATAGTGACATTTCTATCTGTCATCTGGTCCACAAAAAATGTTTTCATGAATAGTGGTAGTGGTGTATTTTGACATCTGCAATCCGTTGTTAATAAATTGCAATTACATGTTGAAACCCAAAACAAATTTCCTAGCAAACCACGAAAATCAACAAGAACATCGGGTGATTTGGATTTGTTTTTTGATGCTTCTCTATATTGAGCCATGAATCGGTCTAATTTGTTGCAAATGGATTTTCTCTGAATAATTGGCGTTGGAAGATTATTCCAAATTTCAACAATTTTATCCGCCACATGACGAGTAATTGATTGGAATGAAATGTGTGGGTTGTCTTCGAAATAGTGCTCTTGCATGAAAAAATAATGTAACAAAATATCGCCATACGTCGGTAGACGTTCAACGTTCAATTCTTTCGCTTCACCAAATAAAGTTTTATCATGCTGCAATATTGAAGTTATTTTACGGTCCAGCTCGGGTTGTGATGATGACGGTGAGGTTTCCATGATATAGCTTGTATTCTGAAATGTAATATTAAAAATAAAATATTAAAAATAAAATATAAGGAATTTAAATTTCACAGATTTTTATCAAAGATATTTTGATAAAAAATCACGATTTTTTCTATTGATAGTTGGATTTAATGTATTTTTAATGCCAGATTCAGATTCAGCGCCCAAATTTACCTTAGAAATGACAGCACAAATAATCTTTTTTATACACATTTTATACACTTCTTTCAAATTTCATACATTCATATTTTATAATTGAGAAAAAAATCTATTTACGAAAGTCCGCACAGCTTTTTTTCAGAATTTGTATATGCTGTAGTGGAGAAAAAGTCTTGAAATTACATGTATTTTACGAATTTCGCTGAGCCAGACCTCCAAAAAATTCGTCCATACAAATTGACCCGCCCTAATGTACATTGAAAAAAAACAGTATCATTCAATGTTTCGCAGCGGAGCAAAGGTAGGGAAAAGAACGATGCGTCAGCAGAGGAACTTATTGATGGTTGCTTGCTACATTTGCCGAGCGCCTGGTAGTCAAGATCCAAGAGCGTCATTTAAAAACCTACACGCTGTCTGTATTGATGACGAGAGTTACTCGCAAAATGATGATGACGATAACGCAAACCAAAGATTTACCCTCTACAAAAATCGTTCAACGCGCCTAAAGAAGTTTTCACTTCAAAAAAAATATTTGTAAAACCTTAAATTTTCATATTAATAACCAGTTTCGGTTTCGGTTTCGGCCGAATGTTATAAAATGGCCGAATATTCGGTTTCGGCCAAAATTCCAGTTTCGGTCGGACACTACATACAACCTAAATTTAAGCTATCGAATAGCTTTGAAGTTATAGGTCACACAGCATTTGAATTTAGTATTCGATCCAAATGTACACATGCACTTTCATTGGTAACAATTTTTGGGAGGTGTCACTCACAAGGGAGAGTTGCACCTCCCATACAACCCAAATTTGCGATATCGAATAGCTATTGAGTGATTTGTCGAGAATTCAGTATTCGACCTCAATGTACACATGCAGTTTCATTGATTACATTTTATGGTCATTGAAAAAGAGGACGTTGAATGAAGAAGATACAACTCCCATAAAACCCAAATTTATGCTATCGAATAGTTTTCGAGTTGTAGGTCGCATAGCGCGAAATTCAGAATTCGACCTCAATTTACACATACAGTTTCACTGATAACATTTCTTGGGCGTATGACAAGGGGAATAGCACCTCCCATATTACCCAAATATACGATACCGAATAGCTTTGAATATATAGATCGCACAGCGGGAGAATTCAGTATACGACCTCAATTTATGCATGCAGTTTTACTGAAAACTTTTTATGGGCGTTGGATAAGGGGCATACAACCTCCCATGCAACATAAATTTGCAATGTCGAAAGCTTTGCACTTAAAGGTCGCACAGCATCGGAATTCCGATTTAAACATGCAGTTTTATTGATTTTATTTTATGAGGGTTGAAAAAGGGGGTGTGGCACCTCCCATATAACCAAAATGTTCAATATTGAATAGCTTTGGAGTTATTGATCGCTTAGTTTTGGAATTCAACATTCGACCACAATGTACACATGCAGTTTCATTGAGTACATTTGATGGGCGTTGAAAAAGGACACGTGACACCTTCCATACAGCCCAAATTTACAAATGCGGTTTCATTGGTAATATTTTATGGGCGTTGGACAAGGGGCATGTAATCCAAATTTGTGCTATCGAGCAGCTTTGATTTATAGGACGTACAGCATTGGAATTAAGTATTCGACCTGAATTTAGAACCAACACATTCAAAGGAGCGTGACAACAATGCGCCGGGTTTCAGCTAGTCAAAAAAATAAAAATTGGTTAATATCTAAAAAAATTACCTTTTTCTACAGACCGCTTTGGCCTTTTTCCTTATTCTTCCATCCTTTTTCTTATAAAAACAATTTTATTTTATTTGCAAAATTTTTCGTTCATTTGAAAAAAAATAACAAACTTGATTCAAAATTTTAATAATTCTCATATCCAAAATGCTTTTTTAATAATTTAATAATTTTTTAAATGTTCATTAAATAGCTTTTAGGATGCACCATATAAACAATCGCAAAATGTGGCATACATTTCTTCTTTATTCAGTACTTTAACTCACTGTGCAGCTGTAATTAAGTTCAAACTTTCATGTTCCACAAAACTATGCAGTAAGTTGTTGTTTATTTTTGATGATGTTCTTTTTTTCGCATTTGTGCACCACAACATGCTCAGACATTCCACAGCAACATACCAACATTGAAGCGCTTTTATGTGTATTGTGTAAAAGATATGGCTGCAATCAGTGGCGGACTGGGTCATCAAAATTGACATGGCAAAATAACACTCAACCGGCCCTCTCAATGAAAATTAAGACAACAACACCAACATACATATTAAACTTTATTTTTTATTTTTATTGAACAAAAAAGCAACAAAAAATAAACAAAACATTACAATTTATAGCTATTAAAAATACTTTAATGAAAAATAAAAATATTCATTTATTAAACTGAACAAAAATATCTGAGAAAATATCACAAAACCATATTTAAATAACAAACTCGTAAAATTAGATCAACGGTTTGCTAGAGAAATTAAAAAGATAAAAAACCTTCTCTTGAAAAATTCGGATTTTGAGTTGTAACGCTCGAAATGAGCGATATGTTTTAAATAAACAAAAGATTTAAATTAAAGAAAACAGCTCTTATTTTATGTACTTGAATTTAAAATACTTCTTATTATGGAATTAATAAACTTTTAAGTTGTTTACTAGATTGAGCATACTCATCAATAATACTATCCTCGTCTAATTTAAATAAAACCTCTTTTTCAATGCACATTAGCATATATGAATTCAAATTATTTTGAGACATTGTGTTTCTTAGTTTGGTTTTTATATTTTTAAGAGTAGAAAACGAACGTTCGCATGCAGTTTGAGTAATAGACAAGGAAAGTAAATATTTATATGCAAGCCATAACAGAGGATATGCATTCGTCATAAGATTATATTTTTCGATTATTTTAAAGCAACACAGATGGCATTTCTTGCAGGCGTTACATTGTTTGAATTCTTCATTTTCACTCTTTGTAAGACATTCTGAGTCTTGATCATCCCCAATTTGGATGTTATATGCATCTAAAGGGTTGCTTTTAATTTTTTCCCATTGTTTTACAAAATTATTGTATTCCCCTTTGAAATCTTCAATATTTACATCATTATTTAAAATACTAATTTTTTGACATAAAATGTTAAAAGCTTGTTTGGGTATGCCATTTTCTCTGCTACACTGAAAATTGTTTGGGTCCAAAAGAGAAAAGTCAGCATACAAAGTTTGACTACTTGAAAAGCGACGGTTTATGCTTTCACATACAGTGTCTAAAATAACATTGTGTACCTTGATTTTAAAATTTTCTAAAAGATCAACTTTTATCTCGTCTTCAGCTTGTTCGCTATGCAACTTTTTATTCCTTCTTATTCTTGTCATCGGCAAAGTCAATTGAATTTCTATTTCATATTCATCGTAATCTTCAATTTTTTTCTTTGCCCAAGAGACAAACTGGTCAGCAGCAGATTTTACTTGTTCAAAATCTCGACTAAAGGATTTCAAACTTTTGCTGGTATCGGTTACCATACCGTAGGCCTTAAGAAAATCCATTCCAGAAGTTTGAAGATATTTTGACAAGGGTGTAGTCGCAGAAAAAATTCTTAAAAAAATTTGGGCAGTTAGTATATTTTCATATTTGAGCAATGACTCAACAAACCCTCGAACCTTTGCCCTAACCTCAGGCTTACACGTAATATTATGTTCTATTTGTATTAAAGTCACTAATATTTCCATATAGAGTGCGGAATCTGGGTTACCAAATTTACCAAAAATTTTTCTCAAAGCTCTGTCTTTCGACCACCAGCGAGTTTCTATAATAGTTGTTAGCTTGCGGTTATCCTGAATCACTGCATTCCATGTATTCATTCTTTGATAAGAATCGCGTATAAAAACAGCGATGTCGTTAATAATATTAAAAAGTGATGTACTTAGTATTGTTATTTTTGTTGTGTCTGCCAAAACTAAATTCAACACATGTGCATAACACCAAATATGAATTTGTTTGGGACATTCAACTGATAGCCAAGAAGAAAACCCTTTATATTGGCCTTGCATATTTGCTGCACCATCTGTCGAACTACCAATACAGCATTTGATATTTATATTATTTTCCAATAATACTTTTTTTATTTTCTCAAAAATACTTTCACCTTTGCTGGATTCTAAATCAACTACGGCTAATAGCCTTTCATGAACACGATCCGTTAAAAAGCGAACTATAATTGAGCACTGTTCTTTTGAAGTTATATCTTGTGTTGAATCAATTTGGATTGAAAATAATTGGGCATCATTGACCTCTTCAGATATGATTTTTTGCATCATTCTACAAATAGTATCTGTAACGCTATTTATAGTTGTCTTTGATAACCAGGTTATGAGGGAACCCCTTCCTTTCATGTTTTGTTTACATGACTCTATTGATGTTTGTATATGATCCCTGAGGCAAATGTCATATTTTCCGACTAAAAGCATTAACTCTAAAAAGTTTCCGTGATCAATACATTGATTTTCTAAATTATAAGCAGCCTCATTTCGCTTCCCTCTAAAGCTTAATCCTCGTTTTCCAAGAACTTTGATAACATATATAATTCTTTTAAGAATGTCACGTCTATTTGAAATCTGCTGACGCCGAAGAGAAATTTGATTAAAGCTGATCAAGCTTTCAACGTTAGTGTCTCTCAAAAAACCAAAATAGGCTTCTGAAGATATTGAATGCATTTTAGAATTTTCGTGTTGTTCAATTATTTGATGTACATGTCTCCTATCGTTAAACCCATCAATAAATGTTTTATGTTCCAAAGATATTGAAAAAGCTAAGCACACCGAGCAAAAGAATAAATTTTTATTCTCGCAAAACGTCAGCCACTTCCTATTTGTGCCATCTTTTCTAAAAAATGCTCGTTTTAATACAGGATCTGTGGTAGCTTGCTTTGGATGCTGTTTAAAAAATGTTGCTAGTTCAGACCTATTTGGATGTTTAAAAATAGTAGATTCATCTTCCTCATTTATTATAATGTAATCTTTACGCAACACAACTGCGTTTTCAGTGACTGCGTTTGTGTCCGCTTGTTCAGTGTTAGGCCGAAATAAATAATTGCTTACGTTTTCTGTCTGCAATTCAAGAGCTCCCTTAGCTTGATGTTGCTGTTATTTAAAAACCCTAATTAGTTCAATTTGACGTCAAAATGTAGAGATACCTTTTCTTCATTTGTTGAACTAAGAATTGCTGGCACAGGACCTGGCTGGCAATCTTCATTTGATGCAGCTGTGTTTTCAGAAGCTCCGCCTGTGGTTGCTTCAACAGTATTACGCCCAACAAAAAAGCTGTCAAGTTTTGGCCAACTTTTGGCTGTCTTTCCCAGCTCTTGTTGTTTTCTTATCCGTGCTTTTTCCGCACCTCCTTTAACCTTTATTTTTAATGACATTTCTTAAAAACACAATAAAGTATAATCTTATTAGGTCGTTTGATAAATAATATAATGTTGCATTACTTTACCTTTAAACTCTTAAATATATTCAGTTAATTCACTTTTGAGTTAAATAATTGTTTTTCTTTTTTCTGATCAGAATTGCCGCCAGGAATTTTCTCGGTGTTCTTTCTGTCAAATGAGGCTTGTTCGGTAAAACATGCTTTGGTGCGTTTGAATTTCAATGTAATAATATGTTCGAAAGAGAGTTTACACAGTAAAACTTTTTATGTTGAAATCCGACTCAAATTGTTTTCTATTTGTTTTAAACTTGTTAAATGAAAATTTTTCTTTTGCGTTAAGAAGCAACTGGCCCAAAATAGCAGCGGCCCACGTGGATTTTGCCATGTGTGCCCAAGGGCCAGTCCGCCACTGGCTGCAATTAAACGAATGCATGGCAGAGCACAACATGGCAAAATAATGCCGGAATATTTTACTTAGCGTAATGAAACTACGGTAGCAACACCAAGCTATTTCTGTAGTGTTGTTTTCGTATTAATTTCCTTTCAACAATCTTCAAAGCCTTCAAATTTACTCTTAAAGACATAAAGTAAACACTTCAATGCTTGATTTCTGCTTTTGGTTCAATTTCAGAGACATATTTTCTTGCAGTTCATTTCTGCGTTGCAGTTTTGAAGTGCAGTTTCGAGTTTTTAGCTAAAAACTGACTGTCTTTTAAAAATTTTGGCCAAACTGACTTTTTCATAACTAATATAAATTGCACTAAGAATTAACTAGTTGATTTTCTTCAATTGAGCAAAATAATTGCTGCGGTAACACACTCGACAGTAATTTCACACTTAAGATGTTATCTTTTTTTCTTTCTTTTTTTTTTTTTTTTTTTTGATTAAATTAAAATGTTTATCGAACATGATGTAACATGAAGCCATACTTTTTTCGACACATTATTAATATCATCACATGTTTGGATTACATGCCAAAGAAATTCTTAGAATTTCTATTCTTAAACTGAAAAAAAAAATTGATGATGTAAGTATTGACACATGCACAACTTCATTGCATATTAATGTAATATTATACAACGAAATTATTTTTAAAGAATATTTTACAAGAATTAAATGAAAAGGTGTGGGAAATCACTCTTGATTTAACCTTTAACTTCGGAGTTTAACTTTTTTGAGATGGTCTGTGACTGGTGGTTAATTTGACACCATTTTAATTTTACTAAAAGATTCTAATAAAAAAGGGTTTTTTAAAATTATTTTTTGTTTACAAACAAGTTTTAATATTTGTTCTTAAAATAAGTACAACTTTCAATTTATTTATTTTTTTAAAGTCGACAAAGCTTGCACTTTCTTTAACTAGCCTTCTGTTAAAGACGACAAAAATACGTAAAGAGGTGATAAAATTGACCACCCCCTCCACAGTAAAAGGTTAAAGTCTTTTTCGTTTAAGTATTTTTTTAAGAAAAAAGTGTTAATATTCTTAAATTTACATTCCAAAGAAGTTCATCAACCTTAACAAAAAAACTTGTGCAGCAAAAAACTACAACAATACTTTAAAAAGGATATTGATAAAAACACAAATGAATACAGTGGATTTTATGTTAGTTTCGAAGCATTTCATCCACTTAACCTTTTTTTCAACATTCATACAAAATTTTTATCAAGGGAATACTAAGCTTTTGATTATTTAGGACTACTAGCAAAGTGTCTTGAGTGAAATGATAGAATTGAGTTTTGCACTTATATTTTAAGAGATTTAAAAAAAAAAGCAGGAAATTGTTTAAAGCTTCTCTAGTAGCTGACTGACTAAGCAGAAATTTATTTATATATTTCAAAGAATTTATAAAAATACTTATAAATTCTTATATTTAATATATTTCAAGGATCTTAAAATAAACAACAATTCTACCTTTGTTTGGCATTAAATCCAACGCATCGAGGCGCATTTGTTAACTTTTTAGTTCAGTTTATTTAAATATTAGAATTTTATCTAATCCCAAAATAAATTTTTTTTCTCTGCAATTGAACAGAAATCATTTTGAAATTTTTAAGATAAACAAAAAACAATCACCATGCATATACTCACCGTTTTTTTGAAACGAAGCTTTTTACGCCTCGTTTCGTGATTTGCTTTAGTGAAATCTCAAAAACAACACTTTTTGCAAACACTTTTTCTTAGTATTTTTGTTGCTTTTTGCTTGCGTCTGTTGCACCAAGAGAATATAAAATTAAAATATTTCTTAGTTTGTAGTAAGAATCGAACTCATAACCCTTCGATTAATTGTAATACACTCCAGCAGCTGATCCAATATTCTCCGTCGCTTTGGTTGGTTTGTTCAATATTAATAATAACTGAAGATATGTTGCACCAGATAGCATCTCAATATATTAAAGGCAAGCACGCTACTCCGTGTCCAATAACTGTTCAGCCTGAAAGTATGCACATCTTAATACATAAAAGGCAAGTTGCTGCTCCGCACACAGTATTTCTCAAATTGTAATTATTTTTCACAGTAATTATTTTTCCTTTTATAAAAAAGTTATGACGAATTCAATGAAATTCTTTTGAGTCGATTTGAGTCGATTGTACCAAAAAATATAATTGTATCAGACGCAAAACGACACCTGAGTTACTACGAATTGAAGGTTGCAAGACCAGTTTGTAAAGTTGTGTATGAATATGATTGTTACCAATCTCGACTTTTCGCACTAACTAACTTTTCAACACTGATTCAATACGTAAAGTGTTATTTAAAGTGGTGCATTTTGCAAAAACCAAGTGTATAAAAAATCAAGCTTTAAAAAGAGAAAAAAGTGCTTTCGGCAAAATTCTCCAAAAAGGAAGTGTGGGAAGAACCTGTTGTAGGACAGGCTTTTATACTAGTAAATAAATAAAATCATATGGCTTTGTTTTTCTTATTCCTTTATGCACTTTCTAATTTCTGTTAAATCATTAAATAAATAATTATCAGTGCATTTTTGAAGCGAAGCTTTTTACGCCTCGTTTTGTGATTTGTTTGAGTGAAATCTCAAAAACGACACTTTTTTCCATGCACCTTTTTCTTTGAATTGTTGTTGCTTTTTGCTTGCATCAATTGCAACAAGAGAAAATTAGGTTAAAATATTTCTTTGTATGGCATGAGAATCGAATTCGCAACTGATCGAATATTCTTTGTTGCGTTGGTTGGTTTATTCAATATTAAGTATTAACTGAAGGTATGTTGCATCAGATAACAATCTTTATACATGAAAGACAAGCATACTGCTCTGCACCTATATCGCTCAAACTGTCCTGAAAAATGTTCAGCCTGGAAGTATGCACATCTTAATACATAAAAGTCATTGCCATTAATACAGTGCTTTTACAACATGTCCTCCAAAATGTTCAGCCTGAAGATATGCATATACTTACAGATTATTTTATGCTATACTCGAGCAGGCTTCATTGAACTGGGCGAAACTTTTCATAAGGTACCAATTGTTTGAATGTTCACACGCACTTAAGCAATGCCTTTTTGATAAATATATTTTACGAATGATAATCGATCCAAATATTTGCACGTACAATACGATTAAGGACAACTATTGATGCAGTATTTGCTAGATATATCGATGATATGTAATAAACGCTTGCTATTTTAGATATCAAAACCAACAATTCCAATAATAAATTTCCTTAATAATAATTCTAAACATTTACTGAAATAATTCAAAACTATTTTATAAAATAATGTAATGTAATGGTGTGAATATTAACGTGTATTTTGTTGTTAACTTTTTTATATTTAAAATTTTTTAATTTAAAAATTATTTTATTAAAAAACCATTAAATTATAAAATCTATTAAAATTCGAAAAAGCTTCGGTTCACTCGAGTGTCCAACGACGCATATGTTTTTTACTACAGCGCCCTCTGGTGTTGAAGGTAGATCTGAAAAGATAGTGCTAAATTACTCATTGCACCTTAAACCCTCTTAATGAATACCCATTAAAATCATATCAGCGAAGTAGAAGTTCTTGGCGGTTTTGTAAAAGATTTGTACTACTGCGTTCTCTGGTATTAAAGCTACTTCAAAATAGATAGCTCTTGAAGATATTCATTATACTTGAAAACCTCCTTATTCAAAATTTCATACCACCAATTATATGATGGACTTAGAAGTGTTTGGCGGTTTTGTAAAATATTTGTACTACAGCGCTTTATGGTGGTAAAGATAGATCAAAAAAGATAGCGCCAAAATGCTTATCGTATCTGAATGCTTATCATATGAGCTTTTAGAAGTTTTTGGCGGTTTTGTACAAGATAAGTACTACAGCGCCCTCTCGTGGTAAAGATAGATAAGAATAGATAGCGCCAAAACACTTAACGTATTGTAAAACCTATTGATACAAATTTTAAATCTAATCATATTAACGGCTTACTACAGCACCGTTTAGTGTTAAAGGTAGATTAAACTAGTAAGGAATTGTCTTCGACTGAGTCGAAGTTAAAATACCAGCACTGCCATATTTTAAATTATTTGAAGTCTTGAATGTTGCATTATTTTGATGATGTCACTTTATTGGTCGCGGTTTTTATCCAAATATTTAACATTTGAAACTCACAGTCCTTCTTATTTATTAAAGCTTTTGAGTACAACATCAAGTTCAAACATTAATTTTTTTTTTAATTTACTATTATGATTACGTAATTTTGTATTTTCAGTTTTTTTTTTTATAGTTAAAATTTGAAGTCATTAAGTTAATTGTGCGGAATAGAAAGAGATTTTACCGTTTTGGTAACTCACTTTGTATGGGAGGTAGACGTGATTTTTATTCAACTTTTACAAATTTCATCTTAAAAGTGCATCCTAAAGGTTAAAACTTATGTGAAAAATTTGAAGTGATTAGAATAATTTTTGTGGAATTTAAAGCGATTTTACCGTTTTGATTAATTCACTTTGTATGGGAGGTAGACGTAATTTCTATCTGATTTTTACAAATTTCATACTCAAAGTTAAATGTAATTGTTAATGTGCAAAATTTGAAGTCATTTGATTAGTTTTTGTGAAATTTAAAGAAATGTTACCGTTTTGGTTAAGTCACTTTGTATGAGAGATAGGCGTGGTTTTTATCCGATTTGGCTCATTTTCGAACTTGACCTACGTTTTTGAAAGAAGTTTATATATAGAATTTCGTTACGATAGCTATAAAATTACGGCTGTTATCGTGATCACACACAGACAGACGGACAGATGGACAGATGGACATATGGACAGACGGACAGACGGACAAACGAACATGGCTAAATCGACTCAGGAGCAGTGTGACCAGAAGATTTTTGAAAAAATATGCTTTTTGTTAAAAAAAAATATGCTCAATATTCCACTTTCAATTTTTATATTCCACAAAAATATTCCACTTTCAATTTCAAAGATATATATCTAAATAAGTCTTAATATGCATATAAAAAAAACAAAAGCAAGTTTAAAAACAGTTATTTATTTGATTACTATCGCACTTACATTTATTTTCTTCTACTATAAAAAATTATAAACATTGTTATGGTTCTTTGAATTCTAAGTAACGATATACAATATACAAAACTAAAATTCAGGCACATCTTCGAGGTCAATTCTTAAATTGTTGCTTGTATTATTATCATAGAAATTCGCATTTCTAAATTTTTTTATTAAGCTATCTGGTATTTGATAGGTATTACAACACTTTTTTTGAACATGCAGCCATGTTTTTACATTCAACAAATTATTTAAGAGTTTTTCTTGCATTCTACTTCGAATTTTCGTTAAAATAAGAAAGATTCATATAACTAAAAAATTTCTCAACCTCAGCATTGCGAAATGGTAAGCTAAGCGAGAAAAGCACAAATTTTGATAAATCTTCAGATTCCGAACTTTGATCAATAACTTTTTTTCTGCTTTATTGTTTTGAATCCACATTTTAAAAGAGTTAAAAAAATAACTTTTGTTAGCTATTGTTAGTAATAGTGGTATTCACGATGTGGTGCATTTGTGATAAATTTTTGCAAAATTTACAATACTGACAACTTATTGTGATCGAACCTTCAGTAAAGTACATATTATATTTTTAAAATCAGCTGATTTTTGTATGTACTTCTGTTCGGAAGTATTAATTTAAATCATCATTTAACTAAAGGAAATCATACAAAAATTGAAATGAAAGAATAAATTATATTAATTTTTATTAAATAAACTCACAGCGTTGCCTTTAGCTTGCTCCATGCTGAGTAGAAATGCTTGTACAATCAGCTGATCCAATACACAACGAAATTTACACAGAATGTAATAGTGTTCCATCATTGTATATTTTCCACAGGGTTGTATTTTGAAAACTGTGCATTTTGTTTTTGTTATATTACAAAATTTACTACAAATATCAAATTTATCAAAAATACACAATACAAGGGAAAATACAACACATCGTGAATACCCCTAATTTTTTCTGAAGTAAATTACTTACTGCTGTAACAGAATCCATAAAAAATCTAACCAAACAAACATATAAGCAAATTAACTTCACTTTTTAAGCTGCGTGAAGTTATTAAATGAATTGCAATAAAATTGACAACGAAGAAGTTAACCACAAAATGAGTTCCTTATATTGCGTTTTACAAGGTGCTTCAGAGATGAAATAATATAAAGAGTCGATAGCCAAAAAAAAACCATTTAGTAACCAAATAGACATTGTTTATTGCAATTTTTGTGAATTTTGAAAAATATAATAATACGAAAAAAATTCCACTTTTTATGCTGCATATTTTTATAAAAAAAATATGAAGTTTAAATATGCCCGAAGTTTAAATATGCCAAAGTGGAATATAATATTCCACTCTGGTCACACTTCTCAGGAGGTGATGCTGATCAAGAATATATATACTTTTCTATATCACCCACGCCTCCTTATCGGCATTACAAACTGAGTGACAAAATTAATATGCCCCTATTACGTTTTAAGATAAAAAGGTGCACCAAAGCACTTATCGGATGATCCCCCTCGGAAAATCTCTTTGTTAAAATTTTCATAGTGTCGAATCGAATGAGTAGCTAAGGAGCAGAGACCAACTCAAACACACAAAAATTTTCATCAATACCGGTCCAGAAGACAAAAAAAACTTTATGTCAGTCAAAGTTTTTTATTTATTTTAATTTTCACCAAAAGTCTTTTCTTTTTTTTGCAGAGATAATTTTTTTTCGTTGAAAAACATCTTTTAGATTTATTTTTTTCCTCTGAGCCTTCAAAACACATCCGACAATTTTTTTTTAAACAGAAAAATTAGTTAACATTGATATGCTTCCACGCCCTCATTTGAAGCACAATCGCAAATAATGTTGTAAGCGACAAAATTTTAATTTTCCACTTTTATTCATTTTACAAGCACGTGAAACGTTCTTAAATGCAATAAATGCACTTTTATGCAATAAAAATACCCCGAACTGTTGTTTTAACTCAGTTCTGTTTTTATATTATATATGAGAGTAATTCTAACATATATTATATAAATACTGTAAGACAAAATGTTGCTTACAACGTTATTCGCAACTATGCTTTATTTGTAATTTGTGAGCAAAAATATTTTAAATGCTTTTGATAAAAAATGATTGTCTTTCGAATGATAGATTCAAATGTGCCGTTTGGAGACAAACAATTTCATTAATTTCCACTACACTATTCACTGTGCGTCATTAGTTAAAGTTAATGAAAACAAAGTGATTTCGAAATCGTTGAGTGCTGCTTAATGACATACAAAAAAAAAAAAAAAAAAAAAAAAAAAAGGAAACGAGAAATAGAAGAATGGTTATTTTTTTTGTATAATACTGAAGAAGCTTTTAGGGCTGTCTGCTACTAAGAAATGTGGTAAATTGTCATCACTTTAGTGCAATGTTAACACACTTTTTTCCATTTTTACAGTTGAATTTATATTTTTCTTGCAATTCTTTTTCTTGCCTTGTCTTAGCTTCGCTCAATATAAAATTAATTGTTAGTCTTTTGACTCTATTTTTAATTGTCATTTTCTATTTTTTGCAGTCACGTCGCCAATCGGTCAGCTTCACCGCCATGCCGCCCGGTGTTCTAGTCAATGACAGTCGCAGCAACTCTAACGACGACATACAAATTGCCTTGGCGCCACACATACAAACATATTTAAGTCAAACCGGACGTCGTCATTCCTGCTGCAGCGTCATGTTACCGGTGGCATTCGAACGTGCAGCAGCTAAATCATGGTGCGATCCGAAATTTGATTCACCCGTGCTGGAAGGACAATTTCAGACAAGCGTGTATCCACACATACGTATGCGTTATAGGTGAGTAGTAGTAATAGCCCAGTGGACATTTTAGCGAGTGCTCTGCAAAAGAAGGCATGCTAGCACTGCTATTATTGGCGTCAATACACCTTCAATGGTCACTACATTGATGAGTACTTCTGTAAGGCCTACCTTTCGAAGGTTCTGATTCTTTTCGTATTATTTTATGTGAAAAAGTTTATAAAAAATTCCAAAAAAATTTAAAATACACAGAACAGTTTGTAAAAAAATGTCGATTTAAAAAAAAAACAACAAAAAAATTTGTTTGCCCTAGTTCTGTCTCGAATCCGGGCTCCCGAAAACTAACACATTACATACTATATTATATGAAAAAATTTCTATGGAAAAACCCCAAGTCTTTTCTTGTATTTTTGTATGAAGAAAATTTATAAAAAAAATTAAAAAAAATTATTTATTTAAAACAAATTAGCTTATAATTAATATTAAAAAACTAATTAAGAAGGGAAAGCAATAGCAACAATGGCCTTCAGCTTATAGGTTAAAGCAAATCATAGATATTTCAGTAAATTGAAAGTTGATAATAATAAAGTAATACAATAATAGAAGAGTACATTACTACATATTCAAACATTAAATAAGTGAAAAAATATTGGAACATTTGAGATACTTAACGATTTTAGTTGTATTTTGTACAGTAGGGAAAAGATAGTAAGGACGTGGGAACAGTGTTAACCCTTTCGGGCCCAGGGTCCTTCAGTTTTTCATGATTTCATTGATTGTTAATATCCTAGTTAATTTAGGTTCCCGAATGCCGAAAATAACGTTTTTAAGAATTTCTAACTTTTCTTTCCTTGGAAAAGGAACCTACACATGTGTGTGGGTTGGGCCTCAACTCGTACAAAAACTCTGAAAGATCCATCATACGTTTCAAAAATTCATTTTATTTAAATAACAAATTTAAACTTAAATTATATTAAGAAAAAGTTTTTAAATAAAAGAGGATTTACAGGTTTATTCACGAACCTAATCAAAATGATAAAAAAAATTTTAAATTCATATAATTTTGTGGTTTGTTATCAATTAAATCTATGGAGACGTATGAAAATTCTTAAAACAATTCCTGTCACTTGTAAGACACAAATACACATTGCATTTTTCGCAACGAGTGCGCGTACGACTTGTACAATTTTTCATCCGACAGCTGCGCGCAGTCGATAATTTGTCTATTATTGGCCAATGTTCACCACCATCCATTCGTTTGCTATTTCCCGGTAAAGGTGAGCACTGGTAATTTTTCGGTTTTGGTTCATTTTCTTCTTGTTCTTCACTCTCAGATAAGTCCACCTCAAACCTTCGTCTTTTACGTGTAGAAAGTAGGGCTTCCGCTAACTCTATTTTAAACTCCAGGAGATCTTTTATAAATTTTTTTGGACGCTTGTTAGCCATACAGTCACTCTTATACTCCATCCAAGAATTGACCACACTTAAATCAATAAAATGTAGCGTCACCTTTAAAGTCCATTTTTTTGTTTTAATCCATGTCCTGTAGCATTCCATCATCTGGTCGCATATATCAACTCCTCCCATATAATTATTGTGCTCCTTTACTACTACTGGACATGGAACCTCTATGCGACTATTGTCCTGCTTACTCCATCTGCTTACTAAGCTTACAGGATTTTTTCCAAAAGCCGTAGATGCTAAAGTTACAGATTTGTTATCCATCCATTTAACGACCACTATTTTTTCGTCCGATCGGACTATTTCGTCAATTTCTCCTCTGCACATTTTTTTGTCAGACATTAGATCGATTTTTCGTATGCGGTTGTTCTGAATTGTACCTGTGGCATTTATGTTTAAACCACTCAGCTTTTCCAAAAGTGGAATAGTGGTAAAATATCGATCAAAATACACAAACGATTTTTCTGGCAAAGTCCGGACTAAACGGAGGATTACACTGGGTCCCAAACCCAAGTTCCGATCCCGAAGTGGAGTTTTTGCACCTTGGTATAACTCGAAATCCAATACGATACCTAAAAATAATAACGAGTAATATTAATTTTGACTCTGAAATTTAAAGGAAAACATGTATTACCAGAAGAAGAAGTTAAAACAAAATTTTTAAGTCCTACTGGGCGCGGCTTATTCCTTACGTATTGTCGATTCGGGCATCGACCTAAAAATGGAATCATTTGTTCATCGATGGAGTAATTTAAAAAATTCCTGTTAATGTTCAGACAATGACTTCGGACTGCTTCAATAATCGGTTGAACTTTCCAAAACCCTTTATCAGACCATCCTGATGGAGGAATAGTTGTGTCGACAAAATGTAGACATTTTCTCAAAAGAGTAAACCGATTTCTTGACAGGTTCGATGCCACTAAATTATGTCTAAATTGGCTCTGCCAATACATTCTGATTCGCGGAAGTTTGATGCAACTGAAATACAAGTGAGCACCGTATAGCTTTTTAATTTCAATAGGATTTGTTTTCAACTCTTTGCCAGTAGTTTTCAAATAATACATATTTGTGTATTTTGCTGCATCCAAAAAATGACTCTCCGGGAAATATTTTTGAAAGTATTCAATAGGCAATAGAACATTAGTTGTGATGGATGTAGAAATGGCCAATGCTCGTGAGGATGATTGAAACTCCATGCGCTTCCAAATCAACGGCCTTATTGATGTTGCATCTTCTTCAGCATCTACGTTTTGCGGCACGACATTATCAGAATTATTGGAGTCACTATAGCTATCAATTTCCTCATCTCTAAGAAGATTAACTGGGTCAACCTCAAACAGACCATCACTATCCGAGCCACTAAGGTCCTCCACATCTGATCCTCCAGCGAGAATGCGCACAACTTCTTCGACATCTCGATCGTTTCCCAAGTCAAACTTTTTGCCAAAATTTAAAAAAGCACAACTGTTTAGTCCCAACCAACACATATGTGTAGCATCATGTTTGCTGATATTTTTTTAACCCTAATATCATAAAAAAGTGGAACTTGTAGATGTTTAATTAAAATTTAATATGTTTTCAGCCAAAGTTAATCGAAGCATTACCAAATATGACAATATATTATAGTGAAAATAATACTTACGTTGAGGTTTATGCAAATTCTCCGACATGGTGTCACTTTTTTCTCACTACACACTTGTTAATAACACAAAATCAAATACTTATCAGAAAATCAGGTAGAAAATGCAAAAATTAAGCGACTGGTGCGTTAACAGTAAAAATACAGTTACAACATATATTAAAAACAAGCGCGAGAAAAGTAGAGAAATTATGCTACACATATGTGTAGGCAGGGCCCGAAAGGGTTATGGAAAATGCTTATCCTGTAGTTATTGAAATGTGGACAATCATTGAGAATGTGTAGTAAGGAAATAGGAGAATTTGTGTTGTAATATGGGCATAAAGAGAAGATTTGAGGATCAATAAGGTGTCTATGAGTTAAAGAGGTGTGGCCAAGTCTTAGGCGTTCGAATTTTATTAGGTTTTTTTTGGATAATCGGTCTATGAGGTTAATTTTAAGGAATGTTTTGATGTTGATTTTGTTCGTGTTTATTTGTTGGTACCATTGTGATGTATGTCGCCAAGATAGGGTGTGGTTTGAATTATAGTGATCTTTTAAAAAGCGAATAATATCTTTACTATTGCGGTTTTCAGTTAACGTGAGGGGAGCTTTGCCGGCAAATTTAGCAGCAAAGTCGGCTTATTCGTTGCCAGGTATACCAACGTGGCCTGGTATCCAAATTAGTATTATTTTTGGGAAGTAATCGATAAGAATGTTTCTAATGAGAAATGGGTAGTATTCGTGATTGTTTAAGTTTTGTATGGCGTCCAGTGATGATAGTGAATCGGTACGTATTGCAAATTTGGAAGATTTGGGAAGGGATTTGGCTTAGAGCGTATTTTATAGCTTCATGGATGGCTATTATTTCTGAGGAGAATGTAGTGGAATAATCTGGTAGAAGTGATATTTTAATAATACAATTTTCTGTGGTTATACTGAAGCTGCAGTTGTTGACTGATTTAGAGCCGTCGGTGTATATAATAGAAACGTTGGATAACTTTTCTTTAATTTCACGAAATTTGCATTGAAAAACAATAGAAGGTGTGGAGGGTTTGTGGAATTTTCGAAGGGATGTATTTATAGTGGAAGCTGTTAGCAGCCAAGGTGGGTGTTTACTATTTGATGGTTTTAAGGGGTTAGAAGGAATTCCGAATTTTTCACACAGTTGAATTGTTTTATTAACTAATGATGGGATTTTTTGTGGTATTTTCGAAATTTTTCTAGTAGCAATTATTTTAGTTAAGGGAGAATTATGACCATTTAACAGTGATTTGAATAGTTTAGCAATCATGAATTCTGTCCTTTTCCGGATTGGCATTATATTGGATTCAAATTGCATGTTTGTAATGGGAGTTGTTCGAAAGGCTCCTAAGGTCATTCGTATTGCCGAATTAACAATTACTTGGAGTTTATTTATTAAGGATTTAGGCGAATTTCCATAAAGAAAAAGACCATAATCAATTTTTGATATTAGAAGTGAGTGAATAATAGAGATGAGGGTGTACGTACTGCAGTTGAATTTATTGCTTGAGAGGCATTTATTAATATTTAACTTTTTTGATAAAGGTGTTAAGATATGTTCAATGTGAGAATTCCATCTAAATCTGTTATTAAATACAATTCCTAATATTTTCATGTTATCCACATTTTCAATAATTATATTATTTGAATGTATCATACATTGGCAATTGTGTTTCCTACAAATGTGCAAATGTTTGCATTTGGAAAGAGAGAGCTCAGCACCGGTGTGTTTGCACCAGGATAGTATGTCGTTGATAACATTATTAAAATCTAAGTTTAAGTTTTTATTTTTTCCTAGTTTCGTTATTAAGTAAAAATCATCAGCGTAAGAACAGAATTCAATGTCTTTATGTAGTGAAATAATATTTGTTGAAGGCTATAAGGAGAGAGGTGACGGAGGTATGACGGAGAGAGGTGATTCTTGGGGGATACCGTTGGCTAATGGAGGGGTGTTAGAGTAAGTGTTTGCAATTCGAACTTTTATTTGTCTGTTAGACATAAAATTGCGGACGTAATTGACTATATTAGGACCAAGATTCCAATTTATGAGCTGTTCTATTATAGTGTGTACACCTACCTTATCGAAGGCCTTCGAGAAGTCTAGAGAAATTATTGACAAGTGGTTTTTGGTGGAGAGGGATTTAGTAATCACGTAATCTAGGTATACTAGAATATCAGATACCGACTTTCCTTTTTTGAATCCTAGCTGCCTGCTATTGACGAGATTGTTGGTTGTGACAAACCACCATAGCCGATCTGCAATGATTTTGTCCAGGACTTTACCACAACACGGGTTTAAAGATATTGGCCTATATGATTTTGTATGGATTCTATCCGTTCGCGGTTTTATAATAGGTATGACTGCGCTTATTTTGTACGATTGTGGTATGTAATTTTTTAATATAATATTGAAAGTTCGTATAAGTAGTGTTTTAGTTGAATATGAAAGCATTTTGATCATAGGGTATGAGACTCTATCGGCTCCTGGAGTGCGTCCTTTGAGCTTATTTAGAGCAGTGGCAAATTCAATGTAGCTGATATCTTTCTCGATTTGCAATGCTGTGGTCGATGGGTTTAGTTGGTAGGTGATTGAATTCATGGAAACTTTCTTTTGACGAAATTCTGCTGAGAAGTTTTCATCAGAAGCTTCTTTGGACCAGTATTTACAAAATTCATCAACAATTTTTTGATTATCTGTAAGAGATATGTTGGGAGAGGCAGTTGAAGCTATACAGTGTATATTTTGGTGTGGTCTAATACCACAAAAAAATTCTAATATTGGACCAAACTTTATTTGTAGGGGTAGTGGGATTTATATCAGATGTGAAGCTTTGTATAGACGCTCTTTTGGCCAATTTAAGTTCTCGCTTGAATAGTGAGTTGGCTCTTTTATAATCAAGGATGGAAGCTGTTGTGATGTTACGTTTTAAAATATTCCATAGTCTACTTTTTTCAGATTTTAAGATAGTTAAGTGTTGAGACCACCACGGAAGTCTAGGTCTGCCTTGGTGTATGGATCGTTGGGGTAAGGATACATTGGCACTTTCGAGGATTATGCGGTGGATGTTCGCGGCTTCTTTATTAATATTGTTACTTATTCGCTTACTATTTTGGTGTTTGTCGGTGGGGTTATGGTACATTTCCCAATTAGCTTTGTCGATTATAAAGCGAGGTTTTGATTTTTCAGTGTGTTGAGGGGAAGTTGGAAAAAGTGTTAGAGAAATAGGGAAGTGGTCACTGCTAAATGAATCTTCTTCGATTTTCCATTCGGTTTGCACTGCTAACAGAGGGGAACAGAATGTAAGGTCTATGTGGGTAAGGGAGTGATGGGTGCTATAATGCGTAGGGGAGCCATCATTTAGTAAAATGAATTGTGATTGGTTTAGAAATTTAGAGATGGTGTTTCCTCTTTTGTTGTTTCGTGGAGATCCCCAGCTAGTGTGCCAGCTGTTGAAGTCTCCGGTGACGATGCAAGGGTGATGATTATTTAAGACATTTTCAAGGTTGTTTAATGAAAACTGTTTCTTTGGAGGAATGTATGCAGAGATTATTGTAAAGTCAATTTTTGATTTAACAGAGAGTGCGATTGCATCTATGTCATTGTTGAGAAAAATTTGTGAGTGTTGGATAGAATTGTTGATAAGCAAAGCGACCCCACCAAACGAGTTTGGTGCAGAATTTGAAGAATATAAGGTAAAGTTGATTGGGATAGGAATGTTGGAATTACTATGTAGGTGAGTTTCTTGCAATGAAATTATTTTGGGATTATGGAGTTTGATTAAATGTTGTAGCTCATTGAAATTATTTTTATATCCTCTTATGTTCCATTGGATTATTTTAAGAGCCATTGTTAATTATATTTTAAATTTAAGTGACAAACGAAAATATATATAAATAGAAGATGAACCTAAAAAAAAGTATAACAGAAGTATTAATGATATAATTATAATATAAGAGCAATATTGTGAAACAGCAAAATTTAAGACGGAATAAAATATGGTGAAGGAGAGAGTGTAGTTTATTCCTAAATCATCTGAGATTCGTCTTCGCTTGTTTTGTCTGTTACTTCGCTATCGTAATTGTTACCATGGCGTTTGATGATGCTGGAAGTTGATTTATTTCTATTGTTTGCTTTTAGTTGATTTCTAACGCGTTTTGAAGTATTTCTCGGTAGAATTTTTAGTTTTGAGTCAGAGATACGCTGGGATCTTAAGCAGGTGCTAAAAGCTTTTTTGGGCATATCAGAACTGGAGCAGGCAGTAACGTCATTGGTATGAATTTGTGAGTGAGTGTTTCCAGAAGAGGGCGAAGAGAGAACATTAGTTTTACCGTGGTTAATTTGAGACATCGACGAAGATATGTTTTGATTAGAGGCATTGGAGGAAAGTGTTGAGTGTACTTTGGCTATTGTAGGCATGGAGTTATTAAGAGCTGTAGTTGGCGTGATACGTGTGTTTGAAGTAGTTGTTGTTGTGGGAGTGGATTTGAGTCTAGATAAGTAAGAAGATTGACTATGCTGGTGTCTCTCGTTATATATTCGCAGAGCATTTTTTGAATCGGTTTTTCCAAAGTTCTTATTGCCTGAAGTTATTTCTCTTTAACAAATACGGGACATTTTTTGTCGTACGCATGGTGGTCGTGACTCTCAATTTAGTTTTCATTACAGTTAATGCATGAAATATTTTTGTTACATGCTTCATTTATGTCAGGGTTAACGTGCTCTTCATTACCGCAGTTGTAACATAATTTGCTGTTTTCGCAGAACTTGGTTACATGTCCAAATCTGTGGCAATTTTTGCATCTAATTGGGAGTGGTATGTAAGGGCGAGTGTATACTTTTTCGTATCCAACAAAGACCTCACCCGGAAGTTGAAGTGTAGCAAATGTAATTATAATAAGACCAGTTTCAACTAAATTATCACCCACCTTTCTTAAAATTTTTTTTATTTCGGTTACATTCTGATTTTTTAGCTCTTTTAGAATTTATTCCTCTGGTATACCTCTCAAATCATTAGAGTATATGATACCTTTGGAGTAGTTAAGAGAAGAGTGTTGCGTTACCTCAATTTTAATTGTTTGAGTAAATGCTGCTAGCTTGATGGGTTTGACAGCTTGGGAAAGACTTTTTGTTTTAATCAACAGCGTGCCATTCCGCAGTTTTTTGCATGTTTCGATTTCGCCTCCGCACACGTTGTCTATTGTTTTTTTAATTAAAAATGGGGAAACATTTGCCAGGGAATCGTTGCTATCTTTTCTTGTTATAATAAGTTATTTTGGTCCAGGAGAAATTATATTTAATCTTTTAGAATTGTCCAGCTCAAACAGAGGTTGAGCGGCATTTTTCTGTTTGGCCACGTCGGGCGGTTCGCCCATTGCAAATTAAACAAAAGAAGTCTACTTTTTGATTATCAAACACAATATTAATAAGTACAAACACAATATTAATAGTTATAATCCAAGAAAGGTTAGAAGTGTTTTTGATTTCTTATTAGGGAAAAACGCAAATAAGAGAGAATTTAACAGTAAGAACAAGGGCTTAATCACACGCGATATACTTAACAGGTGCTTGCTTATCGGATGTCAGATCAAGACTGAATTTAAAAAAAAAAAAATATATATATTTTAAATACAAAGAACAGTTTGTAAAAAAATGTAGATTTTAAAAAATCTACAAAAAAATTTATTTATTTTTTCGAGTTGGGTCTCGAACCCAGGCGCCCGAAAGCTTACCTTCATTTGTATTGATGCAAAATAAGCTATTGGTTTTTAACAACCACGGTAGACGAGTAGGTAAGATGTCGGACCACCACATGAGAGGACCATGGCTCAAATCTGAAATTGTTTGTCGTTTTTTATTTCAAGTTGATATCTATATTGCTTTTCCTTCTAACGTGAATTCTCGAAAGAGCGCTTCTGGCAAGTCTCTTTTGAGCAAGGAGAGCGGAAGGCCTGACAAATTTTCCCATTCCATACAAGCAAAAAAACGGTGTTTGCAAGAAGTGTGGAAGGCATTTTAAAACCTAACGCAAGCCTGCTAGAAGGCCCTTGGACTCCTCAAATTGCCCACTGGGAGTATAATAGTAAGAATAGTAAGAGTTGTAGCAGTGAGCAGTTGTACAGATGGAACATAGCTTTTGTAATATAAATAGTTAAAATAATAGCACTGGTTTACAAATAACTAAAAGTTGTTCGAACAATGAATGCCACTATCTATTTGAAATGTAAATTCGACGGTGATACCGAAATTTTCTTTTTCTTTTTTTTCTGTCACTCCGTTTTCGAGAAATTGCCCACTTGAGTTTTTTTTACAAAAAAAAGTTGGTCAAACCTAATTGCAAATATCTCCGGAACTAACAACAATAAACAATCAAATGATATTTTTCCCCAGACAAAATATTCGACAGGAAAATGGCATTATATCAGCATACTTGTGGCAAAAGAGGGCAATTCCACGTAAAACGGCCCTACACAGCAAAAAAATTATTTACTTATTTTTAATGAAAATCAGTCATTTGTTGTCTACAAGAGAATGACAGTTGTGAACAAATGGAAAAAATTTCAAATTGTTTAACTTTTATCAATTTCGCAGCACTTTCAAATGAGCATATACTGAACGCACTGCTATCCTTCTTTCTATGTTTGGACTTAATTTGACGTTTTCTTATGTTCCATTTCTCTTGATTAATAAAAAACAATTATCTCTGAAAAGACTATACTCTTGTTTGCTTTTGGTTAAATTTTCGACTTTGTATGTTTTATAATAAGAGTTTCGTGAGATAATTAAAATATTAAAATTATCGGTCACACCCGTCACAGTAAAAATTAAAAAAGTTTTAATAAAACTGAACCCAGTTTACATAATAAACACCTGATACTTTCCAACAATAACAAAGTAAGCACATATAATAATATAGTGAAATTTTGTGAACCTCCATTTTAATATTCGAGTATTTCGTTATAGAAAATATTTGGTCACACCCGTCACACCAAAGCTAAAGTGCGATTTTTTCAATGGACGCAAAAATTAGAAAACAACAAGAAAGGAAGAAACTTAAAGGAAATAAAGAAAAATATGAAGGGCATTTGGCTTAAGAGAGAGAAAGGGATAGAAAAAGAATAGATGCCAAGAAAATGATGATGGATAAAGAGTCATTGGAAGAAAAAAGAAAAAATGATCGAGAAAGAAAACGAAAGAGCAGACAACGGAAAAAGGATGAAAATCAAACTTTAAGGGTGTTGAATACATCTGATATTGGTAGTTTTAAATCACAGCGTTCATTAAAAAAGGCAGTCACTAAAGTTAAACGTAACCTTCCTCGTAGTCCATCAAAAAGAATTACTGTCATTAAGCAACCCTTCTTGGATGGAGTCCCAAAAGGATTTAATCGTGGAAGGGTGCTGGAAGCCGCAAGGTGACCTGCCGGGCCTGGTGGACGATAAAACTCCGAAAGGAGTAGAATTTCCAGCCAGTCCCGTTGGAGCTGCAGCGATAGGGAACCACGCTGATTCCGAGGCAAAGCGACTCCGTGTTAGGGAGAAGCAGAAGCGGAGGAGGAAGCGAAGGAGGGCGGGCACAACCGCTGGGGAGAATGCTTTGGAGTCCCCCGTCAGTAAAATGGCGGACCAATTCCAAAGCATGTCATGCGATGAGTCCACCCCGTAGACGAACGAGCGGAAAAGATTCAGTGAGCAGCCTGGACCTTTCGGCGAAGTCGTTACAGGGACGACTCGAACCGGTGAGCCGGAAGGTGGACAGCTTACGGCTGTTAGCTCTTCGGCTAAGGATGGGGATGGGGAAGGTGGACATCCTGTAAAGGTTGATAGCCTTCCACATAAAGGAAAGACGTTGGGAGCTGGTGGACGACCCTCAAAAGTCGATAGCCAGGGCAAATCGTGGAAGGCTGATAGCCAGAAACCGAGCGGTAGTAAAACTTTGCCAAAACAAAGGGTTGCGGACGCGAAGTCGAAGGCTTTAACTGGAGGAAAATCAAACCAGGTAGGGGTTATTGGAAGCTGCCGGACATCCTATGCTATGGTAGCAGAAAAATACCTCTTAATGGGCATCGTAGATTGCTCCATCGATGGTCAGTTGGGAGAGTCTCAGCTAGCGGTCTTTAAATCCGCTCTCTTGGAGTCTCTCGACACCATCAATGAGAGTGATGGCGATGTAGGTTTTATGGGCAATGCAAACTTGGAGGATGGAATAATTGTACTTAAGTGCAAGAACCCATCATCCAAGGTATGGCTGTGCCGAAACGTGACAAAGCTCAAGAACTTATGGGAAGGGGCTGAGTTGCGGATCAACCGACTGTACGCATTGAAGGACGTTAGAAGGATGTTCATCTTTGTTTACGGAACTTCTGAAAGCAAGGAGGTCATCCTTAGGAGGTTGCAGACCCAGAACCGGTGCGTTGCAGACACTTCTAAATGGAGAGTTAGTAACGTAACGAAGTTCGGAGATGCAAAGGAAGGAGGAGTCAAGCTCACCGTGTGGTGCCGGACGGATGAGGTGGAGGCGATCAGGTTGGCAGGAGGGAAACTCAACTGCGGCCTTGATCAAGCTCTCATCAAATTCGGAAAGGATGCAAGGTGAGTGCGATGGAACCCCTGGTACGGGGCTGGTGGGGAATCCTGCAAGGGAACAACCACCAGGGCGGGTGGTGGGCCCGTACCAGGAAAACCTCGTTGTGTGTCAACTCAATCTACACCATAGTAGGGCAGCATCAGCAATGATGATGCGTTGCTTGGAGGAGGATAGAATTGACATAGCAATGCTTCAGGAACCTTGAATTTTTCAGAATAGAATTAAAGGTCTCTCAGAGCGAAAGGCCACGCTGTACCAACCAGTAAAAGATGGCAGGCGACGGACTTGTATCTTGGTGAGACATGGTATACTAGCGGTACATATGCCACACCTATGTTCCCCGGATCTCACCGTTGTGAGAATTGGGGATGGTGCAGGTGCTTGTATGGTAGCTTCAGCGTATCTTCCCTACGACTCTTCAGACCAACCACCTTCAAAAGAGGTGGAGAATCTGGTAAAGTACTGTGAGGGAAGGAACATTGGAGTGATGATAGGATGTGATGCTAACGCGCACAATACTGCGTGGGGTAGCACCAACAACAACAACGACAGAGGAGAGCAATTGCTCGAGTTTGTGGAGAGGTACAATCTGTTGGTAGCAAATAGACGAGCACAACTGACTTTCGTTGATGCGAGGCGAGCGGAAGTCATTGATGTAACTCTCATCTGCAGGAAGATTCTGAACAGAATAAAAAATTGGAGGGTCGTGGATAGGCTAACCATGTCGGACCACAGATCCATACAGTTTGAATTCAAGTACGAAATCCGACGCCAGCGGAATAGCAGGAAGGTCAGGATTCCCAAGGATGCAGATCCTGTGAAATATAAGGCGAAGTTGAGGGAAACACTGACCCAAAAAGCGATAAAAGTACCAGGGAATACGGTGGAAGTAGAAAGTCATGTCAAACACCTTAGCTCGGCCATGGTCGAAGCCTACGAGGTGGCATGGAGTTTTCGCTAAGTTAGCGTCGGATTGATAAATTTATCTTCACGCACTTTAAGAATTTTAAGTTGAATATAATCATTAGCTACTTCTTTTCTTTGAATTCTTACAAATTATATAAATTTTAAACTTTTGATATGCTCTTGAATTATATACTCATGATATTTTAAACGTAAATATAATTTATAAAAATAAGTTTACTATGTAATACATCAATAAATACAATGAATAAAAATAAACTTATTTGCTTATTCATCCCTCCCCCCACGAGCAATTTCTAGATCCGCCACTGAAGCTAGGTAAATCTGAATGTATTCTGACTAGCAAAACACTGAAACATTTGAAATTACTTGAATTATTATTTTTGCATTGTGCATATACATACAGATTGCTGTCGCGGACTCTGTCAGCACTCGTGTTATTGGTAATTCGTCATTGCATTCAGATTTAAAAACTGTTGATGTTGTTGCTTTTTTGTTGTTGTTGTTGTTTTTACACTCTTCAAATAATTTTTGTGGACATCGCTGACTTACAGTATCATTTGGTGTTGAAAGCTCTAAATGCGGATTAGGACTTAATGTAAACGTGGTATAAGATGCAAACGTGTGGCAGTGTAGTAAAGAATTATTTTTAAAGTTATTCTTACTACATAAATTTAAAAAGTTCACAAAAAAATTTTGTTTGTTCAGCCTAGCTCATTTTGATCACAAAAACAATTGCACTTTTATTATATTCAAATTCAATTTGCGCAAGAAAAAAATCCAACCCTTGTGAAAAATTTTCCAAGTGTGTTAACAAATCAAAACTCAATAGCGTTGAGATCGCAATATAGTATAAAAAATTGATTGTGCTTTTAATTTTAGGCTTACAATATCGTCTAAAGGCAATGAATTTCAAAACCAGTTCGAAAGGACAGAGCTAATAATATATAATGGCATAAATTGAACACCATTTAACAAAAAAGTTTGAACTATGCCGGTAAAAAACATCCGAGCAAATGCAAGAACCTAAAAATCGTGCATAAGTATTAAATGTAGGTACGAAATATGATTCAAGTATATTCTAACTTCTGGATTAGACGATTTATATCTACATTCTATACAATTAGAAATTCACTTTAATTATCGTTGACGAAATATTGCATTACTAGAATTGCAAGACTTCTGTTAGAATATTATTTTTTAAATATTCAGTGTAAGGATTTTTATAGTTTTATCATATTACGTATAGATAAAAGCAAATTCATCGAAATTGGTTGCTGTGCACAATAAACTTTAATGCTTTGCAATCAGCACAGAGAGTGCACATAAAACTTTATTTGCTGCACAAAGCCAACAACAACAGCAATAATAATAAAAATAACATCAAAAGTAATCCATCAAAGTTGTTGTAGCTTTTAACATATATGTATGCTCAACTGCACACATAACAAATGTAGTGCACATATGTGTTTTTTTTTTGCACCAGTATTTAATAATTCATATTTTGCACCGTAACGCTGCGCTGCATCACCATCATCATTATTATTACTATTATGATCATCATCATCAACATCATGCTCACCGTCACCATCGTCCTGTCAGACTATACTCAGAGGAAGCTCAAAATTAGTTTCACTGCGCAATTTTCGAGTTTACGAGGTCAACGCCGTCAATGAAAAAGTTTAACATTTGTGCTAGTTGCCTCGCATACAGGCCAAGCTCATGCATTCAACAATCCATGCATCCATGCATCCAACCATGCATGCACGCAATGATGTTAAGGGTGGCCTAAACACAATGATATACAAACATACAAGCGAACAAACAAACAAATCGTTAAAGTAGTCAACACAAAAACTGTTTTAATTTTTTAGCTATTTACGAGCGCCATAAATTCTTGCACTAGTAAAGTGTTTTTATTGCAGTTGTAGATTTTTTGTTGTGTTTGTGTATGTGTGTGGGTGCAGGCGCGGATACAAGGGGGGTAAAGGGGGTAATTACCCCCCACAAGAACTTTTAAATACTTTACTTTTTAATATTTTATTTGAAGTAAATAATTGTACCCACAACTTAAGAGTACTTTTATGTATACATAAGCGATTCTAAAGGCGTTTTTTGAAAGAATACTACAAAAAAAAGGGTCGGAGGTATTGATATAAAGTTTTTTTATTGATTTCAACAAATGAAGCATAATCGCGAATAACGTTGTAGACGACATTTTTTTTTTTGCGAATAACTGTGAGAATCACTCTCTTATATTACATATAAACAGAACTGAGTAAGCAGTTGAGCAGTTTGGGGTATTTTTATCACATACTAAAACAAGTTAATAAAAATGAATAAAAGTGCTTGTAAAATAAATAAAAGTGAACAATTACAATTTTGTCGTTTACAACGTTATTCGCGAGAGCGCTTCAATTATTATAGTACTTTAAAAAAAATTTGTTTTTTTTTTTTGTGACGTCATTTGTGTGTACGTGGCGTTTTTATGAAGCGATGCGAGAAGAGTAGGACCATTTTGCTTGCAAAATAACATGATCTGTAATCACCTGAAAAAAAATGTATACTTGTAAAGTAAACACTTACGCTGAGGAACTGACTTCGAGTTTTTTAAAAAAATTTTATTTGTAAGAAAATAACGCGTCCTTAAAGTTGATTGTTTAAAAAATGGCTGTAAATTTGAGTACATAACGAGCTATAACTTTTTTTTCAGGCTCATTTTAATAAAAAGGCGAAGTCACTAACTTGACGTAAGTGTTTGCTTTGCATATAATTATATTTTGTTTTTTTTCAGATGATTACAGATCATGTTATTCTACAAGCAAAATGGTCCTACTCTTCTCGCATCGCTTCATAAAAACGCCACGTACACACAAATGACATCACAAAAAAACAAAACAAAACAAAATATTTTTGTATACTTTAATAATTGGAGAAAACAATAAATAAAAATTTTATATCTCTAGACCCAACCATTTTTGGTAGTATTCTTTCAAAAAACGCCTTCAGAATTGCTTATGTATACATAAAAGTACCCTCAATGCAATTAAATGGGTGATTGTAATAGCATGACAAGCCATATGAATTGAATTGAACGGTATTGTATTCCATTATTTTGATTGTATTTAGATTGCTCTACAAACACAGGTGTCAGCTTTAAAGCGCTCATTAATACATACTTAAGATGAGAGAATATAGCCGAGCAAAAGCTGCGCGATATTAAAGTGAAAGCACAAAAAGAGCTTTGCCTAAAAAAAAGAAATTAAATTTGACGAGAAATTTTTTGACGAGCACTTGTGTCGTCAAATCATTTGATGACTGATTTGACGATAATTTGACGATGTGTGTTACACTGCTAATAAGTGTAAGCTATTCGTTCGTCATAAAAAGAGATATTTTTGCGCCGCGCTCTTTGTAAAGAATAAAATTAAAGATGAATAAAAGAAAAAACGTGACTATTGATAATTTTTTTAAACCAAAAAATGTAAAAGTTAGTATTAATAATGATCAAGACATAGTAGATGTAAATACGAGTGTAAAAAAAAATCCAGATAAAGTGATTGACCATAGTAAAAACATTGAAATTGGAAAAAGTGGACAGACTGAACAAGTTGATGCAATACAAATAAAACAGAAGGACAAAAACAAAAGTGAAACAAGTGGCATAATTGCAGTTCAAAACAGTAAAGCAACTGAAGTCGGTAAATCTGAATTAATTGAAATAATTGAACAGAGTGAAAATGTTACAGATATAAATGTTAGTGATCAAGAAAATTCGACGGAAATTTTTGAAGAAAAAATTGACCACAGTGACATTGGAACTTTCCTAAACAAAAACTTCACAGAATTTGACAAAATTAAAGTACTTAAAAGTAATAGCAGCAGCATTTTAAATAAATCTGTTTACTCTGTACACAAAAAAGTCGACAAAGAAATAAAATGCTATTTAAGTGAAAAACATTTTGCGACATATAACTGGCTTGTGTATTCGAGGAAATGTGGAGGAGTATTCTGTAAATATTGTTTTTTTTTTTTGCAAAGACGGGAGGGGTTCATCAAGCAACAAAACTTAATCATTTAGTTATTAGCCCACTTACAAAGTTCAGTAAACTTACCGGTAAAGATGGAGCTTTATCGCAGCATAATACCCACATCTATCACATAGCAGCATACCCAATTCCAAAATTAGTCAAATTTAGAGTTTTTATTTACTTTTCGCTAAGATATTCCAGAAAAAGGGAAATATAAATAAATACGGAAATGTGCGTGTATGTGTCTGGGAAAATTGCTTCTTACACAATTCGATAATTTCAATTCAAAAAAGTACAATTTTTTTATTTGTAAAAAGACAACATTTTCTCAAATCGAAAATGTGTGACTTTGGTAATTTACCCCCCCCCCCCAAGATTTTTTCCAGATCCGCCGCTGTGTGGGTGTGTGTGTGTTTACATTTCATAAATTGGTAATGATGGCGCACGTCAACATCGTAGTGGAAATTTTTATTCCATTTTACAAATTCTACTCTTTCATGCTGCAGGTGTCACTCCTAGTAAAAGGACTTTCGCGAAAAGCAGGCAGAGGGAGAGGGATGTTAAAGCAGTTTGGAATATTAATTAAAAGTAATTAAAATATGTGATGTAGGCTCATATCTTTGTCTTAAATCCATGTTTTTATCAAAGCATTTCCATGTTTTTTTTATAATCATGGCTGTTTCTGTTTTTGATGTTAATACAAACTTTACAAAAACTTCATCTTCTTAAGTTTTGCTGTGTGTTTTGATAAGTACAATTTATGGATTGGGTGCAAAAAGGGCGTGAGAGCCTTTCACTGCCTTTTTGTGTGAATAGCATATAGTTGTTATGTTATCATAAACTAAGGTCCTGTAAAATTTTACTACGATGCTATGAACTTTATTGTCGTTTTATGCAAAAAGAGCGTGTATCTTGACGCCCTGTTTACACCAAACTGCTTTTCATATGATATGGGCGTGTGACGAAACGTCGATATTTGAGGAATTTTAATAGGTATTTGATAGTGTTGGCCAATTATTATCTATACATAAATAAGACGAGTTTGACATCTATCGGACCAAAAAAAAAATATCAAATGTACCAAAAATATTCCCAAAAAGTTTTTGACATAGTCAATAAGTCTTACGGGGGGTCATTTTCATAAATTTTTTCAGCACATATAACGTTTTTAGTGAACACTTTGGGGTATACTTTCAGCCTTCAACACTGTAAAAACTTAAGGCTTATTTTAAACACTGCCTTAAAATCATCAGTAGCCTTAATTTGATCGTCGTCTTTATATTAAGCTTATGCAGCCTTAATTTCAGGCAGTAGGAAGCTTAAATTTAAAATTTTAGGCGTGCCTATTGATGCAGTGTTATTTAGAACTGGTGTCAAAATGTTCCACAAAACTCAGTGTTAGTGTGTTAGTTCTTATAACTTAGATTATCCTATTTCTTAAATATTATATGTAGAGCTTTCTTTTGTATGGTGATTTAGAGTGAAATTGTACGTAAAATATTTTTGTTGCAGGAACTAACACCCTAACACTGAGTTTTGTGGGACATTTTAACACTAATTCTAAATTAGTACACAATTAACCCTCAGACACATTTTAAGTTTTCACTTATTTTTGGCATTCAAGTTGGCTTTTGAGCTTTGGTGTATTTAAAGACTTGTAGTAGAATTTTATGGCAAATGTTTTTGTGGAATATGTTAACCCGTTATATCCCTGTTTTATGGGTCTTATTTGCACTTTATCAAAAACAGGTCAAAAATACCCATACATTAAAGAGTTATAGGGTTAAAATGTTCCACGAAAATGTTCCTCGTAATATTTTACATAAATGTGCTGAACACATCCTATACCAAGATCGTAAGGGTCACATGTTTGAAAATGTTCAAAAAGGGGATAAATTAAACCCCTCTAAAATAAAACTCAGAGGTAAACCTTCAAAACGCCGATACATGCATATTTTTTTTGGTCCCCTCTATCTGAATCCGTTGGCGGAACCTTGTTATTTTTCTCTGTGTTGAACAGTGTTATCTATTACTGCATAAAAAGGAATTCTGCATCTACACTTACGATGCTATCGAACTGTATATTTTATTTTATAAGTTTTGGTTTTAGTTAATAAAACACGAGATGCACACAAATATTGTTAAAAAAAGTATGGGTCAGGTATTAGGGTTTTTTTTAATAAAATTTTTTCCCACATAAATCACATATTGTACTTTAAGTCGGAAACGGGTGTATCAAATGTTATCATATAGACTCCAAATTGTATAACTGCCAGATCTGTAAAAATGCATTCAATTTGGAAATAAGAATCCAATTGATAACATAATTGATTTAAAAAACCAAATTTTTAATACACATTCCATTTTAAAAAAATTTATAAATTATTTATTTCATTTATTCATGTTCGTTATTTAAAAAAATTTATATATTTATTTTCTTAACATGAATGTTATTCACAAAGAATGCAATTCACGAAGAATTTCAGAATTCTCAATTATTCTTTTTTTATTCATTATAATTTTTTTATTCATATATAATTTTAATTCATGGCTTAGGATTCGAGCAATGTTTCGATTACAAAATGAATAATGAATGGTAGGCGAATAAAGAATAACAAACTAAAAATTAAAAATTAATAACCAATTAATATTGAATAAAAAACCAATAATGGGAAGAAAATGAATAATGGATAAAAAAAGAATAACAAATGAGAAATGGATAAAAAATGAATGCAAAAGAATTATAGCAGAAAAGAATTAATAACGGAAAACAAATGAATAATGAATAATGAATAATGAATAATGAATAATGAATAATGAATAATGAATAATGAATAATGAATAATGAATAATGAATAATGAATAATGAATAATGAATAATGAATAATGAATAATGAATAATGAATAATGAATAATGAATAATGAATAATGAATAATGAATAATGAATAATGAATAATGAATAATGAATAATGAATAATGAATAATGAATAATGAATAATGAATAATGAATAATGAATAATGAATAATGAATAATGAATAATGAATAATGAATAATGAATAATGAATAATGAATAATGAATAATGAATAATGAATAATGAATAATGAATAATGAATAATGAATAATGAATAATGAATAGTGAATAATGAATAATGAATAATGAATAATGAATAATGAATAATGAATAATGAATAATGAATAATGAATAATGAATAATGAATAATGAATAATGAATAATGAATAATGAATAATGAATAATGAATAATGAATAATGAATAATGAATAATGAATAATGAATAATGAATAATGAATAATGAATAATGAATAATGAATAATGAATAATGAATAATGAATAATGAATAATGAATAATAAATAATAAATAATGAATAATGAATAATGAATAAAAAATGAAGAACACTTGAAGATAGAATAAAAAATTTACAATGAATACAAAATAAATAATGAATAACAAATTAATAATGAACAACAAATAAGAAATGAATAAAAAATTAATAATGAATACAAAATGAATAGCAAATGAAAAATTACAAATGAATAATGAATGGCAAATTAATAATAAATTAAAAGTTAATAACAAATGAATAATGAACAACAAATAAATGATTAATAAAAATAAATAACAAATGAAAAATTAATAATGAATAAAAAATTAATATATAACAACTGAATAACAAATAAAAGAATAATTGAAAATTCTTAAATTCTTTGTGAATAGCCTTCGTATGCAAAAAAAAATGTTTTCATAATTCTGAATAACGAAAATGAATAATTGAAATTAATAATTTTTCAAGTTTTTGTAAAATTGAATGTGAATTGAAAATTTTATTTATAAATAAACTTTACATTGATGAATGGATTCTTATGTCGTTTTTAAGTTTTACTTACAATTCTGAATATGAACGCAGATTCCACAGCTAGGTAGGTATCAACCTATTGTAGACATAAAGGAATATTAATTTAAATAGGATTTTTTAAACGATTTTTTTTAATAAGGCACTTTTAGTACCATATGATATTTAGTGAGAAAGTGCGACTATTTTCTTATAAACTGATTAAAAAGAAATCTAGAATAATAATTCTTGCTTTCTTCCCTTCATTTTTTTTTTATAAAATAAAAGTGTTCACAATAGATAACCACCTATATGTTTTGGATGGAGGAAATTTTTCGAAAAATATAACATATTTCCTATAACTTTCGTTCAAATGATTTAAATTGAGAATTTTTTTTAAAACTTTATAATCTTTTACATCAGTTTCATACCGGGACCGAAAATAATTGTTATTCTTGATTTCACAGCAGAAAAAGTTTGGATAACACATAAAACTTTCGTTATGAATAACTTTTATTTTTAAGAAAAATGTTTTTTGGTTGCCGGATAACTTTTATTTTTGAGGAAAAATTTTTTAGGTTGACTCATAACAGTTATCTGAACTGATTTTTTTTCGGTTATAAGTGTCAAAAATCAAGAAAAAAGAGGACTTTTTCTTTTGGAATGGACTCACATCTTTTAGCTGTGGTCGATTTGGGTAATTATCAAACGTCATTGTCGTGATGTTTGAATTTCAAAAAGTTTTTTGACGCCATGGTGGACCCTAAAAAGGTGTTTTTTATATTCGCTTCCCTTTATAGAATCTTTCACAGAGAAACCGGTTGCCACATCGATTACCGACGACTGATTAACTAACCGAATACAAAATACTGAAGCGATTACTTAGCCAAATACCGAATACCGATTACTAAGCGATTACATAACCGAATACTGATTACTGAAGTGATTACCAAGCGATTACTTAGCTGAATACTGATTACTAAGCGATTACATAACATATGACTGATTACTAAAGTGATTATTTAGCTGAACACTGATTACTAAGCGACTACATAACTGAAAACTGATTACTGAAGCGATTACCAAGTTATTACTTAGCTGAGTAGTGGTTACTAAGCGATTACATAACCAAATACCGATTACTTAAGATATTACCAAGCGATTACTTAGCTGAATACTCATTACTAAGCAATTACATAACCGAAAACTGATTACTGAAGTGATTACTAAGCAATTACTTAGCCGAATACCAGTTACTAAGTGATTACATAACCAATTACTGATTGTTGAAGTGATTACCAAGCGATTACTTAGCTGAATACTGACTATTAAGCTATTACTGATAGTCTAAGACTGATTACTGAAGTGATTACCAAGTGATTACTTAGCCGATAAAAACTGTTATTTTCAGGGTTTTTTATTTGACAATGAATTTGTGCATCAATTTTGTTTTAAAAACATTACTATTTTCAAAAACACTCAGAACTTGTTCGGAAGTTCAATAAAAATAAGGGCTTTTAAAAAAAAATTTAATATGATTTGCAAACTAGATGATAAAATGGAAAATGATAGTATTGAACGCATAAAATTAATCAAAATGCTTCGCGTTTACACGATGAATTAAGTTATAAACGAATTCATAATGTTTGCTTTGCTTAACGCTTTGTTAATATTTTGATTAAACTCAACTTATATATTTGAATTAAATGCCTGATGGAAGAAATTTTAGGCAAAAGTTTTGGTTTCCGAAACCGAATATTCGGTCGGACACAAGTTAGTTGTAACGTAACGCCAGCACATATTTTTGTATATATCTTCAAGTCCTTAGGGTCGATTGCTGTAATTATTTTTACTAACTATCATGCTACTTAATTACTATGCAAATAAAAAAAAGCATTTTTAAAAGTTAGACTTTTTCATTCCATTCGTGATCTCTCACGAGATCATCACGAAATTTAGAAAAAGTTGCATCAAACGCAACATCAATTAATAAAATCGTGTTTTTACATTCTAGAATTAATGCATCTGACATAAATTAAAAAAAGGTATGACAAATTCTTAAACTAATTTCACATATTTGCGTAAAGTATTTAATAACTATAGAAAACTATTGAAATATTGAAAAAGCTGAGTGTACCTCATAAAAATTATTTTTATTATAAAATTTTAAGAAATCGATTTTTTTAATAAAAAATGTTTGCTTAGTCATTATCAAAGAAATTAAAAAATTTCAGTTTTAATACTAATGTTTTGTTTTTGTTAAAATGTTAAATATTTTTCCAAATAATATATTTCCAAATTAGGTAAATACTTATATGAAATTCATGCACTTTTTTTAGTTCCAACATCGGATTCGAAATGACCAACCGGCGAATCTACAAAGATTATAAAACAAAAAAAAAGGTTCACCTTAGTTTCAAAAAACTTTGAAATCCTTAAATCAGATTTTAAATTAGTGACCCCTAAATACTGGCAGAACATCTATCATTTCTGACATGGTTTTATACACAGGCTGAGGCAAAGCTCAGCCGCTCCAGGATCCTGTGAAAGATTCAGTAACTCTAAAAATTATTTAATATGTATTATGTCTTTATTAAAAAATGTGTTCTTATGATAGTATCTTATGTATGCAGCGTTAAGTAACCGGGCGTGGGTTAACCGTGCTGTCGCTTTTCCGCCTGTTCAAGCTGTTCCTTTGTTCTCGTATTCGCTTTAGTAATCGATATTCAGCTAAGTAATAACTTGGTAATTGACTTAGTAGTCAGTCTTCAGTTATGTAATAGCTTAGTAGTCAGTATTCAGCTAAGTCATCGCTTGGTAATTGCTTCACTAATCAGTTTCCGGTTATGTAATCGCTTAGTAATCAGTATTCAGCTAAGTTTGACGTGGTTTTATCAAAGGCTGAGGTAAAACTCAGCCGCTCCAGGGTCCTGTGAAAAGGTCTACTAACTCTCACAAATTATTTTGAAAATAAAAGACGCAGGGTTTTCAGTAACTCACAAAGTTACTTTATTGAATACGTTATCCTTATTATAGCCTCTTAGTTATGCAGCTTCGGGTAGTCGCTAGCGGGCTTAATAATCAGTTGGAAATCACTTTAGTACTCGGTCATCAGTTGGTAATGGCTTTAGAAGCCGATAATCAGTTTGTAATCGATTCGGTAATTGGTTAGTAATCGCTTCGGTAATCGGTAATCAGTTGGTAATCGCTTTGGTAATCAGTAATCGGTTGGTAATCGCTTCGATAATCGTTATCAGTTGTAATCGGTTCGGTAATGGGTAATCAGTTGGTAATCGTTTCGGTGGTCGGTAATCGGTTGGTAATCGCTTCGGTAGTCGGTTATCGGTTAGTTATCACTTCAGTAATCGGTAGTCCGTTGATAATCGCTTCGGTAATCGGTTGACAATCGCTAGTCCCGGCCTTGCGGTCAACCGGGGTTGTGACGTGGCAGTGAGTGCCTGCCTCGCAGCCCTGGTGATAGACCTTGCGGTCAACCGATGTAGCGATGTGGCTTTCGAAAACAAAAAAAAAGATAAAATAATAATAAATAAAAATAAATAACTAACTACACTTAAAGATAACAAAAAATTACCATTCGCCACTCTCCCCGGACGATAGACCTGACGGTCAACCGATGACGGACAGTAGCTACTTGGTTTGAGCTCACCTAAAAAGGAATGCTACCTTAGCTGGATTTGTCGTGTCTATTTATATGCTACCGGAAAGAACTACTTAGGAATTACATACGTCGTCTGTTGTATGGCGTATGAAAAGAATGTTTGGTGGCTATTCTATGGCCACTAGACGGTGAGTCTTGTTGTTGTAGCTGGTAATTTATGTAGGTCACGTTGTTGTTGTCAAAGTAACCTACCCTATGCTGCATATATAAGTAAGTAACTATACTTAATTTATCGTAAGCCTAATTGTAACGTCTTGTTACATAAGTTATCGCTTAGTAATCACTTTAGTAATCGGTATTTGGTTATGGCATCGCTTAGTTACCGATATTGAGCTAAGTAATAACTTGGTTATCACTTCAGTAATCAGTCTTCGGTTATGTAATCACTTAGTTATCAGTATTCAGCTAAGTAATCACTTCAGTAATTAGTATTCTCTTATGTAATCGCTTAGTAATCGGTATTCAGCTAAGTTATCGCTTGGTAATCGCTTTAGTAATCAGTCTTCAGTTATGTAATCGCTTAGTAACCAGTATTCAGCTAAGTTATCGCTTAGTAAACACTTCAGTAATCGGTATATGGATATGTCATCGCTTAGTTACCGGTATTCGGCTAAGTAATCGCTTCAGTAATTTGTATTCGGTTAGGTAATCAGTCGTCGGTAATCGATGTGGAAACCGGTTTCTCTGGGAAAGATTCTAAATAGGAAAAAATACGTTTTTAGGATCCACCTTGGTGGCAAAAAACTTTATGAAATTCTAACATCACGACGATGACGTTAGATGATTACCCCATATCGACCACGGCTAAGAGGTGTAAGTCCATTCCAAAAGAAAAAGTCATCGTTTTCTTGATTTTTGACACTAATACCTGAAAAAAATTCATTTGAGATTCTTAACATTTTTCTTAAAAATAAAAGTTAGTCATAACTAAAATGCTTTTTAATCCATTTTAATAATTAATTTTAACTAATTCCAAAAAAGTTGCGTAAGAGTTATGTCCATGGTTTCATCGCATATTTAACTTTATTATTATCTTTTTATGCCTAAACGTTTGTACAAGTTTTCTGTATCTGTGAAATAAAATGCTGCTTTTAAATTTGACCATGCTCATATGCAAAACTAAAATTGACAAGCAAAAACACGATATTTTTTAAAAAAACTATATTCACAAGTATCAGAAATCCGCTTCGATGAATACGCTTAGTGAATTTGGTCGATTGAGAGAAGGCTCTGGAATCAAATTGCTTTCTGAACTCGTAGTTCAGTAAAAAACTTAAACATTAAGCCCCAGAAAGGACTTTGACCAAACTTCTATTGATCAATTGTGTTGTGCGTGTTATTCGGTTTATGTTCTCAAGAAGCTTTACATGGCAATGTTTACTCTCTGAGGTTTGCCATTGTCTGCGGAGAGGTGACGACCGAACAGAAAAATTAATTCAATTGAAAAAACTTTCTGTCTGAGCTGGAATTGAACCCGGGCTACCGTGGTTCTTTAGCTTAGGGGCCACGCACTCTACCCACTAGGCTACGGCCGCCACCTATTAGTAAAGGCTATTCTACACCTTATCTATGCATCAACTGCACAATTCATTTTACATTCTTATAAAGTTTAAAGTGAGCTAATTGACAACTATCAAGTTTTACTACACCAACTTAAACTTTCCCCTAATACATTAGCTTTTACAACAGAATTTGTATGAGTTAGCAAAAGGTTTAAGGATGCAAGTGTTTCTTGCTGGTCGGATTTAAACTTTGCTCAAACAGCTACGCCAGACAAAGACTGCTAGACACAAATAAAGCGAAAAAACTGATCCAACAAGTTTATTAGTATTGTTGTCAGTTTCATACAAAAAATTAAATAAATATCGCAAAGTAAACCTTTCATTCATTGGCCATTTAATTGGCCAGTAAAAGTAACAATAAAATAAATGTTCATGCAATTCTGAATAATAATTGACCAACTTTGCCTATTACTTTGAGTTCGGATTTATGTCATTGTGCTTAAAAGTTATGCAATACGACAAAATGTCGAAATGAAAATTTATTGTAGTTTAAGACTTCGAGATTAAATGTCATCTGTTTTTGTCATGTACATAAGATGCCTTTGTCTAAGGACAAGTATTAGAGATAGCCTTACCATTGACTGGAAGGAAGTCACAAAAACTTTTGAACATTTTGAAATCTGTTTGATTTCCAATGCATTGTTTTAAGAGTAATATGTTCCGCTTTGTCTATTCTTTTGTTGCCTTAAAATCAAATTGACAAGGGTGCATACTATAGTTTGCTAATATTTTACCTTACACAATTGTCCATCATCATTTTAAGGTTTCGTATTGTTGTTAGGAAATGATTTTCTAAAGATCTTTCATACTCTATTTAAATTGATTGTATTGATTTGATTTCTGATTTAAATTTATTGTAAGGAAGAGTGGTTTGCAGGTTGGTCATAGTTGTTGTTTGGTGCTATAAAATCCGAACAAATAAACATTTTAAAAATATGCATGAAGCATTAGAAAGCTGATATTATTGTTAATTATTGTGTTAAAATTGTTTTTATATTCGGGAAAAATTAAAAAATATAGCTTGTTTTTAAAATAATTTAAAAACTTGATTTTTAAAAGCGGTCCGTTGCACAGTCAATCGTGTAGAAAATGCTAGCTAGACAAAATTGATGAGTATTGATCTAAAAGAGATGGTGGTATTAAGAAGTTTTCTTTGTCACTGGTAGATAAGTTTTGAGTAGTAAGCAGTGTAAAACAGGTATTTCATTTTAATAATTTTATAGTAATATCAGTTGAAAATAATTCAATTTTTAAGACGCAAGTGCATTTTTCTACAATATATTTTTTAAATGTTTGCAATGGAATTTCAAGTGGAAGGTATGATATGTATAATCTTATAAAAAACAAGTGTAAAAATGGACGAAATACTAATTAATACTTGTTTGTAATAGTTTTTGTTTTTATTTTATGAGCTGTATTTTAATTTTTTTAAAGAAAAACAAAATGAATTTTTATTAAGTTAGTTTCCTTTTTTTTAACACTTCGTGTAACAATGATATATATATTGTAAACTAGCTGATATACCCGGTGTTACTCGAGAGTCATTTATATAAACATTTAAATATACACTTTTCGATTAAATGTTTTTGTAAATTTTGGAATTTTGTTAAAACGTGTTGAATTTAAGTTTAAGACCACTATAAAAATATTAGTTAAAAAATTTACCAAGCTCAAAAATGTATCCTCTTTGGTGCCATTATGTTATTTGCTGCAAGTTTACGCTGTGTGCGAAAAGAACTAAATTGAGTAACAGTTACCGACTTTTCTAAAATATTGGAATCGTGTCGGTAATGCAGTACTAATTTCTAATTTATTATATTTACCAGCATACTTTCGGTTAGTACGCAATTGAACCAAAAATTTGTTCAATGCAGCCAAGCTTACAACCATGAGTGGAGAATTAAGATGTCAAAATTTCGCTGTCTTTTATATGTCGGTACATTTAATTGGCGTGGAAATTTGACTTTCAACAATATTGTTCAAATAACACATTAAACATGAAAAAATTAACTTTTACAGCATTCTTATTCACAGTCATCTTTTTGATGATATAGTGATATATATAGAACATTTAAAGTACCATTGATAAAGAACTGAGTAACAACGGTGAAACAATAGTGAGAAAAATGACAAATCACAACAATACAAATTTAAAAGGACGGGGGCGGGGGGTGGGGAGGCAAAAAGTAAGTAGATTTTTAATTAAATAAACCAAAATGTTTATAATTACTCTAAACACACAACCTCATTCTTAGAGAGAAATGAGGACGCTCAAAATATAAAGAGAATTTTAAAACAAAACTCAGTTTTATTAAAAGTCTGGTGTGAAAAAATAGATTTTTAGCCATAACTTTTGATTGGAAAGTGATATTGGGGTAATTTTTTCACAGAAATTATTTTTGAGACTTGACTTTTTTGTAAAAATATAAAAACCACATTTTGGAAAAAATAAATTTCGCGAAAAAAATCAAAGGGTGTACCCTTGTTGTTTTGATGACAAAAACAGTAAAATAATTTTTGCGCTTAGCTGGAAGAATTTTTGCAAATAAATGCTACGTCATATGAAAGATAGCCAGATTTTCTATTTTGAATTGATTTCATTTTTACAACAACAACAATTTTTGACTCATTTTTTGGGTAAAAAGTCAATATTTTGGACCTTTTTTTGACATAATCATAAAACATATATACACTGACTAAACGGTACAGTTGAACCTAGCTTTGTTAAGTGATTTTATTGAACTTTTGAACAAAGAGAATTTGAATGAAATATATTAATGGACAGCAGAGATATTTGCATCGAAAGACCAAACTTTGATTTTCATATCGTTTTTTTCTCATTCTTAGGCAACGATGTTTTATGAAAAAGTAGTTGTTTGAAATTTCTCCAATTTCAAAGATATGTGAATGTTGTTGATGTCAAAATAACAAAAAATTTTTAAAATTAAATACACAAAAATCTTTGATACTAAAAAGTTTTATAATAATAAAATTACCGTTAGTTGAAAAATTTAAGAGGGGGCGTGGCAAAAACTAAGTACGTAACATTTGAAGTTGCGATGCACTTAATATGTATACTTAGTTTGAGCAAAATTCGTTGAGCCGTTTAGATTTGTATAAAGGTCAAACAAACAAACAAACAAACAAACAGAAAATGAATTTTATTACTATAGATGGGCAAAATATGTTAATGGAGGTTTAAGGCAGACAATTTTTTTTAAATTACATGTTTTTAATTGATTTTTGTTTCAGAATATGTATACTATTCAAGAATATGTAAAAAATATCAAATCAATCTCGCTTAGAATACAGATTCTGCGGTTTGGCGCTTAAAACCTTAAAAAAATTTTCACATCTTTTACCAAAATGAGCGTTATTAATGCATAGTAATAAATATTTATATTATATAAAAGTATTTCATACGAGAAAAAACAAAACAAAGCAACAATAACTTCAACTTATTTAGTAACTTGCACTTTGTACTCTTCATTCGAATTGAATAATAATAATAGATTTAACGTAAAGCGGACAACGAAAAAATGGATTTTACTTATAACTCGGTTAGCTAGAATTATATAGGACCTGTAGTAGATTTCCCAAAAGTTTAATGGTAATAATCTTTATACAAATCGTCGTTATCAGCCACTGTGCATGCCACGGTCTTAGAAAACTGCAGCTTTCGCTAACTAACGATATCAAAAATCGTCGTTAAAGCGTTTGGGAATTCCACTACTGAATACGTTTAAATCATTTTTTTACGTAGAATTACGTATTAAAGTGCGGGATCATTCTCACAAATTTTTTCAAGCACATGTAATGTTTTTAGGTGATACTTTGGGGTATACCTACAACCTTTAATATTCATCGTACAAAGATTAAATACATGCTTAAATATTTAATATAGGGCAAATGAAACGAATATTTAACTTTGGATTTTATCATTTCTTCAATAACGTCACAAAAAAGTAAAATATCAGAAGAAAAATGCTCATCTTAGTAAGAGAAAAATTAAGCATAAAATGCTTCAGGAGCTGCTTATGTTGTTGTTGGTTTGGTTCGTACCAAAATCACCACATCGTTTCGTTCCTTGAAGTTAATCCTTTAACATACATGGAACATTCTCTGTCAAATCGGTCAACAAAAACATTGACCACCGCCAATCGTGCCAATGAATATGATAGCAGAGTGATATGATATGACGGCAACTCAATACAAAATATAGTTTTTTTTCAAATTTTTTTCAGCGATCATTTTATGTAGAGAAGAAAAATATATTTATAATTTTAATTAATTTTTAAGGACTTTTTATTAAAAACCCTAAACTACCACTGGATTCGTTCAGTCTTGAGTTTTACTAGGTTAATGTTTTCTACTGGTTTTAGGCTTTACATATATTACACAAAAGACAAAGTTCAAGGTCACCGAAATGTCATAATAAATAGAAACAGTGGAAATTTTTAAAATAAATTCTAAAAATATGTCAACACCGATTTTCGATTTTTAAAATACAGAATACGTAAAGAGAAAATATATACTTCCATTATATGAGAAAAAAATTTCATTTTTGGTTCTGTGGAATTTTCAAAGATATTTTAGTTTTTATTTAAAATGAATGATTACACTGTGCGCTTTTTTGTAAACTTTTTCCCTGTATGTATTTGATAATTTCATCGTTAGTAGTATGTATATGCCGGTTCTGGACCGGAAGTGAAGGTGCAACTAAAAAACAAGATGTCAGCCAGGTAAATTTCTCAAGAATGCTTAAAAAATGCACCCTTGGTATTTTGGTATTGTGTCTTTGCTAAAAATGTATATAGTTTGTGTTTTGACTAAGACCGGAAGTGAAGGTGCAATTAAAAAACAAGATGTCAGTCAGGCAAATTTCTCAAGAATGCTTATAAAATGCACCCGTGGTATTTTGGTTTTGTGTCTTTGCTAAAAATGTATATGGTTTGTGTCTTGACTAAGACTGGAAATGAAGGTGCAACTAAAAAACAAGATGTCAGCCAGGCAAATTTCTCAAGAATACTTAAAAAATGCACCCGTGGTATTTTGGTTTTGTGTCTTTGCTAAAAATGTATATGGTTTGTATCTTGACTAAGACCGGAAGTGAAGGTACAACTAAAAAACAAGATGTCAGTCAGGCAAATTTCTCAAGAATGCTTAAAAAATGCACCCGTGGTATTTTGGTTTTGTGTCTTTGCTAAAAATGTATATGGTTTGTGTCTTGACTAAGATGAATGGAAGTAATCAATGAAAGCATACATTTGGGGATGGGTAGGTTGAATAGTCATAGGAGTATGTGAATTGATAAATTAAGCTAGAGATTGAAAGCGTCACCGTAACCATGACCATACTCAACTATGCTGATATAAATAAAACAAAACGAGTTGATTTATATATGAATCATTATTGTTCTTTTATTGATTTGTTATATATAAATTGTGAAAAAAATTGATTTATATTTAAATTATTCTTATGATTTCATTTGTTAAAGGAGTGTATTCAATTAAACGATCATGGATTACCAAACAGTAAGCTGACGTTTTGTCTGGAATCGGTTTGTTTGCTTCGGTGTAAAACTTAATTCATACATCAATAGGTCCTGTTTCAACTGCTTCATTTTGATGTGCTACATCAACAACAATAAGTGACGCTGTTGCCTTATATTCAACAACATTGAGCGGATGTTGAGGAGTTTATAGCGTAAATGATCATTATTTTTACTCTGGCTTAAAGTGAAGTCTTATAGAAATTTTTTTCTCCTCGAAAATTAATAAGGTAGCCGTCTTGATTTAAGACTTTTATCATTATGCTGTTTATTTGTTGAAAGTTGACGGGTAAGTAAGTGACATTTCGAGGTTTTTCATTTATTTTCCTGGTGAGACATCGAGAGGAAATTCGTGATTAGTATGAACTGATGTGTTGTTAATATATGATCCGGTTGTCAAGCTGCATTCAGTTCGTATTGTGTTTATATTTGTAATATTTAAAGGTAAATCAGATTCAAACTTTTTCTAGTTTTATCTGACTGACCTATATGTATATATTCCGTTTTTTCTATCTCTTGTAACGGATCTATAGAAACCATTTCGATAAATTCCTCGCCAACTCATTTACTATCAACTTTGTTATACTGAATCCCAGCACCTGTCCTATACTGTTTGGTTTTGAAAAATCTATGTCCACGGAGGATACAATTTTAATTTTAAGAGTGTTGTTGTTTGATTTAATTTCCAGGAAAATTGAATCATCAAGGTCTCTTACGGCTGATTTCAAGAAAAACCCAATATCCTCAAATTCATATGAATCAACTGGTATTGTAATAGTATGCGGCCCGATATGAAATAAATTGTTGTGGACATCTACATTGGGTATAGAATTAAATGTTACAAAGTCTACAAGTCCGCAAACATATTTTGTTGCCAATTCAATTGGTGGAAAGTATTTTCCAATAAGAGTTGACGTGGTTCCGCTTAAAGAGATTGTTATAGACATTATGAGTCGTCGTAATGAACTGAGCATCTATACATATTTTTCCCCGATTAAGTATTAAATAACGACTAAAATAGTTAACAATTTTCTTTATTCATATTCAAATTAAATTTTGCTCAAAACATGAAGATACTAACTGGCACTGATAGTGATATTGATGCTTATCTGATATTGATGCTGATACTGATCGGATGCTGATACTTATCTGATACTGATACTGATCTGATACTGATCTGATAATGATCTGATACTGATCTGATACTGTTCTGATGCTAATCTGATACTGATCTGATACTGTAGTAAACAGTTTTACAGTTAGATGTGGCAAGTCGTTAATAATTATTAATAACTAGTTGTCATAGTATTTCCATTTAGTCCTACATCGACTCTCGATCGAGGACATATAAAAGAATCTGTTGTCAACATTAAACATAAAAAATTTTAAGTTCTTGGGATTTCGGCTTTAATCATGAACGAAATATTAAGTCCTTCAAATATTAAGTCCTTCAAAAACCAATATATGATGAGAGTATTATAAAGAGGGATTACCATAGCTACTCTCCATATTTAAAATCATTCAACAATAACGATGAGATTCGTATACCAATTCAAAATCAGGATCTCTTTGTCCTACCAAGTGAGAGTATGATTTACATTCATGGCTTCATAGTAAAACGTGAAGGTGGAAAAGATGTGGCAACAACAGGTGTAAAATTTAAAAATAACTTTGTGTCATATTTGTTTGACGAAATTCGATATGAAATTAATAGTTTTGAAGTTGATCGTACGCGCAATCTTGGAATTTTATCCACCATAAAAAATTTTGTATCATTTAATAAAGCTGAAAGTGATGCATTAAAAAACGCTGGTTGGTGCCCTGATGAAAGTCTAACTTTGGAAAAAAATCACTTTAGTTGCTGTATACCACTGAAAATGTTGATGGGATTTGCCGAAGATTACACTAAAATAATATTAAATTCGAAGCATGAGCTTATTATTCAACATTCTTCGTCTGGTGATAGATCATATCATCCTACTAGTGCCGCAGATCAATTAAAATTGACAATACTGGATATAACATGGAAAATTCCTCACATACAACTATCGGACTTTTCGAAATTGGAAATGTACAAGATAATTAATAATGAAAACCCTATTTTAATGGCTTTTCGAAGTTGGGACTGTCATGTAAATCCTAGGATTTCAGAAAGTAAAAGTACAAAAGTTTTATGGAATGTAAAACTGAGTCAGCAAAATGAAAGACCAAGATTTCTTATCATTGGCCTACAAAATGAGAGGAGTAAAGAGGAAGGAAATACATTCGACCATTGTAATATAACTAGTTTAAAAGCTCATTTAAACTCTGATTCATATCCCTATGATGATTTAAATACGCGCTTTGAAATGGCACTCTTGACGCTCTTCTATATGATATGTATGCAAAATTTCAACAAAGTTATTATTATATGCGGGAACCTCTCCATTGCTCAATGTTGTTGAATATAAGGCAACAGCGTCGCTTATTGTTGTTGATGTAACACATCAAAATGAAGCAGTTAAAACAGGACCTATTGATGTACGAATTGAGTTTTACACCGAAGCAAACAAACCGATTCCAGACAAAACGTCAGCTTACTGTTTGGCAATCCATGATCGTTTAATTGAATACACTCCTCTAACAAATGAAATCATAAGAATAATTTAAATATAAAATCAGTTTTTTTCACAATTTATATATAACAAATCAATAAAAGAACAATAATGATTCATTATATAAATCAACTCGTTTTTTTATTTATATCAGCATAGTTGAGTATGGTCATGGTTACGATGGCGCTTTCAATCTCCAGCTTAATTTACCAATTCACATACTCCTATGACTATTGAACCTACCCATCCCCAAATGTATGCTTTCATTGATTACTTCCATTCATCTTAGTCAAGACACAAACCATATACATTTTTAGCAAAGACACAAAACCAAAATACCACGGGTGCATTTTTTAAGCATTCTTGAGAAATTTGCCTGACTGACATCTTGTTTTTAGTTGCACCTTCACTTCCGGTCTTAGTCAAGACACAAACCATATACATTTTTAGCAAAGACACAATACCAAAATACCACAGGTGCATTTTTTAAGCATTCTTCAGAAATTTACCTGGCTGACATCTTGTTTTTTAGTTGAACCTTCACTTCCGGTCTTAGTCAAGACGCAAACCATATACATTTTTAGCAAAGACACAATACCAAAATACCACGGGTGCATTTTTTAAGCATTCAAGAGAAATTTGCCTGGCTGACATCTTGTTTTTTAGTTGCACCTTCACTTCCGGTCCAGAACCGGCATATACATACTACTATCGTTCTTCAGCAAAATTGTTCCTATTATTCTGACCAACAACTTTGCTGAAAACACTGAACAAAAACTTTTACAAGTCACACATTTCTGGCACGCTTTCATCGCTTCAAAGCAATTAAAATAACTCATACGCTCTGATGATCTATTTTTTTCGTTGCAGCTTATGCTGGCTTTAGGCTATAGTTTTTGTAAGAACCACTTGGTTTATTTGTTTAACAAATGTTAATACATAAAGAGCCTATAATATTGTGCTTTCCACTAACTCATGTTTATTTAAATTGGTTAAAGACTGAAGGAAATGCCAAATTTTAATCATATAATCTATTATAAAACTCATATACTTATTTTTTACTTTAGCCAACAAGAAATTACACTTTTTTATTTAAATGAGATTTCAAAAATGTTCAGTTATAAAATAATTTAAGCGTAGAATAGTTTAGAAAAAAATTTTTAAAATCGATTTACCAATTTCAAAGATATGCTTAGTCAAACATTCTTCAAACAAGTTGTTCAAAATTAAATAAATCTAAAAAACAAATGATTCTTTAAAGACATCTCTCTTTCTTGTTTTAATGCACATTCAGGCAAATTTCCCATATTTAAAAAAAAATATAAAAATTAAATTTGTAAAAACTTAATTCCCTTACTTGCTTGAAATAATAAAACCATAAGTAAAAATATGTTTTGCTTAGAAATTAATTTTTATATTTATTTATTTATATCTGTTTAAATAAAAAAAATCCAAGCAGCGTACACTAGAACCAACATTTAACAAGACCAACTACTTGAGTCACGAAACGTCAGCGTAGCGCTCTTAAATAATTCTCCTTGATGTACTATCTCCATGTCCCCGTTGAATTTGTTTTGCTTTCCTTTTATGTTGATCCTTTAAATATTGCTAAGATAACCTTGAATCGTAGCAATTTACAGCATATTCCTTTGAATTTAGATGAAAAGTTGCAGAAACTGGTACGCTGTGCTATTAAATAGTCCATTGCTTAGTTGCTCACTTAGTTCGTGTAGGCATTCTGGAATGCACTCCCACTACTTTTACCTCCTAATGACCTTAACAATAAAAATAGCAACAGTAAATGACTTGTTCCTCATGTAGTAGTATTTGTCGACAAAAGAAACCCAAAATTAAATAAGGATTTATTGTGTCCAAATGTGTTTATTTAAGTAACATCGTATGTTATTCGTGGTTCTTCTTGGCGATAACAAAAGGTAAATAGAAATTTTTTTAATGCATTTCATTCCAAAAAAAAAAAACTCTGCGCTGGCGTCAGCAGAAAAAGCAAAACGTGTGCGTTACTCTAAGGACCTACGTGACTCGACTATATCCTCAAATTGTACAAAACTGCAAGCTAACGTTTGCCTGGAATGCTTAAGTTAACTGTTATTTATTATTATTATGTGTTTATTCATGAAGCAAACTTAGCACAAAAGTATCTTAAGCCTAATTTTTGTTTATTACTCTTATTTTTTGATCAGAACTTTCACTTGCCCACTTAACGGAATTACTGCAGAATCAGAAAAAGATAATGGAGTGATTTTTCCGTAGGGACCCACTGCTATGGAATAACAAAAAAATCAAGCAATGTATAAGAATAGATTCACTAGATGTTTCTACAATTATCTATTTTCATCAGGAGTGAATTGAAGAGGATGTTAACAGAATCAAGAGCAGTTCAAGGGCTTTGGTTTTTTAGATCTTAAGTTGAGAAGACTCTTTCACATAGATTGTTTTCATCTTTTATGGTTAAATCCATTTCAATTATTAGCTGTTTTATGAATATATATATGAATATATACAGTTTTGTTTTAAAGTGGGTGCTTTAGGGACTAATCCTCTAATTAAAACTAGGCTTGTGTAGGAAAAAAATCTCTATGAAAAGATTAAAATTTAACAATCTCTTAATTATTAGATTGGTTTTATGCCAAATGTGTTTGGATCCATGCACACGGTAGAAATTAGGAAAGGTGGTGGTAAAAGAATCAAAAATCACGAAATTTTAGTTTAATATCTCAAAAACTGAGGCAGCTCAAAGCAAAACCGTTATTTTGTACGGTTTATATTAAATCATTTTTTAGAGTCTCACGTTCGATTATTTAAAAGCTTAAATCAACTTGATTAACCACATCCCATGTAAAATTCACCGCCAAATTTGATGGTGTCATTAAAATTTGCGAAAACTTTGCTCATCAGCTTCTAACGCTGTGCAAAGTCACAAATTTTTTTGTCTGCAATATTTGTTTTAACTTGATCCAATGAACGCCGATGATATGCTTAAACCGGAATAGATTAAATTTTTAATAAATTTTATGTAGACATTTTAAAAAATGTTACATTCGGATGAGTTTTGGGTAAAAAACCTCAGTTTAAATCAGTATCAAATTTTATAAGATTTGTACTGCAGTGCCCTCTAGTAATTAAAACAGATAGCGCAATAGTAACTCATTGTACTGGAAAACCTATTATACACAGTTAGAAATCTTGTACTAAAATTGAAACTTTTCTGTACTTCATATCCAAACGTTTTTCGACATAAAATCCAAACCACACATCGGATAAAGACGACATATGCACCAAATTGATCAATATTATACTTGCTGCAAGTCTGCACACCTGGAAAAATTTTAAAAAATTTTGGTTGGCACATAAATCGAGATTTTTTTGAAAAAATTCTTTGGTGCATTTTTGTCTACAAACTCAGCAAACTATATATCGAACAAAGCTCAAAAGTGTATTTTGGTAATGAATTAAACTTATTTTATCAATATCTAGCCCCTTCCCTGACTAATCGACGAAAAAATGTTCGATCCCGATTAAAACTGCTTTTCGCTCTATCTATTTTAGTTTCAGATATAAAAGGGTTTGAAAATGTTGGTCCGTTTTTCGACATATAATCCAAATTGTATGTCGGATAAGGACAATATATACACCAAATCGATCAATAATTCACTTGCTGCAAGTCTGCATACTCGGCAAATTAACAAAATTATGGTTGGCACATAAATCAAGATTTTTTTGGAAGGAATTCTTTGCTGCATTTTTGTCTACAAACTCAGCAAACTATGTATCGTACAAAGATTAAAAGTATATTTTGGTAATGAATTAAGCTTCTTTTATCAATATCTAACCACGTTCAAAAAGTTTGATCTCGAATTAAGCTCCTTCTCGCTCTATCTATCTTAGTTTCAGAGACATAAGGGTTTGAACATTTTGTGCGTTTTTCGACATAAAATCTAAACCGTACTTCGGTTAAGAACGATATATACACTAAATTGATCAATAATACACTTGCTGCAAGTCTGCACACTTGGAAAAATATACAAAATTATGGTTTTCACAGAAATCAAGATTTTTTGGAAGGAACCTTTGGTGAATTTTTGTCTACAAACTATATATCGTACAAAGCTCAAAAGTGTATTTTGGTAGGTAATGGATTAAGCTTTTTTTATCAATCGACTTATCGACGAAAAAATGTTTGATCCCGAATAAGGCTCCTTCTCGCTCTATCTATCTTAGTTTCAGATATATAAGGGTTTGAAAATTTTGGTGCGTTTTTTTGACATACAATCCAAACCATTCATCGGATAAGAACGATATATAAACCAAATTGATCAATATTACACTAGCTGCAAGTCTGCACACTTGAAAAAATTTTAAAAATTATGGTTGGCAAATAAATTGAGATTTTTGGAAGGAATTCTTTCCACACCTGCTTTGGTTTCAAATCTAGTATGGGACTTAAATATAGTCCAAGATTTCTAACCGTGTACAAATGTTCATGCTAATCATTAGGGCTAGGAATCTCATGCACTCGAAATCGAAAATCGAAAATATGTGCATATAAGATATGCGCTAAAAAGAGATAAAATATGCAATTAAAAATATTTTTGTAAAATATAATTATCGGTACAGAAATGCCTATTGCATGTAATTTAACAAAAAAAATGGTGTAGTCGGGAGACCCCCGTCAGGAATGAAGCTCCTTATGCTTTTTCTTAAACTCCGAATGTAATATAAAATCTGTATATTTTTATTTTTTCTATTATTTTTTATTTATATATTTTTTTCAAGGCAAATAATATAAATGAACAATCAAATAAAAAAGTATAATATAATATTTTAGGACAAAGAGGTTTATTAATTGAAAATAAATATATATATCCTTATAAAAGATAAAAGTAGGGAGATACCGTTTCCAGCAATGTTAGTTTCATGACGCAAAAAGGCGTTGAGCATTGAACTTTCATCATATTGCGCCTATGAAGATTGAATTAATTGAAAAGTTGGATTGAAAACTGGACTTACTCAAGAGCATAAACCAAAACACACATTTTTAAGGTCCACCCTAGTGTTAAAACAATGTTTTTAAATTCTTATATCAGATTCAAAATCAGTGACCAGCGTATCTACGAAGAGAATTAAGCAATAACACATTTTTGTGGTCCACCCAAGTGTAAAAAAAAATATTGTTTAAACTAAGATTTGAATTCAGCGACCCCTTAATACAGCCAGCACATACACAAAGAGTGTAAACAAAAAAAAAACACATTTTTAGGGTCCACCCTAGTGTAAAAAACTTTTTTAACTTTTAGAATCAGGTTGGTAATGAGCGACCCTTTACACTGCTGCAACATATACAAAGAGTATAAGATAAAACAAAATTTTCAGCGTCCACCCTAGTTTCAAACAACTTTTTTAAATTTTAACATCAGGTTCGTAGTCAGTGATCAGCACATCTACAAAAAATACAAAGCCAAAAAATACATTTTTAGGGTGCATCCTAGTGTCAAAAAAACTTTTTCAATTTTTTACATCAGGTTCGAAATCAGTGACCCCTTATACTGCTAGCACATATACGCAGAGTATGAAACAAAAAAAACATTTTCAGGGTCCAACCTAGTGTCAAAAAAACTTTTTCTCAATTTTAAGATCAGGTTCGTAATCAGAGATCTGCGCATCTACAAAAAATATAAAGCCACAAAACACATTTTTAGGGTGCACCCTATTGTCAAAAAGCTTTTTGAGTTTTTTACATCAGGTTCGAAATCAGTGACCCCTTAATACTGTCCGAACAAATACAAAGAGTATAAGACACATTTTCAGGGTCCACCCTAGTGTCAAAAAGACTTTTTGAAATGTTAACATTAGGTGCGTAATGAGTGACCCTTTATACTGCTGCAATATATACAAAGAGTATAAAATAAAAAACCGAATTTTAGGGTCCACCCTAGTGAAACCTTTTTTTTTAAATTCTAACATAAGTTTTGAAATCAGCGGTCGGCTCATCTACAATGAGTATAAATCCACAAAACACATTTTAAGGGTCAACCCTAGTGTAAAAACAAATTTTTTCAAGTTCTAGCATAAGATTTGAAATCAGCGACTCCTTAATACAGCCAGCACATACACAAAGACTATAAACAAAAAAAAACACATTTTTTGGGTCCACCCTAGTGTAAAAAACTTTTTTAAATTTTAGCATTAGGTTGGTAATCAGCGACCCTTTATACTGCTGCAACATGTACAAAGAGTATAAAACAAAAAACTCAATTTTAGGGTCCACCTTAGTGTACAATTTTTTTGAAATTCTGACATAAGTTTCGAAATCAGCGGTCGGCTCATCTACAATGAGTATAAAGCCACAAAACACGTTTTCAGGGTCAACCCTAGTGTAAAAACAAATTTTTTTAAGTTCTAGCATAAGATTTAAAATCAGCGACCCCTTAATACAGCCAGCACATACACAAAGAACATAAACCAAAAAAAAAACATTTTTAGGGTCCACCCTAGTGTAAAAAACTTTTTTAAATTTTAGCATTAGGTTGGTAATCAGCGACCCTTTATACTGCTGCAACATGTACAAAGAGTATAAAACAAAAAACTCAATTTTAGGGTCCACCTTAATGTACAATTTTTTTGAAATTCTGACATAAGATTCGAAATCAGCGGTCGGCTCATCTACAATGAGTATAGAGCCACAAAACACATTTTCAGGGTCAACCCTAGTTTTAAAAACAAATTTTTTAAGTTCTAGCATAAGATTTGAAATCAGCGATAATAAAAAAATTAAAAAAACACATTTTTAGGGTCCACCCTAGTGTAAAATGCTTTTTTGAAATCCTTACATCAGATTACACTGTATTACGTACATTTGCTGCTGTTTCCATTTCTTAAAACTTAATTGCAATAATAATTCTAACGTATGGTTTAACACAAACACAAAAATAAAAATAACAAATGCATTTTAACGAATTTTCTACGTGTCAGAAACAGAGACACACAGAAAAAGAGAGAGAAAGAGAGAGTTGCGCATTCAACTACCCGAAATGGCTGCTAACAATGCAATATCCAAAATCATTTTAAAGGAAATTTCATGATTCCGAAAGATAACTTAACCATTTCCTTTTTTAGATGCCCAGTAAAGACGCATTTGCATGAGACTCCTAGCTCTACTAATCTTATAAGCGGTTTAGGAGTTTTTAGCGGTTATGTAAAATATTTTTACTACAGCGCCCTCTGGTGTTTAAGTACCTGAAAAACTCTCCATACTAAATTTCATGCGATTTCATACGATTCGTATGAGTAATTTGTTAGTTTATGGCCATTTATCCGATCGCAATGCCACCTACCGAGTCCAATTGTTAATTAAAACCATCCAGGAGCCCACTCAAACACACAAAAAAATGTCATCAAAATCTTAACACCCATTTGGAAGTAGTTCAGTGACAAACACAGGATGTTTCTGAACCGATTTTGATAATTTTTTTTTTTTTAATGATTAGAGTAGGATATTTTTTGTGACTTCTGACCTGAAGTTTTTTCAAGAATAATTCTTAAATAAAACCTAAACTATAAGAGATGAGAGAACTGGTGTAAGGGACAATTTCAGACTATGCTAAAATGTATCCAAAAACATTTTTCCCAAATTAAAAAGCTGTGTTCCGTCAGAAAATTAGTAATAGGCTGATGTAAGTTGTACCTACCTAGTCGGCAATGGCAGGAGTCCAAAGCACTTCTAGCAGGCCTTCATATGGGTTTCGAAGTGCTTCCACACTCATATCCAAGTATACTTTCTTTTTTCTATGAAACCAGAAAATTTTTCAGGCCTTCCGCTCTAGCGACTCTAAAGAGGCCTGCTAGAAGCCCTTTTGAGAATGCACGTTAGAGAGATAAGCAATATAAATATCCACTTGAAATAAAAAACGATTAACAATTTCCAGATTTGAACCAACGTCCTCTTATGTGGCGGTCCAACATCTTATCCACTCGTTCACCGTAGTTCTTAATAAAATTGAGCTTATTTTGCATCATTACAAGTGAAAGTAAGCTTTCGGAAGCGCGGGTTCGAGACTCAGCTCAGCACTTTTCTTAAATCTACATTTTTTTAAAAAATTTTCCTGCTGGGTATATCAATATAACGTTATAGGAATTTTCGACTGTATATAATTTAATACGCCTGGCTGTGAATAGAAACAACTCTACTAAATATATTTTTTTTTTTTTTCCAGATTTACTCTATCCTACATATTGCTGTGTTCGCTGGCCTGGTTTCTATACTTCCTCATCGATGGCGGTTCCGAAGATTACTGGCGGCCGATCTCAAGTTCCTTCTCCATGCTCTCACTCATCACAATAATGGCTCTGTGCTTCACACACTGGGATATGTATCGGGCACATACAATAGAAACATCGGCGTTGACAGCCATCGTACTCTGCGCTACCTCGCTGCTCTTTTTGTGCTATACGGGACGCGCCTTTAGTCCACTCGGGCATTTTGCGATATGTCTGGAGATAATACTACTTATTTATACTGCACTACCTATGAAGCTTTGGATGACCTCCATTATTGCGGTCACCTACTCGGTATTGTTTGAGCTGCTGACGCACATGGTTATCGGTAACAGCGCGGTACACGGTGCCGTTACGAACTTTTGCTACAAGATTCTTATACTGCGCATTTTGCTGCAGCTGAGCGTGCATCTGGTGGGCATTCATGTGCTGGTCATGAATGCTGTGCGCATGCGTGGTACTTTTATGAAAGTTGGTCAAAATTTGCTGGTGCGCCGTCAGCTCGAAATGGAGAAACAGCTTAAGGAAAAAATGATACATTCTGTAATGCCACCCAAGGTGGCAGATATGCTGTTGAATGAGGGTGGCATGGATACGCGCGATGGTAGCATGGCTCGACCTGAATCGCACTATATGCGTCCACGCACCTCCAACGATGTCAAGTCGCTGTTTCGTCCCTTTCACATGCACAGCATGGACAATGTTAGTATTTTGTTTGCCGATATTGTGGGTTTTACGAAGATGTCCTCGACCAAGACCGCCGAGCAGTTGGTCGAAATACTAAATGATCTTTTTGAGCGTTTCGATGATTTATGTACTTTGAGTGGTTGCGAGAAGATTTCGACGCTGGGCGATTGTTACTACTGCGTTTCTGGCTGTCCCGAACCCCGACCAGATCATGCTATCTGCTGTGTGGAGATGGGTCTGGGCATGATCGATGCTATGCGTTGTTTTGATGCTCAACGCCATGAAGGCGTTAAGATGCGAGTCGGCGTTCACACGGGAACGGTATTGTGTGGCATTGTGGGCACTCGACGTGTCAAGTTTGACGTTTGGAGCAACGATGTTACGCTTGCAAACAAGTAGGTGGACTTTTTTGTAGTGGTTTTTTATTTGCTCTTTAACTTTTGTTCTTCGTCCCTTAAGAATGGAGTCTTCTGGCAAACCGGAGCAGGTACACATCTCTGAAGAGACATCTAGTTTTCTGGGCGATGCCTATTCGCTTGAGGAAGGCGATGAAGTTTTCGGTAGGTTTGATTTTTCCCCCCCTAATTTTCCTGTTATCGCATTCCATGTATGTATAAACCTCTTTTCCTCCCGTTTCTTTGTAGGTCATCGCACTTACTTTGTGGTGGGTCGTCGGAAAGATATTCATTCGCGTGCCAACAGCTTAAGTCCGAGCATACCACCAGTCCACTGCGAGGGCAGTCATTTGCAGCTGCCCAACATATATGGACAACACACATCTTTAACTCAGAGTGCTACAAATATTTCCGTAATACATCCGAATGTACCACCTGCTTCGCCCGTTGGCCAACTCTCATCATCGCTCAATCCATCGCCTGTGCTCTCGGCACGTCCAAGACTGACTTCGCTTAGCACGAAACTGCGCAAGAAATCTCACCAACGCGAGCAGGATATCGAACGGGGCATCATACAAACGGCTGCAGCGTGCGTGCCACCGGTGATTGTGGTGCGTGAGCGGCCCAAAATTATTATCACCACCAAGAGTCTACCCGGTAGTCTGGACTCTGATGAGTATGAAGCCAATGCTGACGGCTGTTGTCGTGGCGTTTCCAAAGGTGCTGTCGCCCGAGCTTCCGATGAAAACCACAAGCCACAGAAGACGAAAATAATTGTTTGGAAAGTTCCACGCTTCTTTAAGAAGCTAGAAGATATCACTAAGTCGTCGTCGAGTGCAACAGCAGAGGCTAGCATAGGTTTGATGAATGCTAAAACTACACAAAATGCAGAGGATGCCGTTTCTTTCATCGAACAAAATGGCTATCAACAGCTACCAGTTGTTATCGAAGCATCCATTCCCAAACGTCCCTCCACCAACATGCTGGAAATTCCGCAGAAGCAGCTGATGTATCCACTTTCGCCAAATAGCACCCGCTCACCCGATGGCAGTTGCTGTTCGCCCGGTCAACATTCCATGTTCGATGACATCATTGATATACGCTCGTACATCAGTCAGTCACGCAGCGACATTTCACCATTTGGCCGTTCTGGCAGCTATCGTTCCCAATGCGGACGCAGCGGGCATTCTGAGTCCTCACCTATGCCTCGTCCACGTGCCTCCACACTAGTAACTAGTCGCAATGATTTGCAACCGCCGCCAGCAGTGGTAATGGGAAACAACATTGCATCGACAACAGCCGCAAACACCAGTCCACAACAACCACCACCACCTGCACCAACACATTCGCGAAATTCCAGCATCTGGCCGGATGGCTTGAGCATTTGTCCCTCGGCGACATCGCGTAAGGACTCGGGCATCAAGAGTAATTCGCGCCGTTCTTCCATACAACAACAAATCTACGCACTCAATCAGTCGACCATTAGTCAGCACCGTGTTTCCGGCTACTTCACCAGCTCCACCTCGAGTATATCGAACATTGGCGATGCCACAACGCTGCCGCATGTCACGCTGCCACCCATACCGCAGCCCGCTCCACCCGTAACCGATCCTCTTGCCGCCTGCCTGCAGCAGTTGCGTAAACAATCCGATCTACAACTGATACGCTGTGTGCGCGATAATGCAAAGTCACAGCGCAGCTACCTGGTAAAACCACCTTTACGTCGCTTTAGTCTTTACTTCAAGTCACGTCAGATGGAGCGTGATTTTCGCTCAAAGGCACACCGTTTCGGCAGTGAAAATGACACCGAAGGCCCACCCACCTTGGCTACGCCACGCTACAACACCTACATCGACATCTTTGTGGGCATCGCCGTCTATCTATGCATTTCCACCTCGCTATTCCTCATGACACCCAACACGGTGACGCCCAGTTTTCGGCTTTGGGTCTCACTGTTCACCATTTTTACCGCCATACAGATATTTGCACTTTTCATTTTTACCCGGCAGATGTGCCGACGACACTCTACACTCTCCAAGGTATCACATGCCTCGGAGACTTGTGCAGATCGCATATTTGAGTCCATCTCCAGCTGGTATCCCTGGCATATTTGTCTGGCCGTGCTCATGGCAATGCCTGTTGTTTTAATAATAGCGAATTTTCTGCTGCTGGATCTCAATCAACTGGAAGCTTTCGAATACCATTACGGGTTTCTTATCTTCGTGTGCATTGTGCATTTCTGCAACTTTACCCAGCTCAACTGCTGGATGCGCAACATACTCGCCTTCCTGGCTGCCATGTGTTTCATTGGCATTGCCGTTTCCCAGCTCACTGTCTACTCCAATCGCACGGATGCCGCCGAGGCGGCTGCAGCTGTGAATATGAATGTAACGCAGATGCCCGTAATTGTGATTAAATCCAACCAGGTCGCCAAGTACATCATTGAGGAGATCAAATGGTTTCAAGACTATCACGTTGAGATCTATCTGGATCTCTTGCTGATACTCGTGCTGGTTTGGTTTCTGAATCGCGAATTTGAGATTGGTTATCGGCTCACTTTCTACGGCAATGCTGTGGCCAATCAAGATAAGATTCGCGTACAGAACATGAAGAATCAGGCCGATATGCTGCTGCACAACATCATTCCGAAACATGTGGCTGAGCACTTGAAGAACACCGCAAAATACTCTGAGAATCATCGCGATATAGCCATCATTTTCGCTTCCATTGTGAATTTCAATGAGATGTACGATGAGAGCTACTTGGGCGGCAAGGAATATCTGCGCGTGCTCAACGAACTGATTGGAGACTTTGACGAACTGCTCTCGCGTCCCGAATTTCGTTGTGTGGAGAAAATCAAGACAATCGGTCCAACCTTCATGGCTGCCAGTGGTCTGGATCCCATGTTTCGTGGTGATCGCCATGAGCATATACATGCACTTATGGATTTCTCTATAGCTATGCAAGGCGTGGTTGACGCCTTCAACAAGGATTTGCTGGAATTCAATTTGATACTACGCATTGGCCTTAATGTCGGTGATGTTACGTCAGGCGTTATCGGAACGAGTAAACTGCACTACGACATCTGGGGAGATGCGGTGAATGTTGCCTCACGCATGGACTCAACCGGAGTGCCAAATCGCATACAGGTCGGCAAGGAGTGTCTTCCATTACTTGTGCCAAAGTTTGAGTTTGAACCACGCGGCAGTGTGTACGTGAAGGGCAAGGATCACATGGAGGTGTATCTATTTACGCAACGCAAGCCTGATCTGCTGGGTGATGACGAAGATGAAGCGGCGGAAAATGAGGCTGCAGTTCTTGCCAACGAAGTAAAGCAGGAGAAAAACGAAACGGGTGAAGCTCTTGCGAACGCTAATGATGGCCAACAGTTGAATGGTCTAGTTGTGAGACTAGCAGGTGGGCGTGGAGGTGGCAAAGGTAGCTAGGTTCGGTTTCAGTTGCTGTAAGTTGATTACAGCACACAAATGTGCAATACGAAAATCGAAGGAAACTGTGATGAGTCAGTTCAGTCAGTGGAAATCGTACAAAGAGGCTCGTCAAATGCAACGAAATGTCCAGGAAAGAATTGCCCATAAAATAGCTATTGCTTTAAGTTTAAAGATCGTGTGATCAAAGGTAAAGATACAGCTTTATGATTGAATCTTGAAAGAAGAATGCTACAGAATATAACTGACAAGAATTATAAGAAGGAAATGTTAGAAAAGAGTAAATGCAAAGCATGAAGAAATGCTTAGAATAATTATATATAAAAGAATCAAGGATTGTGTAAGTAATGTGTGTAAGTTTAGAACGAAATATGACTGAAACGTTAACAAAATAAGTTGGGATCATATTAAAATAACTTTTTTCAGATATGTTAGCATTGACTGATCGATCTAGACGACAAGGAACAAGAATGAGAAAGTAACAAGTTAGACAAAAGTGCAAGATTCTAAAATTTTCTTACTTAGAAACTAAAGCTTAGCCATATACGATATAGAAAAATTTAAATCAACTTGTTATTTAACTTCGATGCAAGTGAAGTGGTAAAACAAAGCCTAAGAAAGTCCAAATTACATGCATTAACAATACAATCGAGTAATGTTTAATGAGTTTTACCACACCAAACTTTTAAATTAAAATAATGACTAACCCAATAAGATAATTTTAGATAAAATAAAATTTTAAATTATAAAGAAAATTCACCGATTAGAACTTTACTCGACAGAGAACACTTTGCTTCCCTGAAATTGATATGGGTTTAAAGTAAATTTTTACTATATATATTAGATATATTAGATGCAAATTTTAAATTCAGGTTTTTTAGTTCAGGTTCAGGAAACGGAAAAGCTCACTCCTTACCGCGCGTTCGAGCTTCTTTTTTTTAGTTTTGAGCTGGAGTTTGAAATTTTTATTGCAACGCTCTCACTCATGAATACGAGCCGGAGCCAGGCACAATTTTCTATACCTCTCCCTCTTGCTAGCCCGAGTCTGCCTGTCACTCTCGCTTACGAGCAAGAGGCAGACAAAATGTTCTCTATCACTCCAATAGTAAAATTAGATAAAGCATATGCATGTCGGAGAGACAAACTGCCTAACTGTCAAAACAAAGTTGACAGCTCAAAGAAAATCTGAAAACGATGAGAAAGCGAAAATTGGCCGCATTCATCGCAGTCATCTGTTGTGAACTGTTATCATAGCGATACCTTAGTATCTCTTTTCACTTCAAAATAAATAGGCAGTACAATTAATTGTCGTGAAAAAATGTTGCTCAGACACATGTTGCGATAATTTCACGCAGCGGAACAGAGTACTGCTCTGCCGAACATGTTGTGAAAATATCCACGCTTGTTTCGCAGCTGTCACTTTGTGTATGGAGATTTGAGTGGAATTTCACATGAAACTGAACGGAGTACTATGCTTAATGTGTTGTGAAAATGATTTATTTTAGTTATTATAATTGTTTAATTATGTAAATAATTTCATTGTAAAGGTTTCCCAAGGAATTTTAACACATCAGTCAGTTACCAACTATTGACTTCGCTGAATGTGGCAATTGATTTCCTTTTGTTCTCATTCGCCAAATGCTTACTTGGACAATTTTTGATATGTGACAGACAACGCTGCCCGAAATGCATCAACCTTCTCTAGTTCTGCCATGATCACTCCCTTTCGTAAGACCGAGCCTTCATGTCACTCCCATAAATTGTCAAAATGCTTGCATATAACAAAGAAAAGGCACAGTTGATAGTTTGAGCAAAGGCGAAAAAGAGCACATTACTCTCAAGTGCCGCAACCTTATAAACCCATTAACCTTGGTTCAGACGAGTATCAACTGATTGAAGTTCATACCTTTTTTTTTTGTTCACTTTTAATCTCTTTGACTAATTTATGCATATCTTGAGCTTCATTCAAATTTTTATAACGTTTGGAATTCATTTTTGATATAGCAGCGAGCTCATGTTTTTAGCTTGTCTGTTTCGACAAGCTCATTCGAGTAATGAGATTATCAGTAAAAATTAGAGAGTTTATTAAAATGTACGAAAATTATTTCAAGTAAGTTTCAAGCAAAACAGCTAATTACACAATTTGTCAGTAGAAATCAATTAATTTTTGCTTAAGTTACTGATTAATTCTGATAAAAAATACGTTATGCAAAATATATAAAACACTTGCTCTTATAACTATCTAATGATAATTATCGCATTTATTTTCACAAAACAATAGAAAATTTGAGCTGCCAATTTAATGATCCGCTAATTGAAGCTCTAGAGAGTGACATTTTGCAAGCTCTTCTTCCCTCTCGAGCTTGAAAAATGTGTAAAAAAGCGCTTTAAAGAAATTTCAAACCTTTTAATTGTATACAAGTTAATTATTCTCATTGATTACTAATATCAAGAAATCGAGTAAAAAGTGAGATCAAATTTTTAGGAGAAGTCAGAAAACACATGATGTATGTATCATTTTGTATCCATTCCTTCACCCTTTTTTTAATTAGGATTGATTTTTGTTCTTTTATGACTTGAACATGGCAGCCCTGCTTGAAAAAAGTTGTTTTTCGTTTGCTCGTGAGCTGCTTCTATCATGGCTTGCTCGTTGTTATATTCGAAAACGGCATCGGGAGCGTCATAAATTGAAAAACTACAAACTTTATAAAAAAAATCTTTAGGTTTTGAGAGTGAGCTACAAAATCGGTTCGAGTTTTGCGAGCGCAAGTTTCAGTAAATTGAAAAATTGCTCAGGTTTGCTAGCGCAATATTCAGTCTTATATATAAATCCCAGAAGGAAATAACCCGAGTTTAATTAAATCATTTGCATGACTTCATACATTATTTCCATAGCACTACTTTTGTGTATGAAAACAGAAGAACATACAGCAATCTACTGCTTGATACTCGATGTATGCTTAATCTGAGCACAAAGGTTAATTTACTACTTTCTCGCACACTAGTACCCAATGCAAGAAGAACTAGACTTGATACTTTATCGAAAACAACAGGTATGTTTCCATACTCGATTCAAGTAACTTGAAGTTGCTTGAAAGCGTTATTTAACAAATTTTTTAAGCTCGAGAGTGAAGAATTGCATGCAAAATGTAACTCTATATTCTATTACAATTACTTGAAGTTAGTATGGAAACAGACTTACTGTAAGCAGCAAATTTCCTTCTGGGATATGAGTAGGTAAAACAGTTTGGTACCATTTTCTCCCGTGTTTCTCAACCGTTTTTTATTATTTTTTTTTTTTTAATGAATTAGAGTCGGGAAAAGGATTGTTGCGAATAGTTCTTATAAAAATTTACTTGCTTTAAACAGGTGATATTATGTATTTCAAGCATAGTGGCTTCATGTAAACGTAGAAGACCCGCACAAAAAGAAAAAAGACAAAACATTTGGAATTGTTTCGTTTGGTTTTTTTTTCTTTACACTGTGATATGAGTTCGCTCAAGGCTCATTTATAAAACTGAAAAACTTGAGCAAGGTTCATTTATAAGGTTGTGGCACTTGAGAGAAATGCACTCTTTTTCCGCCTTTATTCGAACTGTCACTGTACTTTTCTTTGTTCTAAGCATTTATTTTCTTAATTTCTTTTCATCCATGCCACAATCTTATAAATGAGCCTTGAACTTGAGAGCGAACTCGGTCAAACTGTCAGAAGAAAAACTATCAAAATAAATGCATAGAACAAAGAAAAGGCACCGCTGACAATTTAAGCAAAGGTGGAAAAGAGCGCATTTCTCTCAAGTGCCAGAACCTTAGAAGTTAACCTTGAGTTCGCTTACGTTCTCATAACAGCGAGAAACGATTTTTTTCTTTTTTAAGTTTTCCGCTCACATTGCGCTCATTTCTGAGTGAGAAAACTAGTGACTAATTTATTAGGCAAGTAAAAGAGTAACAATTTTAATGAAAAACATATGTTTCTAACATTAATTTTGTATCGAATCAATAAAGAATGTATGCGTAAAGGTCAAATTTCGACCACAGGCGAACTCTAGTAATTAAAAATGTCTCTGTCTCGAGAGCGAGAGCTTCAGAAAAAAAATACAAACGTTTAAAAAAAATAAAGCTCTCAAAGCTACAAAAACGCGAGTGCAACCCTGCAATCATTTGGAAGACGATTAGAAGAGAAGTTGATTTGGCGAAGAACTTGCGATTCGCCCAAGGGTTCTTTGGAAGATTGGTCGCTTTTCTATCGCCCTTTTCGAGAAACACTTTTTTTTTAATATGGAAAATGAATTGCTTACCGTGTCTCGCACCACTCTCAGCCTTCGTTTTGTTTTACATAAACATGCAGTAAGACTCCTTTTGCCGATTCGTGTGCGACTCTTCAAGCGATTCGTTTGAGACTATTCCCAGCGAATTTCTTAAGACCCCTCTCGGCGATTCTTTAGCGACTCTTCCTAGTGAATCGCTAACGCACCCCTTAGGCGATTCGTTTGCGAATCTTCCCGGCGAATCGCTTTTATGGCCTCAGCTGCTTACAGTCGGCGATACCCGGATGACAAATGAGCTCGCCGGCGATTGTCTCATCTTCCCAGCGATTCGCTGGCGGCTCTCAGACGATTGAAAGTGTTTGCAGGGAAATTGCAGAAAATTTTAAAAAAAATTGTCTAGACTCGTGAGCGCGAGCCTCGGATAGTTAAAAATGACTCCAACTCGCGAGAGAAAGTTTCAAAAAAATGGAGAAACCACAGCTCTCGAGCCAAGATTCTGAAGCCGTAAAAAAACCTTTCGCGAGCGTGTATTTCCGTTTCCTTGTTCAAATACAACTTTTGACATTTCAAACGTAAGTTTTTACAAAGCGAATTTAAATTTTAAAGCTACAAATGCAACTTAATACACATCAAACTTAAGTTTTGGCCTTGTGTATTGTAAAATATTCATTTTTAAAGTGGAAACAATTTATATTTAAATTTAAAAACGAGTTAAGTTTGATTTGTAAAAAGTTAAATTTGAAATATAAAAAGCTGAATTCGACTTAAAATACCTGCACACCGACATAAGTAATTAAAAACGATTAATATAGTGTGCAATTTAAAGTAGAAACTTCAACTATATTCACACTTAAAGGTTTGTGCATAAAATGCTTTTTTTGGGTTGAAAAAGTCATTGCTACAAAAATTGATTTTCACTAAACAATATTTCATAAATTAATATTTAAGTTGAAAATATTAAATTTGTCTACTCATCATAAGCATAAATATTTAAATCGACTTCCAAAATAACTTAAAAATCAAAAACCAACTCTGAAATTTTTTCAACATTTCAATGAAGTCTTTCAGAAATCTTATACAAATTGCATAGAAAAGGGCAAGGGTATTTTGGTAATAGGTATTATAATAAGGAAAATGTACTTTATTGAGATGGTCAACAAAAAATGTGTACTCCAAAAAGATTTTCATAATAGAATGGTCCTTTTTTTACAGAATGGGACCAATAAACGTGACTTTTGACAAAGAAATTATATTTTATAGGAAACACAATATTATGAAAATCAATTTTCAGTATGAATTTCTCTGAACAAACCTGTGTGAATATAGTATTAAGTACAGCACTTAAACCATAGCAAACCCATGGCAAAACAAAAATACAATCAAGAAATTTTTCAACTGGGTCACTTTGTAATATTGATCGACCGATTAAAGGTTTCACAAAAATACAAACAAAAAAAAATAATGGAGAGCTTACAAAGAGACTCAAGAACGAGCATATTAAATATGAATAAAATAAGTTCTTTACATTTTTTTATCAACCCAACATAATAACAATAAGAAAAAAGATAAAAACAAAGAAAGTAGCACTCAGGTTATGTTCTGTATCTATTCTATATGTACCTTATAATACATTATATTTTTTTTTATAAAAAAAAACAAAGATATTCTATAAATTTTTGTAAATGTGATTTGAAAATAAGAAAAAAAAAATAAATGGAATTTTGGTGAAAACTTGGCCAAATTTTTTTTTTTTAAAAAGTACTAGCTTATAAATAATTGTGACCAACATTACTTTTTTTTGTTTTTTGTAAAGAGATAAAACTTTTATATAAGAAAACACAAAAAGGTGTAACAAAACGTGAACAAAACAATGAAGATATTTTTAATGATTTTTAAGAATAAAAACAAATTAAATTTTTTAACTCAACTGTTAGCAGCTAAAAAGAGTTTAAGAAACTTGTCTGCAACAACAACAACAAAAGCCTAAATAAAACAAACCTTAGAATTATAGTGATTAAGTTATTGTTAAAAATTATCAAAGAGATTTATAAGAGAAAAAAAATAAAAAAGCATATTCCATGTAAAAACAAGTGTCTTTGTGCAAAACCTAACCTTAAAATGTCAAACAAATAAAACTTTTTAAAACTAGCAAATTTTCTATTGATGTTAAATATATTTATAGCAAACAATATATGATAATACCACACACACACACACACACACACACACACATAGAGATATTTATAGCATACATAGAATTATATTTATTTTTATTAATTACAAATAAAGAAATATTTATTTATTTACACATAAATAAAAAAATATAAATAGCTACATTTTTATTGTGCTCAATGTGCTCAAGTAACGAAATATTTAAAGCTGCAACAGCAAATTAAAAAAAAAACACATCATTCATACATACAAACATAGTATAAACATTAGCTACAAACATGTACATAAATATAGTAAATGTTGAAAAACTACCTTTTCTACTGCTTATTTTTAGTATTCATTTTTACTACTAATGAACGAACTCAAGTTGTTAAAATTTTTCTAAGACGCATTTTTCTTAAACTTGTAAGGTATTATTTGCTTAATTTAACACAATTATTAATTAATATATACCTATCATTGTAAATTATTTCTACATTACCTTAATGAAAATTTAATACAACCTGTATATTTGTATATTTATATTTGTTTTTCAAATTTATTTGTGTTATATTTGTATTTATGTATATTTATTACTAACTATGTTTGCTTATAGTTATTAGTAATGTATTTTATAAGTTTAAATTTGAATAATGTTATGTTTACTTAAATTAATTAATGAAATTTTATAAGCCAATAAAATTTAAGTAGAACAAATCATAGAAGAAGAAAAATATTGAATATTCATACTATATAAAGCAAATATAAAAGAATGTTTTAATGTGGCAAACAGATTTGTTTTATTTTTAAAAAAACAATTTTAGCAATGAGTATTATAACATACGGAAAATATTAAAATAACTATTTTCACAGATCATCCCGATTGAAAAATCTTATTTAATACGGATATTTAGGCCCTTTAAAGGAGGTCTTTTCAATTTCTGATCAGGTTTATTTGTTTGTTAATTGTTATTGCGTCCCATAGTAAGATATCTTATAGTTTAGTCTTTATAAAAACAAATTACATGAAACGCATATGAACTACAATAAAATAAAAGGTAGGTAATGTGACAAAATAAATGTATCTTAAAAATCGCAAAGTAACACCTAAACCACCCATCCGATTAGCATAAAAATGCATATTTAGATGTTTTCGGGTACACGAAGCCTTTTGGTTTTTTATTTTTTGCAATATTTTAATCAACAGAGAGAGCGTTCTAATACAATATTCTTTAAAAATCAAACAAAAATCCTCATCCGCTCATCTGATTAGCACGGTAATTTTTAAAAAGGTGTTTTCGGGTACGATAAGTATTTTGTTGCTATATGGTTTGCTCTATATTGATCACCAGATGGCGCTGTAGTGCAAATGTCTTTAAAGAAATCGGAAATCTTTTAAACGACTCATCCAGTTTGTATATAAATTTGTATAAAGATGTTTTTGGGTATGATGTGTCTTTTGGTGCAATTTATTTTGACATAAAATATACTCCAGAGGTCACTGTAGTACAAAACTCTTAAAAATTTGCAATAAAATCAAAAACCGCTCATCTTTAGTGGAATTCCCAATAATTTTACGATAATATTCGTTGTCGTCATCAGTCATTGTGCATGCCACGCTCATAAAAAATTACAGTTTTTGCTATAATGCAGAATCACAAGCACTTCATACAAAAAAAAAATCATATTAAATATATTTTATTAATTAATCATAATTAATTCTTTTTTAATTCTTGTCTGAATAGCAATTGATCAATTCTGAATTTTTATAGGTCTTTTCTGTTTTTCAATTGATCTATTTTGAATTTCGAAGGGTATTTGAATTAATATTTTCTAAATTTTAAGTGATATTTTCTGAATTTCATTTGATCTATTCTAAATTTAAAATAGAATTATCAATTCCAATTAATCTATTCTGAATTCCAAATGGATATTTTTAATTTTAAATGATACTTCTTAATTTCCACTTTTTTTTTTTAATTTCACTTGATCTTTTCTGACTTTTAATGGATCTGTTCAGACTTTCATATAGCATCTCACTTTCCAGTAAGAGTGAATGTACACTAGGTGTCATAAATCTTCGCTATTATTGAACAAAAACTTTTCTTTAGCTAAAAAATTTCAAAAGAACTACTATTTATTTCAATTTATTTCGACTATTTGCTATACACATCACTAGGGATCGGATTTTTATGCAAAATCATTTTAAAATCAAATCCTGTGTAAAGGATAGCAACGTGAATTGTTTATTTTTAAAATATTGATTAAATATACATAACTGATCTAAATGTGCTAAAATTTTGCCTAAAATATGCATAGTTTAGATTTTTGACACTAATTTTTTAGACGTTTTGCATAAAAATCCGATCCCTACACATCGCTAATGATGCTGTGTACATATTTTTTTCGAACTCGTTCAAAAGGCGTTGGAAATAACGACACTGATGACTCCACAGTTGTGCAATGCAAGCCTCAAAAGTGTACGCTCATTGCTTAAAATCAGTGGGGAACGAACGACGACCATCTTGCAGAGTGGATGGAAAATTTTTAGCTGCTAAAAAGCGCATATACTTTTTGAGTTTTTTAATGTTTAAATAAAACTAGTAAACGAAATAATAATAAAATATTAAAAGTTAAACGATTATTGTATTTTTTTTTTTTTTGTAAATTTGACTGTACCGCGGTGATAACTGATGGCTGCTGTTTGCTGAGTTGCTGACGCTGCATTTTTAACTGGTGATTTGCTTATTGGCTTGACTGGGATTGCTGGTGGCTGTTGGAACCTGCATTTGTGCCGGACAGAGCTCCATGTATTCCGTGATCAACCGATATTTGAGTTTTTAAGATTGGGTGTACAATTTGGACGTGTCGTTACCGTTTCACACTGTCAGCGGTGGCTCTGACGTCGACGCAGCGGCTGTGGCTGTGTGTGGGTGTGTGTTGGTGCAAAAATTAGCGGGTAAAATTCCTAAAAATAGCGCGAACATTTTAGAAAGCGCGGGAATTTTACATCCAATAATGTTTTTAGTTTGGAATGAATAAGAAATATTCTAAAATTATAAGAACATTCAAATATGGTGGCATTAATAAACCATTAAAAGCGGCTAGTATGATTAGCCCAAGAAAAACTGAAGCGGCACAGCAACTGGTTGCCCTGTCATCCTGTACAACACAGCCGCAGCACAATGCACATCTGCAGAGGATGAAAACTGCAGTAAATTGCGAGCCTAAAATGCGGGAGTTAAATACTCAACAAATTGTTGAAGCAATGCAACATGATTGGCAGGAGGTGGCCAAACGTTCAAGAACAAGACGCTCCTCAGGCAGCAGCATATCTGCTGAGGAGAATGCCCCCCCAAAAAGAGATAATCGCTTTGCGATTTTTAATGAAATTGCTCTTAAGGAGAAATTAAATAAGCAGACGCAGAATCAGTATCCGGTATTGCAGAGTGAGTCGCAAGCGGAGGCAGAGAACGTTGAAGCGGTCAACAACAAAGAAGAAACCAGTGACGTAAATCCCAATATAAGGATTTCTCAAGGGAAAAAAGGTAGGTTTTGTCCACCAATATTCATCAAAAATTTAGATGTTAGGCAACTTGTTTTTGATTTAAGGAAAAAATGTTGTTTTTAAAGTTGTTAACTTAGGACAAAAAGTAAATTTTTTATTGAGGACAGGGTGATCCATCGGGCTCTGCTCGAGAAGATCAGAGTTAGTCCTGGAATTCAGGCCTATTCATTTACTCCTAAGGAGGAAAAAAATGTGAATTTGGTTTTGAGAGGTCTCTCATCTGGGTATGAGGAGTCAGAGGTCCTTGACGAATTGCTTTCGTTAATTCCTGGTGGGGTAGAAAAGGTTTCTAGACTGGTTACGCCTCGTTCTCGGAGAGAGCAAAAAAGGTATGACATATTCTTGGTAAGACTTCCTTTAGGGAAGACTAAATCTGAGGTGCTGAAAATAAAGTTTTTGTTTAACACACAGGTGTTCTGGGAAAAACCGAAAGGTAACTCAGGGCCCATTCAATGCAGACGATGCCAGCAGTTCGGCCATATGGCGATGAATTGTGCAGGCGATTATAAATGCATCAAATGCAACAACGAGCACCTTCCAGGGAATGCAGTGTAACGGTCGAGTCTGGGCAGAAACCTTTTTGTCTTAATTGCAAGAGGGACCACCCTGCCAACTACAGGGGCTGTGAGAAGTACAAAGAGTATTCTCTGTACAGAAAAGAATTGTTGCAGAAGGCGAAAGCTAACGCGAAGTTGAGAGCAGAAAATGTTTTCATTGCTTCTAAAGCGCCTCCACCCTTAACGGTGTCCTACGCCAGCCTCTTTAGAGGGCAGGATGGTCCCTCTGCAAATGTAATACCAAAGAATGTTAATCATTCTAAAGATAATGTGTTGAATCAATTTTTTAATCTTTCCAAGGACTTGTTTGGAGTGAGTGTACAGGGTCTCCTGTCAAAAATTGAGAGCTTCATGAGAAACATTAAGAGCTGTGCCTCTATCCAGGAAAAAAGAATGTCTTATTTAGAGCTTCTAAATGAAATTATTGTAAATGATATATAATGTCTTTTAATTTTGTATATTTTTTTCTTCGCCTTACCTGTCTCTGATTGGAATGATGATGGAAGATCTCGATTTGAGCTCTTATGGATCACCCTTACCTTACTTTTTAAAAGCCCTTCCAGGGCATAGCCGGGGATAAATTTTGTTTCTTTTTACTTCATCTTATTTAAATTCGTTCTTTGGAATATTTTTAAAGAAAACACTAATGATGTTGGTGGACAAAGCCTACTTTTTATTAATATATTTACTAATATTTTGATAAGACTCAAGTACCTGACTTTATTAATTAATATATAAGTATATGCCTTATTGTACTGTACGATGGTTACCGTAAGTTGAAAAAAGAAAACAGCTAAAGAGAAATATGTAATTATATATTTACTCTATATATTTACAGTTATTTATAGGTATCTATAACTGAATTATTGAATTTTAAATTTATTAACTGCATGTATATACATATCTGTTCGCCAAAGTTAAGTAATGGTTTCCATGAGGAAACATAATTGCTATTCATGTTTCAATCTTTATACTTTTTCTAATATTGCACTATTGATTTTATTCAAAGACAGTGTACAAGATAAAACTATGAATTATTAGCGATAGCTATTTTGCTTTGTTAAAATTACATGTTACGAAAGCGCATCGTATTTTCCTTGTTTGTAATTGTTACACAATTTTGCTGTGTATTCGTTTTTAACTTTAAAGTTATATTACTGTATTGATGTACCCATTATTGCTCTCTTTTACTCATAGCAATCTCAATCGAGAAAGTAGCAACGACTTTGTATTGTATAAAGTAGACTTAATTTTAGCATGCCAAACTGCCACGGTCATGCTGGTCGTTGTCTCACTCTTTCTTATGGTAGTTTTTTTTTTTTTAGAAATTTGTATATTCACTTGAATGACACTCGTCATATGTTATAATTCTATTACTCAGTGAGCAGGAGTAAAACTTGTCTATAATAAGATGTAAGCCATGTGGCATTCAGTTTATTAATTTACTTGATAAAGTAACCGATTGTGCAGGCCATACTATATAGCCGCTAAGTTTACAATTAGGCAATTGTTTGTATCTTCTTGTATTATCGATTTGTATAAGACTCAATAAAGTACTACTACTACTACTACTACTTAAAATCAGTGCCACGGCAAAATTAGACAAGGTAGTGTTAGGGCAGAGTCGGTGACCGAAACTGTCAAAACGAAGTTGACATTTCATACAAAATCTGCAACCAATGAGAATGCAATATGAAAGCAAGAATTGACAAAAATACCAAAATGACTGAGTTTGACAGTTATGATCACTAAGAAAGAGAACACATTCAGCCCTAACACTACCTTGTCTAGTTCTACTATGATCAGTGGTCCCCAAACACATACTACTACAATTTTCGGATTTCGTGCTTATGTTAGTAGATCTCTCACTCTCTGCACTGATACAAATTGTTGTACAGGTATTAAGCAAGAATTGTATTATTATAAAAAACAATTTTTAGTATTTTATTATTATAAAGAAACAAAAATGGGAAGCCTTTCTTTTAATTTGTTTCAATTTGTGAATTTTTTCATTCCAATGAGTCCTGAATAAATTTTTCATGCTATTCTTTCTCTAGTTTAAGAACTAACGCATTACGTTATTCATTTTCCACAAACGAATATTGAGGATCCATATTTCTGAAGTGCCTTTAAAAAAAATATATTCCAATGTGCCACTGTGCGTTGGCAAACCAAGCATTATGGCAGTCCTTAAAAATTTTCTACAAATAAAAAATCACATTCCAATTTCATTTTGCACAGCGGATAAGCTGATCAAATGGCGTGAACCTTTCGTTTGAAGTTTCAGAGCCAACTAAATAAGATTACTTCATACGTGTGATCGTGTCGGTGTAATGTTCAGCTTCAAATCTGTTGTTAAGTGCTAGTTCTGTGCTAAGTAACCACCATTTCAACTTCATTAAAGTAAAATGCATATTCAAAAATTATTAAAAATTCATACCGATAAAGAAGAATTTTAAGAAAAGCCAGCTACCATGGCCATGTCGCCCGAAAAAACCTTTCATTTACTTGGTAAACCGAAAAAACGTATTGATTTTGCAACTAAAGGGGGAAGAGTCGTGATATGGGGATGTATGGCAGCTGGAGGCGTAGGCAATTTGCAATTTATAGATTCATTAATGGACAGATTTGCCTATTTGGATATTCTGAAGAGGAATATAAAACAGAGTGCTGAAAAGTTGGGATTGTCCACTGATTTTTATTTCCAACATGACATCGACCCAAGGCACACTGCTGAAGTCGTTAAGCTTTGGCTCCTGTATAATGTCCCAAAAATGTTGCATACTCCGCCACAATCGCCAGATATAAACCCAATAGAGCACCTATGGGCATTACTAGAGAGAAAAATCTGTCAGCGAACCATAACTAGTAAGAAAATGCTAAAGGACGTGCTTAAAGATCAGTGGGAGAAGATATCGTCTGGAAAGACCACACACCTGGTTAATTCCATACAAAATAGGCTCAGAGAGGTTCTCAAACGTCGAGGCTCTCCAACAGGGTATTAACTTTTTGTTTCATTTTTTGTTTATAACTATTTTTCTTAAAGGTCTGTTTCCAGCTCTTAAGTAAATCAAATTTTTCATATAAAAAAAAAAACTGAAAAGTAATTAAAAGAAATTTTCTTTTTTCAAAATTACTTAGAAGTGAATACAGCTCTTAAGAAAAAATTTTTTATTTATACTACTTTTTTTCAATGAAAACCAGACACGGAAACACTGTGACTGAAAAGAAATATATGATAGAGGCATTGTTTCTTTAAGTAAAGTTGCGAAAGTATCTTTGCAGATATATTTATTTTTATTTTTCTTAGCTATAGTTTGGTGATGGTTTACGAAAATGGTCATATAAATGCATGTAAGGCAGAGGTAATGTTGTTTGCAGGTTACTGCCTGCGCCTGGCTGCCTGCCTGTCCGAATCGGCGTTTACTCTGTTTGCAAAATAAGGCTGCCCGCAGAGTAAACGCCGAACAAGGCGGGCGCAGGCAGTTCACTGCGAAGAAACGAGATAGAAATAATTTTTTTCTCACTTGTTCACATAGTTTTCCTGCGCTTGCCTGCCTGCCTGCCTGCCTGCTTCGGCGTTTACTCTGCGGGCAGCCTAAGAGCACTCGTGATAACGAACGTCTACGACACAAGAATGCACAACGAAGCAAGATATTAGTAACATTCGCAAGAAAATTCATGCTTTTACGTTCATTCGCTCCATGAAAAATATATTAAATGCAGCTCTCAAAGTAAAGAGAATATATCGCTAACGAGAATGTATCGAACGTATTTATTGCATTTTCGTTTCGTGGCTGGCGGATTAACGAAAAGCGTCTGAACGTGTTGAAAAAAATTGCGTCACTCTAACGAATTGCAGCTTTTATGATATTTGCTGTGCGACATTTGATGTGCCTATATGTCGCGGATATTTAATTTAATACACAGTACAACACAAAAATTCCAAACAAAAAATCACTTATCCCAGCCGAAAGTACTCGATGAGAGGAGAAAAGTAATTTCTGGATTTTGCTAGATTGGTTGCCGTTCGTTTTTTATGAGCCTCTATAGTTTTTTCGCCAAATTCGATTTTGAGCACTTTTTTGCAACTTTCTTCTATTTTTCGCATGGCCATAGTTCGAAAAATGCTGTGAATTTTTTTTTGCAGTCTTCAGCAAAGTTGTAGCTTTTGACTCGGCCAACAAAAAATGCTGAATATATTAAGCCGGAAAAATTTCATCTTCATGCTCAAAACCCCAAAAATGTCGAAAAAATTACCACTTTTTTCACCGATTTTTTCTGTTTTTCGACTACAGCTCTTGAAGTATTGAACATTTTACCAAACAATCAAGGGGAGAAATGTAGCCTATAAAATTATGAACTTCTAGTACATACCAACTTCATACGATCACTCCTTGATACGGATTTGGCCATACAAATGTGATTAATTTTCATTTTTTTTTTTTTATTATTATTTTTATTGAGCAAAAGTTTAAAAAAGGCACATGTATTATTTTTTTTTTTTTTTGCAATTGGTATTGAATTTTCTGATTAAAGTGAAAAACATGAAAATATATGAAAGATTATGAAAAAAAGTATAAAAAAAGGCATCAAACGGGTATTAATTTGTAATTTTTTTTTTTTTTTTTTTTTTTTGTTAATCAGTATCGTCGATGTCCATTTGGGCTGTCTGGCGCGAAGTTGATGATTTGACAGTTGACGTTCCAGAAGTGGAAGGCCGAGATTTCTTTGCAGCTGGTTCGCTTGATTCGTCGTCTGATTCTGAGTTTAAAATAGCCACTTCTGAGTTTGACGGCCACTACGATAAACTTTTTCACGATGCCCAATTTTATATGTAGTGGTGGTAGCAAAATATTATCAATATTCTCAATTAACGGTTTGTTGATCAAATTCAAATGCTTTTGATTCTTCAGATCTCTTTTCACCCAATGTGTGGCCTTATAGTGGTCATGTTTATACCGCGAATCCCATGTGCAGTAGAAGCAGAAGTTTCAATGACACCTTGCAAAATAATTACTACTTTTAAGTCGCAGCAAATTTTCCAGTTATGCTGCGTATATTTGATTTTGTCCAATATATCTGACATGACTTCATAACATTCCTTCATATTCGTTCCGAATGCCAACGTGATGGATGGCATTTTATTTGTAACATGTAATAATACAGCCTTCAAACTTGACGTGGAGCCATATAAATAATCTCCAGTCGGCAGCATTATATTCCATACCCATTTTGTTCACTAAGGCTTTTATGTCGTTGCAATATGTGAACGTATTCAAATCATTGACGTTGTATAGTTTTTGGAACTCAGCTTGGCGCTTACGGTAACCGCTGGCGATAACGTTTTTCTGTGTCAGATTTCTGCGCTTCATAAATGTAGTGAAAAATTCGGCATCACGCTGCGAAAAACAAAATTTGGTCACGAGGAAATCGATTTCTTCTTGTGCTAGTGGCTTTGGTGCATCATCTGCGATTTTAGGGGGAAAATCCGGATCGAAGTCATCATAGTTGGTGTTTCCCCTTTCTGATGTCATCATTGATAGCATACTCGGACTCGGTGGTTTTGGTACTTCGGCATCATCGGGCATCGGTATTGGTAATTCAGCGGAGTCAGTGGCATTATATACTTTTGCTCCGCGTTTTTTTCTGTTAATTTCTTTGGTAAAATTTACGCAAGCGTAGCACTTGTCTGGGTCATGTACCCCGGACGTATTTCTTACCCACAGCATTGGCTTGACATACCGTAAACATAAATTTCTTTGATGCAACCACCCCAAGAGATTGCCATAACATAATGAACACACCGTATTTGGCGTATGTTCGTCGCCACTTGTATCCTCTTCACCGATATAAAGTTTATATGCGAGTTTAAAATTATTAGAAAATAAATTTTTTCGTTCTTGTTTTCCATGTTTTGGCTCTAGTTTACCACAAACGTAACAGAAACTATCTAATTTCGAGCATCTTTCCATTTTCAATCACTCACTTCAATCACTTATATAAAAAAAGTAGAATGACAAAAATTTACCATTGCATCTGTTGATTTCAAGTGTAAAACCACAACCAACTTCGCGCGTCACAGCTGATTGTCACCACTGCTGTAAATGAGGTCAACCAGGGTTGATCTTACACAATAGTGATGCCAAGTCGTGTCATAGAGTTATGTGGGTTAACTTATATAAATTTACTTTGTTCTTTCATAAAAAAAAAACAACAACAACGATTTTGACAAATACGCATTTATTTTGTTGTTTCGTATATAAAAAACGAAAATAAAAAAAAGCGCAAAAATGTTTGTGAAGGTGTGGTCATATGAAGTTGGTATGTACTAGAAAGTTGTTCATAATTTTATAGGCTACATTTCTCTCCTTGATTGTTTGGTAAAATTTTCAATACTTCAAGAGCTGTAGTCGAAAAACAAAAAAAATCGGTGAAAAATTGGTAATTTTTTTGACATTTTTGGGGTTTTGAGCATGAAGATGAAATTTTTCCGACTTAATATATTCAGCATTTTTGTTGGCCGAGTCAAGAGCTACAACTTTGCTGAAGACTGCAAAAAAAATTCACAGCATTTTTCGAACTATGGCCATGCGAAAAATAGGAGAAAATTGCAAAAAAGTGCTCAAAATCGAATTTGGCGAAAAAACTATAGAGGCTCATAAAAAACGAACGGCAACAAATCTAGCAAAATCCAGAACTTACTTTTCTCCTCTCATCGAGTACTTTCGGCTGGGATAAGTGATTTTTTGTTTGGAGTCAAAAAGTTGAATATTGCGTGATATTAAATAGTGATATTAAATAGGAATGAAACAGTGATATTAAATAGGAATGAGTAGGCAAAAAATTAAATAAATGGAAACAAACAGGAACAACAACAAAGAGGAACGCGTTGCTAGAGAACGGCAGAGAGGTATAAAAGATAAAAGTATATATGTATATTGAGTTGGCAGACACTCGAGTTTCAAGCGAAGCGTCCGAATGTCTTCATTGTCTGAATGCTGCCTTCGTATTCATTCGCTTCGTATTCAGTGATATTAAATATGAATGAGTAGGCAAAAAATTAAATAAATGGAAACAAACAGGAACAACAACAAAGAGGAACGCGTTGCTAGAGAACGGCAGAGAGGTATAAAAGATAAAAGTATATATGTATATTGAGTTGGCAGACACTCGAGTTTCAAGCGAAGCGTCCGAATGTCTTCATTGTCTGAATGCTGCCTTCGTATTCGTTCGCAAACCGTTGTTTACGAGCTTGAGCCATATGAATGCATTCATTTTTGTGTGCGATTGTAGCTGATGGCGATTGTTATTCGAATGGCAAAAATTATGAATGTTCTCATTCGAATCTCTGATCACTATTCAAATAAACAAAAAAAATCAGCTAACAGCTCCACAGATTTTTTTTGGAAAAAATATTCTGCCAAAATAAAAATAAATTATTTATTTTTGTGAGATGTCAAATTTGCCTTCATACCTTTTTTTTTTACTTAAGAAATATATTCAAATATTTCTTAAGTAATTACTTGAGAGCTGGTTAGAGGCCTTAAGAGCGTAAACTTTTCAAGTACAAGTTTTTAAAACTTTAAGTTATTTTTGTAGTTTTTGAAATTTTAAGTAATTTTATAAAAACTATGATAATGGCCCGTATGAATAAAAGTAGCAGATTCAACCTTACTACTGTTCAAAATAAAAATACTTCAAAAGTAGTTACTTTAAATGAATAAAGTACTCCTTACTACACTACAAGAATCAGCTGTTTCGAACTTTCTAACAATTAGCCGGATTGGTATGAATAAAAGTAGTGTTTGCTACTGATTTTGAGTAGTGAGCAAAATGACATACTACAAGTTTGTAGTAAATTATTTATAAATATTAAATTTATTGAGTTTATTTAATTTGATATTTATTTGAGCAGGCGGAAAGGAAGATTTGTCGAAGTTGAAAGCAAACTACAAGCATGAAAATCGGCGATGGACAATTTTAAAGCTCTCTTAAGATTCACTTTATTAGGGGCATTCACGATTCACTGCACTTACCTGTGCAGTTGAGGACTAGAAGACTTTTGCAATTGTGCAGTTGGGTTTTCGTGAACACGCCACTATCACTTTTTACAAAGTTGTCAAAATTTTCAATGTGCACAAGTATACATTTGCTTCAGTCCTCAATTGCACTGGCAAGTGCACTGAATCGTGAATACCCCTATTTACTAGCTGCGACGAACATTTAGAGGTTTTTTTTGGTTTCTTTTTTTATTTTATACTAGCTGAACCCGGTGTGCTTCGCTAACCCCCTCGTATAAAATAATATTAAAAGTATTTATATATTTACAAAAATTTATTTATTTAATTTAATTATTGCAATGCTTCGCCTCTTTTTTTGTTGTAAACCAATTAGAATTCAGCAATGAATCGCATGTAATTTGCTTCATGCTCATCCTGGTATTCCTAATTATGCCAATACCATATGTACCAAATAGCATCAACGTAGGTCAAAAAATGCTCAAAATATGGCGATTTAAAATTTTGGGTTATATGGGCAGTGCCACGCCCCTTGGTCCAATAAAAACTTCATATAGCCTATTATTCTTTCCAGAGTCATAGTAAAATGCTTGGGCTTGGCCTCCAAGGGCTTGGCCTCCTATAAAGCACAAACAAACAAACAAACAAACAGACAGACAGACATTCATTTTTATATATATAGATTGAAAGCAGATTAATTATAATCAAAATCAAAAAATATTATAAATAGAAATATTTTTGGATAGATAACTTAGAACTATGAGTGTGTTATTCTAAGGAGGTGTAGAAGTAAAAGCAACTTGCTTGAGTATAGAAGAGGATTTATATTATTGGGGGTTTTTTTTTATATATGATGAATTTTATAATCAAAAATTTGTTCAATAATTTTGAATTCAATTTTTATATTAGAGTCTGAAAGTTGTAATTTTATGTTCAACAAAAATTTTATTAAATATTTTTCATTCGACGCGCAATTTTGAATTTGTTGTAAAAAAGTTTTTAACGTAAAATTAATATTAAAATAAAAGCAATCTATATATATAAAATGGAATGTGTGTTTGTTTATTTGTTTGTTTGTACCTTATAGGAGACCAAACCTCTGGACCGATCTTCCTGAAATTTCCACAGCATTTAACTGGGACTCTGGTATGATTAATAGGGTACTTTTTTCGACAATGCCCACTCTTACGCCCACTTTTTTAAAAATTATGTAATGGCTCCCATATAGTTTTTAACAGATTTACTTCAAATTGTATACACATTATACTCCAGGCGATGTAGAAATAAACATTTCTTACGCCACGCCCCCTTTTACGCCCCTTTTCACGCCAAATTTAAGTTTTAACCTTTTTGTTCTCTGAACAAATTTGTTACTTCCAACGGATTATTTTTTATTTGGTAGTATATTGCTCTTAATACTGTTAACGTCGCCATATTACTATGAACTACGCCCACTTCACCGCCCCCTTTTTTTAATTCAGATACTTACTTATACCACTAACAATGTTTGCTATACAAAATACTTTTTTTGTAATATGTATTTACCTAAAGTTTTATATACTTTTTATCTACAGGTTAGGTAGCCATAGATTTTTTTATTACCAAATCCCCCTTTTTCGCCCCATTTTACTTTAATTTTAATTAATCTGCTTTCAATCTATATATATAAAAATTAATATCTGTCTGTTTGTTTGTTTGTGCTTTATAGGAGGCCAAACCCTTGGACCGATCTTCCTGAAACTTTCACAGCATTTTACTGACTCTGGAAAGAATAATAGGCTATATGAAGTTTTTATTGGAAAAAGGGGCGTGGCACTGCCCATATAACCCAAAATTTTAAATCGCTATATTTTGGGCATTTTTTTACCTACGTTGATGCTATTTGGTACATATGGTATAGGCATAATAAGGAATACGTACCAGGAGAAAAGTGGGTGTGACCACGCCCCTTTTTAGGAAAATTTAAATCGCAATATAGTCTTAACTACTGGACCGATCATCATTAAATTTTCACAATAGGGTATTCTTACGAAATAATAAATTCTTGACTATATAAAGTTGTGAGTGGACGAAGGGGCGTGGCCTCGCCCATATAACCCAAAATTTAAAATCGTCATATCTTGGGCATTTCTTGACCAACGGCGGCAGTATTTGCTATATATGGTATTGGCATGAATAGAAATACGTACCAAAAGAAAAGTGGGCGGAGCACGCCCCGTTGTTTGCGATATATTGGAGGCTGGACCTGATAACCGATCTTAAATTTTCACTGCGTTCAGCTTTGACTCAGGAATACTTATTACATGATAATATTTTTCGAACATGCACACTTCTGCACCTACTTTTTTACTACGTTTATTTACGGCTTTACCACAAATTTAAAATACATATTAATTAAAATAGTGGGGTAGCTCCATTCTCTTTCTTCTACCACTGTCTTCAAAACAGCTGATTTTATAATACGTGCTAATTAAAATAGAGAGTGGGGTAACCCCATTCTCATTCTCCTACAACTGACTGCGAAACAGCTGATTATGTAATTGCTGCTTTTTGGTTGGTCTAAAAATAAAAAGGGGGAGCATGAAGCAAATTACATGCGATTCAGTGCTGAATTCTAATTGGTTTACAACAATCAAAGAGGCGAAGCATTGCATTAATTAAATTAAATAAATAAATTTTTGTAAATATATAAATACTTTTAATTTTATTTTATACGAGGGGGTAGCGAAGCACACCGGGTTCAGCTAGTATAATATATACTAAGGCCCGTTAACTCATCTCAATTTTAAACACAGTTTAGCTTAAACAAAAGTTAAAATTCCTTTACCTATGCTTAAATTTTATCGCCGATAACTCATCTCAAAAATTCTCAGTTTAACTTGCTGAAGCATGTTTAAAGTTAAACACAGAAATTCTAAGTTTAAGCTAGTTTAACTTAGATATTTGACATATGTTATTAGAACAAAAAATATCAAATAAAAATATAAACAACGAAACTTCCATTCAAAACCAAATTTCGCAATGGATTTAATGGGCAATTTTTATGGCAGTTCTACAACAAGTGTGACGGGTGTATTGAGAACTCTCCAATATTCCCGACGCAAGAACAATTGGAGGAAATGCAGTGGTACAAAGGTTTTCCAACGATTCCGTTTGTCAAAAAAACTGTGGCTTTAGTCTTGCAGCAAGTTATTGGCGTAATTAAGCCACGCGTAAAAAATTGAGGTAATTTAATTGTTCTTATGGATATGTAATTATTATATAAAACTTTTATATAAAACACGATATATCAGCACTGGACAAACTTCTGCTAAAACTTCGGTAATATGCGACAGGCAGTGCTCTTTTAGCAGCTGGGGACTTTGTTGGTGTTTCAACGATGAGTGCGTCACGTGTGGTGCGTGAAGTGTCGGTAGCTTTAGCCAGGCTGTGACCACACTTTATCAACTTTCCAAAAAGCGATCTTGAAAAAAATGCTTGTATCAACTTCTTCAAAATAGCTAAATTTCCACCCTGTTGCGTAGCCATAGATTGTACTCATGTGAGAATTCGTCGACCAGGTACATTTTAAAAATTTTGAGCGAAAAATTTATTTTTGCTGTTAATTTTGTTTCAAAACATTGGTAGGTATTCTAACAATAGCAAGCAAAGAGCTTTCTATGCTGCCATAAGAAACCTATGTGTACAGAGAAAGCGATTTGCTCGTAAACAGCAGAATGCCCAACAATGTTTTAACCACTTTATTTTGTAAAACGAAAGTACACACCAACGACAAGCAAGACACGAGAAACAATACTTTTTTTATACCAAATTTTATTGCTTATAGAGTCTTCCTTGTCGTTGGTGTACATTTTCCTCTCAAGTAATGTCAACAGACTCTTTGCTAATGTTCTTTGCTGGATATCACATCTGTCTTCTTCAGATATTGATTACAAAATAGCTTCCGTAAAGTTATCCACAGCGTCGCAATCGTATGAATTATTTATTCCAACCACAGTTTCTTTCGGTAGCATTTCCAAAATTTTTCTTCATAGCTGATTAAGTCTAAGGGAGCCTTAAACGGTCCACCACCAGTCCCTTTGAAGTACCGCTGCTCTTCTTCTTTTTTTTAAAGTTTGTTTTATATTGTGATACTTGTCCTTCAAAACGTTCGCTGTGCGTGGCTCTCCAGAAGTTGTTGCGTTGAATTGGAAGGAAAGATCTTCCCAAGCCTTGTTTTTACTTCTAATTGAAGATCCACCCGTCTTCGAATTTTCAATGGTTTTTTTACTTTGTGCTACCTAATCAACACGTAAGTCAATATCGACCTGGCTGAAATTTGATGCACGCTTGCGCTTATTTTTGCATCTGAAAAAATATATTTTAGTAAAATGTAAAGAGTACTAAATTAAGTCAAAATACGTTCATACTTACTCAATAGTATCCATTTCGCTGTATGTATTGTTATTCGTCTACTATCCCAATTAAAATATGCAATATCACTGCGTTGAATTTGATGTTGAGTTTAGAAATTTGAGAAATTTTAATTTTTTTGAAATTTTTTGAAATTTTATGTCAAAATTTTCAAAATTTTACTACAGTACTGTTCAAATTTAACAGACGCACCTTCAAATCGGAGTTTAAGTAAACTGGCAAAAAAAATGTGAGATAAGTTACAAAAATATTTTTGATTGTGTTTAAAATTTAATCTTTGATTAGAAAACCTGAGGTTAAGGAAGTTAAACTTCTGAGATGAGTTAACGGGCCTTAGTAACTGAAAAAAAAATCTCAATAAATTGAATTGAATTGAAAAAATTGATTATAAAAATTTGCCAAAATTGAAAATATTTTTATCAATTTTAAATTAAAGTAAAGTATTTAATTTTTAGAGTGTGTGTGTTTTGTGTGTGTAATTTATGTGCTGGTAAGGCACCACAAACATATATCACATTTTTGTAGTAAATGCTACTTTCGAAGTAAGTAGTCATATAATTTTGAACAAAATTTTTATTCATACCGAATTCAAGCTTTTTTGTAGCACTTTAGTTTTTGGAGTTACTACTAGTTACTAAAGATGCTACTTTTTATTCATATGGGCCAATGTGTTGTCAAAATGATCTCCTACATTAAAGTGGCTGAAGTAATGTATAAACTTATCACGGATTTTTGTTGTTTTTTAAATTTTAATAAACTAAACCTTTTAAGAGCGTAAACTTATGACACCTAGTGTATGTACATTTTCCTTCCGTAAATCGCATTTCAAATAGTTAACGGAAGACTTAAAAAATAAAAGAAATTTCCGCAATATTCTTATTTAACCATCCCTGAAAACCGGAAATTCTACATTACTTTTTATTTTAATTCCGATAGAAGCGCTACTTCCTGCATTCCCTCAACATTTAAAGAATTATTGTTTTCATGATACAGGCTGAGTTTTATTTGAAGAGCAATAACTTTTCAGCAAAATTGCATTACTTTAAATCACAATTCTTTGTAGTGAATGTATGTACAAGGATACATTAATATAGAGTGTATAAAGAACATACGGGACATAAAATGTTTCAAAACGACAGCACAAAAAAAGAGCAATGTTTCTACAAAGAAACCACATAAAAAAGCAGGTCAAATTATCTAAATTAATACTTAAGAATGTAATCGTATAGTTATATAAAGTGTGTTTGTAAGGGACAGGCGTGCTAGAAAAAGAACTACAACAATCAAGTGTCGCTTAGGATATCCTTCAGAATCGAACTGGAGTTGCGTGAAGGCGCAAATTCGTCAATGGCATTGGAGTGTAATAGAAGAGGCTGGATGGGGATGGGCGCTGGACTTGTGCCATGGGTGGCACCTCCACTACCGCTATTACTGCCAACAGAAGGTCGTCGTGATGAGGTGGCAGTGCCAACGGCGCCTGAGGGTGAGGATTGTGTCATGTTCAGCAAATTCGGCATATCGTTCTGATTAACTTTAGGCTGGGATTCTTGTTCAAGGAATTGAACAAAAGCCTGCACGAGATTGTCTCTGGAATGTGTGCCTGGAAGATGAATGTCATTAATTTGGGAAGTAACAAATTTCACTGAATTAGTTTGTAGCACAAACCTGCATTACTGCCACTGCCCAGAATTGCGCCTAACCAGCTGGTTTGTTGTTTATTGAGCCCCACTTTGTCCGATTCGTTTGGCGTGAAATCCAACACTGAAGAAATCATGCGCAACACTTGTGTCTTGTCGTTCGGATTGCCGCTGACCACATAGCCGATGAGCAGACTCTTGATGAGGTTTTTGTCAATTTTATCTGTTTGGCTGGATTCACTGTAGTTGAGCTTCTCCTCCACAGACTTCTTCTGGGTCTTAAGTGTGTCAACTGTGCGAGAAGTAGAAAGTTTTTATTAATTCATATTATTTCCAAGTAAGTTAGTGCATAAGTAAGTAATATTATTTGCAATAAATTAATTTTTATTTTATATTTGTTAAGGTTTTAATGATTTATCATACAGTTTTAAGTTCACTTCAAATGCACAATTATATTTCCAAATGGCACACATGCAGCATGTACGTTTCAACCGGGTCAGTATGACATAAGTACTGGTTGTTCCAAGGCAAAAAATTCACACCAGTACCTGATGTAATACTCAACCAGCTAAACGCAAGAGGACTTGAGGAAACGCAGCAAGGCAGGCAGGCTTCTTCATACGCTGCAGACTGGCTAAGTAGAGGGCGGCATCATACAATTAGACAACACATGCAGCAATGGAAAAGTATTTGCAATAAATTTGAATAAAATATAAAAAAATAATTACAAAATTAACAACTCAAACTTATTTAATTTACAAAAAAAAAACTCATAGATTACAACAAAATGAACGAACGAACGAATCAACGTAACATGTAGAAAGTGACACAAGATCAGGAAATCTCACGATGTAAAGTGAGTTCAGGAAATCGAATCAGCTCACAGTTACAAATTGAGATTGCGCAATCGTGCGTCGTCACTAGAACTTAAACGAGAGCAACAGAACAAAAATTAAAAGAATATACATATAAATATATATATAAAAATAATGCAAAATTAACATAAATAATAATAAATTATACATAAGTACATACAAGCAAAAGAATTAAGGTAATTTTTAAGCAAAATATTTTAAGAGGGCACATCAACTAAACATGTATATATAATATAAAATTTATTTTCAATACATGATTTTAGAAATGGAGGAATTTAAAAATAACGCAATTAAGTCAAAAATAACACAAAAAAATAATTAAGAAATGTTTTTTTATTTTTTAAATAGAAATGAATGTTGAACATGCATTGAATAAGTTATAAATAATGAAAAAATTAAAAAAGTGGGCTTTTGTTCGAAAATAAGCAGTGTCTGTTAGTTTACATGCAAATTTTTAATGATAAATAACTGTTTTTTCCCATTCTATTTAGTGGGCTTTTTTTGCAAATAACATAAAAATAATTGTTCCCACAGAAATGGTAAAACCAAACCCTCTAATCATAAGCAATGTTTTTAAAAAATACCGAAAAACCACAATATTTTAGGATTATCAATTTTTAAAAAAAAATTATATTAGAAAAGTTAGGGAAAAACAAGAATTTTTTACGTCTGTTAAGTATTTTATACTTTCGTCAAGAAGGAACCGGGAATTCATCATTTAAACAGCCCGCTAAAATGAGTTTTCAAAAGCTTTTTGCAGCTAAGTTGGCACAATTGTCCTCTTTTTATTGATTTAATTTGATTCCTTCCAGAAAAAATTGGAACGCTTCCATCTAAAAGTGATAAAGAAACATTCCGCACAGTATCTTTCGGAAGCTTAAGGGTAGTTTTGTACTTATGTTGTTTCCAAACCGTGGAATGCATGTGGAAACTTTTACTTATTGTCAAGCAATGACAACAGAAAATATTAATATCATTGTTTCCTAGCCGCTTACTATAGAATTCGATAGTATAGTGGTATCGCGCTTGACTGTCGCTCAGGGGTCCCGGGTTCGAATCCTGGCCGGGAATTTTCATAACAAGGGAGAAGAATGTTTTCACATTAATTTTTAACACAGCGGAGAGGAATGTTTCCCATTAATTACATACTATGTAAAACTAGTAAGGATTTATCTTCGACTGGGCCGAAGTTAAAATACCCCTACGGCTAAATTAGAGTATATATAAAGTCTTAAGCAAACTGTTAAATATATTTAAAGAGATCTTACCGTTTTGGTTAAGTCACTTTGTATGGGAGGTAGGCGTGGTTTTCATCCGAATTTGCTCAGATTCGAACTTGACCGTCATTTTTGTATAAAAAGCTTATATTTTAAATTTCGTTACGATATTTCAAAAATTACGGCTGCTATCGTGGACACAGACGGACAGACGGACAGACAGGCAGACGGACAAACGGACAAACGGACAGACGGATATGGCTAAATCGACTCAGGAGGTGATGCTGATCAGGAATATATATACTTTGCTATACCGGCCACGCCTCCTTATCGGCGTTACAAACGGAGTGACAAAATTAATATACCCCCATTACGTTTTTTAAACGTGGGGGTATAAAAATAAATGGAGTGTACAACGGAAGGGAATGCTTCCTACATTCCATGGAATGTTTCCTGTTTATATCCGGGAATGTTTCTGTTTCCTAAAAGGATAGGAAACTAACAGCTAGGCTCTCTTAAGGTACAGCGTAACGTTAATTTTATATGTTGTAGGTGCGTACTGCGACCTAAAAAGGTCTATAGTACCTCCTTCTCAACGCTCCGCTAGGTTGGCGGATTACAGAATTTCATACAAACCCAGTTATTTTATGAATTTTAGGAGTATGTTTTTATGTGACAAAGGAGTCAACAGTAAAATAACCCAGTGGATTTATAAAATGCTCAATAGCAGACCTATAAGCTCACAAATGGGCGTGGTGAGGAAAGAGGTCACAAGAGACACGACTCAGGGAGTCATATCCCTCCTGCTATGGGTGATTGTGGTTGACAAAATTCTCACTACACTTAAAACTGGTAGCCTATGTCGATGACGTCGCCATCCTATTATGCGGGAAATACTTGCAAACAGTTAGCAAACTGAAAACAGGGGCATTTAACGAGATATCGCGGTGGGCAGAATCGAATGGACTTGGTGTAAACCAAGACCGAACTCGTTCTGTTGACAAGGAGAAGGAAAATAGAAAGTTTCACATTGCCCAAACTAAACGTTCAGTAACTCTAAAACTTTATACCGAAGCTAAATACACATATACACAGCGATCGTGAGACCCATTCTTACCTACGACTCTCTTGTATGGTGGACGATAGCGCACAAAAAGAGCTACCTTAGCTATCTAACTGGAGTCCAAAGGTTAGCATGCATAGGAATAACAGAAGCCATCAGGTCAACGCCACAGGCGGGTCTGGAAATGATGCTAAATCTTCTGCGCATAGAAGAAGTTCTTAAGCGTTCGGCGACTAAAAGCGCGATTCGCCTCAACGAATCACAAGCCTGGAGGAACAATACTTTCAGACATTTATTTTTAAAAGATTAAAGAACAAAGGAATGCGCCTTATACAAACAAGGTTTGGCCTTTGACCTGAAAGGAAAGGAATAGATTATTTAGAGGAATTGATTGGAGCCATACGTGAATTATTGATTACGAAACAACCGTGAAAGACAATTTGAATTGCTTTTGACCGGGGCTAGTGTTATGCCTTAACCTCGACAAGCATTTCCAGCCCTTAGTTGTTTCTGTCCTTTAATTCCGCATTTTCCACAATTTAGTTGTGGATTTTTTAGTTTTCCATAATTCTTAAATGTAGGAAAGAACAAAGAAAGTGAAAATAACCATGCCCGAACCAGGATTCGAACCAGGGACCTTTGGGTTGATAGTCTAGCGCACTCTCCACTAAACTCCAAAGACCGACATGCATCTATTCTGAATCTCTTTGGAACCGAGGAATCAAAAAGAACAACCGACTATATCATACCCAGTGTGAGATTCGGCACAGAATACACCACATCTATCCCCAGCAGACAAGAATGGGAAGAAACGGCCGTAGAATTCAACGGCAATCTCTAATTATATACTGATGGTTCCAAAATGGAAAATGAAACTGGATCAGGTGTATACTGTGAAACGCTACAAATCAAAGAGTTCTACAAACTCCCCTACTACTGTAGTGTTTTTCAGAACAGTGTTTTTTTTTTGTGTAGGCAGAAATATATACTATTAAAAAAGCTGCACAGTCCATTCATAGCAAAAATTTTACCCCCACAAGGGTAGTAATTTTTGTGGATAGCCAAGCGGCCATCAAAGCGCTGAATAGTAAAACGACGAAAGCTCGAACGATATAGAACTGTAAACTGGCACTGAACAGTACTGCAATACCCACAATGTCACCCTCTTCTGGGTTTCCGGACATAGCAATATCGAAGGGAACGACGCAGCGGATGATCTGACTAGGAGTGGAGTAACCGCAAGAGTTACTTCAGAGTTACGCAAGAGCTACTTCGTCAAAAGAAGTATAGACCTTAAAGCCAGAGATAATGCTAACACTAACTGGGCCTCCAGATGTGACTGCAACATATCTCGAAGGCTCTGACCGGAGCTAAATGGTATTCATCAGGTTTTCGTAACACTTCACGAATGAATTCATAAAGATATCACGATACAAATACTTCGTATATTTTACGAATATTCATCACTGCATTATAATCCTCTAAGTCTGGGACACCCTGTATTAACCGAATTAATTCGTAGATACTACATCAGGTATTAGTAACACTTTACGAATGATTTGTAAAGATGTCACGATACAAATACTTTGTATATTTTACGAATATTCATCACTGCATTATAATCCTCTAGGTCTGGGACACCCTGTATAAACCGAATAAATTTGTAGATACTACATCAGGTATTAGTAACACTTCACGAATGATTCGTAAAGATATCACTATACAAATAGTTCGTATGTTTTACGAAAATTCGTAGAATGAACGAATATTTTTTCCACGAATATCGTTCGTAGCCGTTTTACTAATAAATTTTTTATTTTAGGGGTAAATTCGGTAGATATAGGAAGTAGTATTTTGAAATTTTCTTTTATTTTTTGTAAGGAAATCCCTAAAGGTGTAGATGTGTTCCAAAGTAGTATTGGGATTGAGAAAAATAATAGAGCCTGGTGATACATTCTATCACTCTAGAGGTCACCTTTAAATTTCTTCCAAACGATAAATCCTTGCTTAAAGCTATTAACCAGTGTGCATCCAGACGCGCCGGAAGGTATTTTCATCGGGGGAGGGGGGGGGGTAAAAGACTACATCAAGATTTGAAGTTAAGTCCACCAATTTTCTTACACCGGAAACCAATAAAAATATTTTTAATTTGATAATTAATTGCGACCTATTCTTTGATTTTTATTATGAGCTTTCTAGATCAAGTAAGTTATGAAGAAGGCAAGAAAAAACAACATCTTTGTACAGAGTCAATCACACAGCAAAATATACAGATTATTACAGTAATTTCTTATCTGTATGTTATAGATTTTTGAGACGCAAAAGTCCATTTGATGCCCCTGTGCTGCGTCCCGTCCCATACAAAGTAATTTTATGAAATTGGAAAATGCTTTTTTAAATTCCACAGAAATATAGTCTATTGCTTTGCAATTTTACACATTAGCTTTGATCTGAAATATGCACTTTGAGCTTAAAATTTCGTAAAACCGTCTACCTCCCATACTAAATGACTATATAAAAATGGTATAGACTCTCTGATTTCCACAAAACAAAATAATCTATTGAGTTGAAGCTTTACACATAAGCCTTAATATCAAATATGCACTTTGAGATTGAAATTTGGTAGACTTACATTAATACTATGCCTATCTCCAATACAAAATGACTCTATCAAAACGACAAAATCTCTTTAGAGGCCATTCAACAAATACGTAAGCACTACAAGACGGGGTCTTTGCTTTGCTTATTTTTGATTACATGGGAGTCTGATTACGTCGGCAGTATTTATTTTTTACTTTTTCGAATTTTCTACAAAATTTAGTCGATTTTGGTTTGAACACATATGAAAACCTTACTTGTCTATGCATGAAAACGAAACACATTTTCAGGGATTTCCGATGCATGTACCAATGTGTATGTAAGCATGGATGGGTGTGGGCGTGGTTATTCTTGCTGACGAGGGGAAGGGGGTTAATAAAATGAAAAAATCTGCTTACGTAATACTTGAACGGCCCCTTACGGTATTCCGTAAAAAAATTTTGCGAGAGAAAGTTTTTTTACATAAAGAAAATATAAAACTACTTCTTTTACACACAAAAGTTGCCAGTTGCTTAATGTGATGGTTTCGGATAATACACCAGGTTAGCAACTTATGTTGGAGTAGCATTCACCGAATGTGGAAAAGGCCTTATAGTCATTTTTGAAACTTTAAAATGTTAAAAAAATATTTCACACATAAAAACACCGTCAATTCAATTTTTCATGTTTTAATGGAGCATATCTGGCATAGCGGGGTCAAATTGCACTGCATTTCCCCCTGATTGGAGCACCAGGGGGCAGCTTCCCCCTCTTATCCCCGCTTCCTACGCCACTGTTTGCACCTTATAGCCTCCCTTACCCGCAAGCAAGGTGTCTTGTTGACAACCGTGTTTGAGGGAGTACGATTTACACCTGAACTTTGCGTGCAAACATCAAATGAATGCAAGACGTTAAAAATATGAGTAAAGCACGAATGTCTTGGGGAATGCAAAAAACTTGTTTCAGATATCCGATTTCTAGCTACAGGAATGAACTATGCGAAATAGGCCAAGGTTTTGGCACACTTAAGTCCTTTTGATACCTTTCAAAATTATCTTAGCAATAAAATAAATATAAAATACAATTAATTAAACGAACAAAAACGTAATAAAGAAGACTGTCAAAACTCAATTGTTAAACCTTTTGAACATAAAGCTCTACTGCAGTTATCACCATTTTAAAACTTTCAGTTTTGAGAATCTCACAATCAGGCCCTATCATAGGGAGGGGGGGTAGAAGGGGCTCGAGTTCCGGGCCCCCAAATTAAGAATATCATATAATAAAAAATTAAACAAAAATGTTCAGATGAAAAAATTCCTACTGGACTTTTAAATGTAGAAATGTAGTATAGAAATTTCATTCCAATTTACTTGTAACCGATCTATGAAAATTGAGTCTGACATAGAAAAATATTATGGAGTCAACGTGTTTTAAGCAATTATTGATTCCATTTTATATGGTCTAAGAAAGCAATTTGAAACACTTAAAATTCGTTTTCAATCCTCTATCTATGTAATAAACTGAGCTGTGAAGACCTGCAGTCAGCAGCGCAAACATTTCAGAAAACGTTCTCGAAAGAAATATCTCGTGAGTAAATTATATTTCTCAAAAGAATACACTCATTCAACTTTACGAAAAATTGTAAGCCAAAAAATCTATTTCAGGAAATGTATCATTTTTTAGTTTACGCCGCATGCATGCTTATATTAGAGTGGCCCCTATTTGTTTTGAGATGCAATGAATAACGGATCGAAGTTCTATTTTTTACAAAACAGAAGTAAATTGGGAAATATTCATAAAAAAATATTGATACTAAAACGTGCCACAAGTGATTTTAAAGTTGAAAATCTGATTTATGTGGGTAAAAGTCGTCTTTTTTAAAAAATTCATCACTTTCTTGAATTCATTTTTCTTCAAAATGAGTTACTAAACATAAAAATTTGACAAAAACTACCAGAGATGTAATATATTAATCTTCGAAAAATCGCGAAAATCCAAATTAGACGATGTTTCAATGAAATACAGTGGTAATATTTTTTAACTTGATTTTTTTAAAAAAATCTTAAAGTGGCATTGACAAATCCTAGGAACTTGACTTTTTTCAAAATTCCTTGAAATGGCCTTTCTGGCATATCGAACACACAAAAAAATCATAACATAATCGGAAGAAAATTAAAAATGTTTTTTTGAGATTTATTAAAGTAATTTTAAATGAGAACTATGTGTTTTTCGATTTTGTATGATTTTTCTTGTGTTTAGCGACTTTTCATACGTTCTTGCGGCGGCAAAAGGGTCTCCCTAAAAAATGTTTTTAAACGCTACTTACAACTACTTTGAAGAACCTACTACTTACCCTACTTTGAAGCCTAAAATACCTTTTATCAAAGTATTTTGCTACTAAAAATAGTATATTGATATTAAAATTAAGTCATGGGCACGACACATTTTACATGTATGGTAACACGGTAAGGGTGGCATATTTTTTCAAACCTGGAGCGCTGACTGTGGCAAATCCGCCTCTGGGTCTACCATTTGACAAAATCGTTTAAATGTCCCTTACATGCTGATCATAAATCCGGATATAACAAGAAAATTAATTTTTTCAGTTTTAAAAGATGTGTTTACACAATAAAAAGCCAAGAAAACCATTCTCAAATAATGTGTTATCTAATATTGAACTATTTTTTTTAATAAGCATGTCGTATATACATTAAATCATTTTTTAAAGAGGTTGGGGGGCCTCGTGCCCCTCACGTGCTGTGAAAGGCCCTGCTCACAATTAACCTTTTCACTAACCTTGACACTTCAGAAAGTAATTTTTATTTATATTTTGCAACGGTTTTTTTAAAATAAAATCGTTTAGTTCTATGAAAAAAAGATGAACCAATATTATAAAAATAAATTTAGGGAGATATTTGACATTTAAGTCAGTTTGATTTTCGATTTTGTGTCGAAGAAAAGCAAAAAAAATTTGTTTTGCCTATTTCAAAACCGGACAAAAATCAAAATTTCTGTTTTTTAATTTTTTTTTTCTTTTTTTTAAAGATCAAAGAACCAAGGAATGCGCCTTATACAAACAAGGTTTGGTCTTTGACCTGAAAGAAAAGGGATAGATTTATTTAGAGGAATGGATGGAACCATACGTGAATTATTGATTAGGCGAAACAACCGTGAAAGACAATTTGAATTGCTTTTACACAATTGGATTTTATAGCTTTAATGGTAATAATATTAAAAGAGTTAAAAAACAGAGATCTAAAGTGTTGAAAAACCTTCAAGGAATTAAAAAAAAAAATTTGTGTCGAACAGCAGCAAAACAATTTCTTCTTTGTACAAGCTTGCAAAACGTAAGTAGCGCAGGTAAAAATCCAAGTTATGTTTTTTTCATCTTTTTAGGACCTTATAATTATTTTGTACTTAGTTTAGAATAGCCATTGAAAGGGTTAAATAAAGATAATTTGTGATAATTTTTTTATAGCACTTCAATAAAAATTATTTTCTTTCCAAATTTACATTTTTTTAGGTACTTATACAAATTTTTAATAATTCTATAATGAAATTATATGAGCTCAATTATTTGCATTTTTAAAGTTAAACGTTTAAAACACAACCCTCAAACGTTTGTATTAATAAAAAGTAATGTTTTTTTTTTTTGAGAATGAAAACTTAGACATACTTAATTTTAATTAAAGAAAACATTAAAACACTATAATATACATGTAAGGCATTTTAAGAATTGTGTTTAAAATCTTAAACGAAAAAATAATATTTATTGAAAAACAATCACCGTTTATAGAATGTACTTTTTAAAAAACCCCATAGAAACCATGGCAATAAGTAATAGAAAAGATTAGTTAAGATTAATTAACAAACATTAGGAAAAGTGTAACAAAAATAAAATTGCAAAAGTAAAAAGAAAATCAGCTGACGAAAGTATATGCCAAAAGATCCATTTACTCTCTATACCCAAAAGTTTCTTATAATTTTAATGCTAAATGCTATTTTAGTATTTAAATGATATCATAGTATTTAAAGCTTTGAAATTAACTAATGATAGTGTTTTTTTTTTTTTTTTTGATTTAACCATATTAAACTTTGTTTTTAGCTACGTTTATTCATTAACCATGGTGTAAATAACGAATTCCAAAAATGCATACCAACTGAAATTCCGAGTGATATTAAATACGAAAAATCCCAGAATTACCAGCTGATATTTACTCTTAGGAATCAGCAAGCGAACGAGCAAAGTGGTTGGTGGTTGGTGTCGTTTGGTTTTTTTTTATGATGATGATGTAGATAGATGAATGAGGTTGTGACACATGCTAGATGCAGGTTTTTGTACGTAATATTTTGTGACTTTTTTCTTTTTTGTGTAGATATTAACATATTTTTTTAACTTTGTTTTTTTTTTTTTTTTGTTAGTGTGCACGGTTTTGGTTAGTTAGTTTTTGGTCATAATTATGTTAGTTTACAGTTTTAGTTAAAATGGGGTTTAAGTTTTTATAATAATTCAAATAAATACCTACCCTCTTCACGTAGTGCCGCAATAGTTAGCTGGCATGCCTCCAGCTGATCGGAGAGACGCGTTGCAGCACGCAAACCTTGATTGGCATCGGCCAGTTGCTGGTTCAAAGTGTTTATTTCGGCCTGCAGTTGCGCCTCTTTAGCCAATTCATGCTGCAGCTCCTTGCGTATGCGTTGGGTGCAAGCCTTTATGTCGTTATCCTTGTCTGCAGGAGAAGATAATGTGGCATTAAAATAGGAGTTAACATATATTGACGAGGTTAATACAATATCTTTAAACATATGGAAATTCTATTAGAGTTCTCTAGACCATTTCTATTTGTAATTAGAGAAGAATAATTGAATTGAAACTCAAAAGAGGTTAATTGATATTAAAAATTATATTTGAAATTTAGAATAGGTCAATTTATATTCAGAATAGAACAGTTGAAAATCAAAAAAGGTCAATCGAAATGAAAAAAGTTTAATTGAAATTCAGAAAAGATAACCTCGAATTCAGAAATTTCTTTTGAAATTCAGAAAAAATCAATTAAAAACAAAGATAAGATCAATTGAAATTTAGAAAAAATCACATTAAATTCAGAAAAAATTAATTAAACTTCAGGAAATCTATTTCAAATTCAGAAAAGCTCACTTGAAATTCAGAAGTGAAAAATTTAAATTTAAAAATCCATTTGAAATTTAGATTGCGTCAATTGAATTTCATTATAGATCAGTTGAAATTTAGAATAGATCCATAATAAAAAAAGGCTATTTGAAATACAGAAAAGATCAATTGAAATGTAAAAAAAATGCAATTGAAATTCAAAAAAGATCTTAACTTTTCAACCATTACATTTACCATTACAGGAATTGTAATTGGTAATTGAACACCTCAATTCCTTGGAAGGGAATTGAACAAATGGTCAATTTCATTACAGGAATTTTAATTGGTAACTGAACACTTCCATTCCTCATAAATGAAATTGGAAAAATCATAAATTCTATTACAGGAATTCTAATTGGAAGTAAAAATCTCCATTTATTCTTTCATTGACTCAAAACTACTTAATTATTTATAAAAAAAAACCCTATTTGACTCCCACTGTTAGTCGATTACTGAAATACATATTTACAAGTAAATGTAGTATCGACGATAGCAATTTTTTAATTTAATGCCACATTTTCCTGTAATGGCATTACGTCAATACGATTTTTTTCCAATTCCATTCCTGAGAAATTGAGATGTCCAGCTACCAATTACAATTCCTGTAATGTAATTGTGCAGTTTTTCCAATTACATTCTTGAGGAATTGAGATATAGAATTACCAATTCCTAATTCCAAGGCATTGGAATTGAGGTGGAGTTCATTTTAAAAGGAATCATTACAACCCAGCTCTGCTTTCAGGCATAAGTTGAAAAACATAACACACATAAACAAAAACAAATGCACTAACAACAATTTTTTTACTGATTTCACAGCAATTATAGAAAGTACATTAAGGTATCAGAAAAGCAAAATCATATGATTTTATTTATTTATCACATCAAAATTTTCAATCCTTGTTTTGGATTGGAGAGTAATTTATTTAACCCCCGTCAAACACATATTCTGAAACTTCGAACAAACACATATGCCTGGCCAGACCCTTTTACGTTTTTATGCATTTGTATGGCAAAAAGGGTACCGTTACTTTGAATTTCTACGTATGCTCGCTTATTATTTTTATCTTTAGACTTTTTTTTTTGATTTGTTGATATATGTAGCTACCTAAATGTAAAAATTTTTTTAGTCATTTTGTGGAATGCATGAAAAACAAGTATAATCAACTTTCGAATGTGGTTGGCACACAGGATTAGTACATTTGGTGCAGTAAAAACGCGTCTTCCTACGCAGCTTTTTGTCTTGCGTGGCACAAATTCTGCAATCAATTTTCTGGAATTCAGTGTATTAGGGCCGCTTTGTTGGTTAGGCAGCATGTTGCTGAGAATATTCAACGGCCTTCCAAAAAAAGATTCAATGACCAAACGGGTTGAATGTTGTCCCCAAATATGGTTGTTGTTCATGCGGTTTTCAGTATTAGCAAGTACCAATTGTTTACTCAGCGTGTTCAAGAACATTCGTCGCTTCTCTTTTCTGGTTCCTTCTGTATTTTCATTGCATATGATGTAAGGGGCTAACCCCATGACGTCTATCATATTGCAAAAAAATGCCAATGGCTAACGTCTGGTTGACCGTTTTGTGGAGTAATGCGTTACCATTTGGTCCATTGTATCAACGCTGGCCTTTGTTGAATTGAACGCCTTCAACATTCTCGGTGTAGTGCACAGTGGATAGTAGATTTACTGCTTTGTTCTTCTTTGGAACGTAGCTGCACAGTGATACAAGGTTATCATAGAAACCGAACACAGATGAAAGCACTGGCCGTTTGCTGTCTTTTTTCACTTCTTTGGGAAGACACTTTTTGTTGGATCTAATGGTGCCAACGTATGCCAGTCCAATCGACGAAAGACGTTCAGCAAAAGACGTCAAGCTCAACACTTGTCATATCAACCCATACTCGTGGTGTGCAGTTTGCATATTCTGCGTTCCATTTGCATGTAACTTTTTCTCCATATAGATTTGTTTATGTTACGATGATGAACGTAATATTCGGTGAAAAGAAAGCTTGAACACCTCAAGCGAAGTGATCAGGTTTGTTTTTGGTCCACCTCTGAAACGCATGATGTTGTGCTGTCGGAATCTCACTGTAGCGGGTTCAGCTGTAATCTACTTGGTACCATCCAAGCAAAAAACCGTCTGCAGCTTGAGTTGCATTCTCACTTTCTTTTTCGGATTCTTCATCGCTGTCGAATATTTCACTATCTTCAATTTCCAATTCATACTCAATGTCCGAGGCGTCATCTTCGGGCACAAAATCTGTGTTTTCACCGCTTTGGTCTTCAAATAAATCTAGTTCTTCGTCTGCTTCTGTGTGAAGTGCGAAATCACGCTGTAACGCTGATGATAGTTGTTGTTGGAAATTATCAGTAAGGCTGCCTGTACGCAAGCGCGTATTGCACACAAATTCTAAGTCCTCTGCCATAACAATAGTAATAATTTCACTTTAGTTTCCGCACAAAAAATTTATATTTCGGACTGTCGATATTGTATGTTCAGCAATAATAAACTAACTGAACTCAAAACCAAAATCACAAACGAAAAAAAGAAATAAGAGAAAAATTAACACAAAAACTTCCTGGAAGCAAACATCTGCATTGAATTCACATAAAAACAACCCAAAATATAAAAAAAATACCTGGAAATAACAATCTGCATTGTAGTTGCAGAAAAATAGCCCAAAATGTGTATAACAATAATTTATTTCATACAAATTGTAAAGGGGTCTAGCCAGGCATATGTGTTTGTTCGAAGTGGGACTTTTTTGCAGTTTTCTTCGTGCTGGAACGATATTTTAGAATTTTTTAAAAAATAGAAAGCCAACAATATTTTAGGCGGCTACCGGGAAATACAGCTATCTACCTAAACTAAAAGTATGTTTAATTTACGCTCAAAAATGAAATATGCCTGGCCAGAGACATGTGTTTGTCCAAGGGTTAAATGCGTTTTTTTTTTGTGTCATATAGTGAATTGAGTGCGGAGCTTATTAATTGCGGTCGAAATGTTGATTTGTTAACAGATTTTACAAAAGTGAAAAGTTGGTGCTTACGAGTGAAGAAATCGAAGTAGTGAAAGTAGAAATTCTAAAGCGATTTACCAAACACTTTCTTAGCGATGTGATGATGCGCACAGAATAACCTTGTTTAAAAAAAAAGTGAAGAATAACTGAAAAGTAAGTTGTAAAACAAAAATCTAATGTGAATTTCTAATCTTATAAAAATTTTTGTATTTACTTATAAATATTTGAAGTCTAGCTGACTGATAACCAACCTAATTGTTCAAGGAATTCAGGGATTGCAGTTAAGGCTTCCAATCCCGGGATCCCAACTTTTTCCAGTCCCGACAGTCCCGGAATTATAAGGCCTTAAATCCCGAGATTTTCGGGAATTGCAAAAATGCAACACTTTAATTTGACATTCGAGTAAAAAATTTTAAAAAACTTTAAATTTACCTCAAATTTTCGAAAATGAAACAAAAATGTATTAAGAAAAAACAGCTACACCCCCTATTACCGCCCACAAATATATAAACAATTTGTAATATCGAATAGCTTTAGAGTTATGGGTCGCACAGCTTCAAAATTCGGTATTCGACCACGATTTGCACGTACCATTTCAGTGATGAAATTTTATGGGAGTTGGACAAGGGGTAGTGGCATCTCCCATAAAACCCAAATTTGTGATATCGAATAGCTTTGGTACTTTGCTTTGGACTGAATCGGAATTCAACATTAGACCTCAATTTACACATGCAGTTTCATTGATTTAATTTTATGGGCGTTGGACAATGGGGCGTGGCACTGTTCGTACAACTCAAATTTGTGATATTGAATAAATTTATAGGCCGTACAGCTTTGGAATTCAGTATTCGACTTCAATTTACACATGCAGTTTCATTGATTTCATTTTATGGGGGTTGGACAAGGGGGCGTGGCACCCCCCTCACAACCCAAATTTGCGATATCGAATTGCTTTGAAGATATAAGTTGACAGCGTCAGAATTCAGTATTCGACCTAGAGGAGTGGCACCTCCCATACAACCCAAATTTGTGATTTCGAATAGCTTTGGAGCTATAGATCGCACAGCGTCGGAATTCAGTATTCGACCTCCATATGCACATGCAGTTTTACTGATAACATTTCATGGCATTTGTCAAGGGGGCGTGGCACCTTTCTTACAACCCAACTTTGCGATATCGACTAGCTTTATTAGTTATAGGTCGCACAGCGTCGGAATTCAGTATTGCACATTAGAGTGGCCCTTATGTTTTTTTCGAAAGTAACACATTGCAGGCCTTAGTTTTGTTCCTTTACTAAACCGAAGTAAACTGTGAAATTTTCAGAAAAAATATTGATATTTAAACGAGCCGCTTGCAACCTCAAGTTGAAAATCTGATTTATATGGGGAAAAAGTGCTCTTTTTTCTAAAAAATCTCAATAACTTTTTTTAAGTGCATATTTTAAAAAAACTGATACGCGTTTGAATTAATTTTTCTTCCAAATGAGCTCTCAAGCATTGAAATTAGACAAAAACTACTAGAGCTATATTTTTTTATTTTTCGAAAAAAATCTAATTTTTTCCTTGTTGTATTAAAAAAATGGCAAAAATCCAAATTTTAAAAAATTTCATTGAAATGTTGTGGAAATATTTTCCTAATTTATATTCAAAATAGATACAAAAAATTGTGAGATTACGTTAAATAACCTGCTCGTTATGAAATTTTTCGTTAGAAATGTACCTTTTTAGTTTGAGTTTCGAGTTTGGGTATTTTTACGAAAAAAATTCCAAAAAAATTTAAAAATGCAAGTTTTGAAAAAATCACGGAGAAATGGATTAAGGATAGTTGTGAGCTATTTTGTGCAAAAAATCAAAAAAACCAAAATTCGGATACCAAAGTTATAGCTATTGAAACTTGACTTTTTTCCAAAATTTTTCAAAGCGCCTGTTTCTGTCACTTCGAACACAAGAAAATTTATGAAAAATCGGAAAAACTATGTTTCTCCCTTAAAATGACTTCAATAATCTTAAAAATATATAAATGATTTTTTTAGAAAAAATTTTGGATTCCAGGGTTACCCTGGTTTTACGGTAAAAAAAATGTAAAAAAACCCTAAAACCAACAAATCTACTTTTTCACCACTGCCCGTTGGATATCTAATTAAATTGGCGCTGCACTGTCTTAAAATTTATTTATTTAGACATCAGTTAAAATTTACTTACCAGAAGAAGAAAAATTTGTGCTTTTATTTTAGATTTTTATATAAATGCTTGGTTAAAATGTGCAAAACAAAAAATTTTGATTTCGATTTTTTAAAATCACCAAAAATTAAAACAAAATTCTTAAATCCAAACAAATAAACGGCAGATAGTGAAAGCTTAACACAATATACAAAGAATTGGAATGTTGCAGCGGTGAAAATTAAATTTGTTGGTTTTTGGAGTTTTTTGAATATTTTTACACTAAAACCAGGGTATGATATGTTGGCATCCCTGGAATCCAAAATTTTTTCTAAAAAGAAAATCATTTAGATATTTTTAAGATTATTGAAGTCATTTTAAGTGAGAAACATAGTTTTTCCGATTTTTTATAAATTTTCTTGTGTTCAAAGTGCCAGCAGAAACAGGAACTGAAAATTTTTGGAAAAAAATTTAAGTTTCAATAGCTATAACTTCGGTATCTGAATTTTGTTTTTTTTTTTTTTTGCACAAAATAGCTCACAACTATCCTTAATCCGTTTCTCGGGGAGTTTTTCAAAACTTGCGTTATTAAATTTTTTGGAATTTTTTTCGTAAAAATACCCAAATCCGAAATTTCCAAAAAGGTACACTTCAACTAAAAAGTTTCATAACAACCTGGTTATTTAAAGTAATCCCACAATTTTCTGTATATGTTTGAAATATAGTTTAAGAAAATATATTTTCGAAATATCAATGAGATTTTTTGCAAATTTGGATTTTTCCGATTTTTTTTAAAACAACAAGGAAAAACAATAGATTTTTTCGAAAATTTAAAAATCACAATTCTGTTAGTTATTGTCTAGTTTTCATGTTTGAAATAACATTTTGAAGAAAAATAAAATAAAAAACGAGACGAGTAACATTTTTTTAAATTTATGCACTTAAAAAAAAGTTATTGGGATATTTTCGAAAACAGAGCACTTTTCCCATATAAATCAGATTTTCAACTTAAGGTCGCAAGCGGCACGTTTATATATTAATATTTTTTCCTGAAATTTTCAGAATATACTTTTGACATGATAAGAAACAAACGAGGCCACCACACATATGCAATTTTTATAAAAAAAAATCCCATACAGTTAAGGGCCACCCTAATGCACATGCAGTTTTACTGATAACATTTTATGGTATTTGTCAAGGGGTCGTGGCACCTTTCTTACAACCCAAATTTGCGATATAGAATAGCTTTCTTAGTTATAGGTCGCACAGTTTTGGAATTCCGTATTTGACCTCACTTTAGTCATGCAGTTTCACTGATAAAATTTTATGGGTGTTTGACAAGGGAGTGGCAGCAAAGCGCCAGGTTTAAGCTAATATTGTATAAAAAGTATGGGAAGTGGGCGTGGCAAAAACATTTTTTTAGTCTACATATATATTTCAGATTCTTGAGGTAGTTTTTTTGATGTAACTTTAATACGAAAAAAATAAAATTTTGAAATTTTTCTGTTATATGAGAGATAGGAGTTGTCCATGTAACGACCAATTTTTTCCCGTGCAAAATTAATCGTACAAACCAAAAAACAACCAAGTTGGATTTAAACTTAGATATATATAGATACATATATATATACAATTACCAATTATTAATAATTCAATTATAATTTTTTAAATCTTAATTTTTTTTTACTTATGAAAACAACACACTCTGTACGGACTTAGCACAATAACGGAACCATCGGATGATAGAACACTAAATTAGTTAGCTGTTAGTAAAAACTATGATGTGAATAAAAAATTTATTTTATAGTAAAAACACTATAGTATAGTAATAAAACTATTGCTTATTAAAAAAATATTAAAAAAACAGTCTAGTAACCAGAGTCTTTTAAGATCACAACCAAAACAAAACAAACTAAAAAATTGATTTTCAAAGTGTATAGAGAGATAAAACAAGAAAAGGGTGATTTTTATATTAAAGAAAAATGTTTACATTGCAGTTGCTTTTATAGTTGGTAAACATTTTTATATTTTCTTGTGAACAAAAGTCCCGGGATTTCGGGATCCGGGATTGAAAACCCTAGTGCAGACCCATTTAGCATGATTGGTGTGAGGGACGCAATGGTGTGTTTTCTTGTGAAGAGGACCAGTTCTGTTTTGGCCGTATTTACTTCAAGACCACAGGGTTCGGCCCATCGCTCGAGTTTGCAAAGAGCTCTTTGCATGACGTTGCGTAGGGTAGTGGGAAACCCATATATGAATATAAGCCCTTAATTTTTCATGCAGATTCGTTAACCAATACCAGCTAAATAAGGAAGCATTTGTTATGTGGCTTGATTCAACAAGTGGCTGGTCTTTTTTGGTGAAGCCCTTTACCAGTTCCGTGTGGTTTCCCATGAAATCAGTTTCAATTGCAATTTGGGCTGCGTTCTTATGTTTTCCCCTTATAAAAAATAGAAATATATACTTAACTAAACAAATATACTTCAAATCGTTCACTTCTAACATTTTTCTAAAATTTTCGCGGCTTTGCAGAAGCTAGCACATACGCTTATCAGCAATTCTGACAACTGTCAGCTGCTCGTTTTAAAACTGACAATCAAATCGATAAATCGCTTTCTGTGATACCAACACTAAACCGATTTCGAAAATGAAACCAGTTTAAAAATCGCTAATCGGTTTCGATGCCACCAAAAAATATCTGTTTCAATTTCAAACTCGAATCTGACAATTATCAGTTGCCACAACAACCCTGACTGCCTTCCCAATGGATCCTACAGTAGTTTTTTTAAAAATTAAAAATAAATAAAAAATTCTAAATTCTTGCTTTCAAAGTATTACATTTTTTATGTCCAGAAATGTAAATAAAATCTCTTATTTTTGTACTTTAAAATTTGATTGACTGTAGTAGCATTAACAAATTCTCGGAACAATTTAAAAAAAAGTCAATTAAAATGTGCTCTTTTTAAAGCCGTATTGTCGCATGATCGCGTAAAGAGGTTAAGTCGGGAAAGCTTTGCAAACTGTGCAATAACAATCCATTTTCGTGTTTTCAATTTTAGCCGCTTATTCACCACATTTCAATATCTATAGTAATAAAACTCATTTTCTGTTTGTTTGTTTGTTTGGCCTTTATCCCTTTCGCTACGGATGGTACACATATGTACCACCAATTGTAAACTTTGAGAAAAGTGGTAATTATCGTGCTCTTTGCTTTCCAAATTTACCATTTCGTCTCTTCAATTATGCTCTTTGTTAACAAACGGTACTTTATCAAGTATCATTGTCTACACGTGTTCAGTTTATGGATTTTGTTGACAGAGACGGATTAATTGATCGTTTTTTTTTTTCATATTTTGCAATAAATGAACCTATATATCAAATTAAAATAACAAATTTCGTCTAAATAAAGTTCGTTTCACTTTTGGTTTTCAGCTGGTAAGAATATTTTAAACTTTATATTATTTTTTATACATTTTTTTTACATGGTACATATATGTACCACCAGTCCTGACAGGTGGTACACATGTGCACCAGTAGTACCAAAAAAACGTTTACTAATTTTTCACAGGTTGAAAGAAAAATTATGAATTCAGAAGATATTCGGAGTTTTTGGAGGATGAAGCTGAAAGTGATAGTTTGGGAGACTTTTCTGCTTCAAGCAGTGACAATTATGTGCCAAGTGATGACAATAACAGTTTAAAAAGTTGCTCAGATGAGGAAACCGAAGATGAAGACGAAGCAACTGCCGCAGAGCTAGTGGAAGATATATCCGCTAGCAACCAACCAGCTGATATTAACTTAATTTGGAATACTCCTGATGAAGCTTTTGTTCCCAAGAGATCTATGTCCACCCCTCGTAGTTGTGCAATATCGCCACATATACCTCGCTCATCAAGTATTAGTGAAATTTTTCACAAGCTTCTGCCAAAATCGGTTTACATGTATATAGCTCAATGCACAAATGAACGAATTGAAATACTCCGAAATGCTTAACCTAAAAAGAAAAAATTTAAAATGACTCCAACGAATAGTGGTGAAATAGCGGTAATCATTGGATGCATGTTTATTATGTCCTACAATCGTCTTCCTTGCATAAAATATTATTGGTCCCTTCATAAATCTCTTGGTAATCAATCAATTCATGAAGCAATTGCAAGAGATCGTTTCGAGATTATTTCATCTAAGTTGTACTTCGCAAGCCCAGAAAAACCACCAAATTGTAGTAAAACTTACTACAATACATATAGATGACATGGTGGAATGCCTGAAAAAAATTTTTCTGAAGTGTAGACAAGACAGTTCTTACCAAAGTATTGATGAATCTATGACCAAATTCAAGGGCCGTAGCACACTGAAGCAATATATGCCTCTCAAGCCCACCAAGAGGGGTATTAAAATGTGGCTTCGATGCGATTCGGTTACTGGATATACGTACGATTTTAACATATACTGTGGAAAGGATCTGACAGCATCCCTGGGAACACTTGGAGAGCGAGTAGTATTCAAACTCACAAGTTCAATCGTAGAAAATGATGTAACCTTAGGCTTTGATCGCTTTTTCACCTCAGTGCATTTATTAGACACTATTCCTTTTCCAGCTGTTGGTACAATTATGGCCAACAGGAAAAATGTTCCTCAATTTACAAAACGAAAACTGGAAAGAGGAGAATCAGAATTCAAAAGCACATCATCAGGCCTCTTATGTGTGAAATGGCAAGACACAAAAGAGGTTTTGGTTATTAGCAACTGCCGTAAACCTGGCATAAGTAATGTACCAAAAAAATTTAAAACAGGCGATCAAATTCAGGTTCCATGTCCAAATCAAATAAAATGCTATCTCGAGATAATGGGAGGAGTCGACCTGGCATATCAAATGACTGGCCTATATGAATTTGATCGCAAATCGGATAAATGGTGGAAAAAAGTATTTTATCGTTTGATAATGATGACAGCTGTCAATGCATGGACGATCTACAATGATCTTAATAGAAATAAGATTCCGTTCAAGCAATTTTTGGTGACTTTGGCGGAGACACTGATCGAAGAAGGTCTTAAAACTACAGCCGTTCGCAGATCACATAGACCAGGTCGTGTACCTAAGCCCGTAAAATCACTCCATCTTCCTACTGAAGGCAAAACAAGACGCCGTTGTGCTCATTGCACACAACAAAAAAAACAAACACGTACATATACGATTTGCACTGAGTGCCAAATACCATTATGCAAAAACTGTTTTGCAATTTTTCATTCATAAGTTTGCACTTGTCGTTAAAAACACTTCATTAAATGTTTTCTTCCTTATTATACTGAGTATTAGACTGAACTAATTGTTTTCTTTTTTTGTTTTAACATTACATCTCTTAATAAATGAATTGCTTTATTTTATTTTTTATTAAAATTGTTTTTTTTTATATTTGTATTATTTGCGTTTTATGGGACGGTTGGTATACATTTGTACCACTTAACAAGACGACTGGTACAATGGTTTACCAGCCCCCCTGAGTTTCCCCACTAGCGCAAGCACCCACTTCCCACCCAGACTAATTCTGGGAGACACAAAACACATATTGAGTACATAAATTACAATATAGCATTGCAATTCGAAAGCCGTAGCGAAAGGGTTATACAAATCTAAACGGCTCAACGGATTTCGCTCAAACTAAATACACATATGAAGTGCATTCTAACTTAAAATGTTACATACTTAGTTTTTGCTACGCCCCCTCCGAAATTTTTTAAATAACGGTAATTTTGTTATTATAATACTTTTTTGAATGTAAAAAGACTGAGAATGAGAAAATTTAGAATGAGAAAAAAACGACATGAAAATCAAAGTTTGGTCTTTCGATGCAAATATATCCGCTGTCCATTAATATATTTCATTCATATTTTTTTTGTTCAAAGGCTCAATAAAATCACTTCACAAAAATAGGTTGAAAGGTACCGTTAAGTCAGTGTATATATGTTTTATGATTTTGTCAAAAAAGGTCCAAAATATTGACTTTTTACTCAAAAAATGACTCAAAAATTGTTGTTGTTGTAAAAATGAAATCAATTAAAAATTGCACATCTGGCTATCTTTCATATGACATAGCATTTATTTGCAAAAATTTTTCCAGCTAAGCGATGTTTTTGTCATCCCTTTGATTTTTTCGCGAAATTTATTTTTTCCAAAATGTTGTTTTTATATTTTTTACAAAAAAGTCAAGTCTCAAAAATAATTTATGTGAAAAAATTACCCCAATATCTCTTTCCAATCAAAAGTTATGGCTAAAAATCTATTTTTTCATACACTGACTATCTATAGTAATAAAATTAATTTTCTGTTTGTTTGTTTGTTTGTTTGTTTGTTTGGCCTTTATACAAATCTAAACGGCTCAACGGAATTTGCTCAAACTAGGCATACATATTAACTGCATCCTAACTTAAAATGTTATATACTTAGTATTTGCCAAGCCCCCTTCGAAATTTTTCAACTAACGGTAATTTTATTATTATAATACTTTTTACTATCGGAGTATTTAATGTTAAAAAATTAAACTGAGTTTTGTTTTAAAATTCTCTATATAATTTGAGCGTCTCCATTTATCTCTAAGAATGCAGTTGTGTGCAGTATTATTATATTAAATCTTCCTTATAGTAATCTACTTTCTTCTTACCACCCCACAAACCCGCCCCCTCCTGTTAAATTTGTTTTGTTGTGATATCTCTCATTTTTCTAACTATTGCTTTACCGTTGTCACTCAGTTCTTTATCAATGGTACTTTAAATGTTCTATATATATCACTATAACATCAAAAATATTACTGTGAATAAGAATGCTGTAAAAGTTAATTTTTTCATGTTTTATGTGTTATTTGAACAATATTGTTGAAAGTCAAATTTCCACGCCAACTAAATGTACCGACATATAAAAGACAGCGAAATTTTGACATTTTAATCATGGTCGTAAGCTTGGCTGCATTGCACACATTTTTCGGTTCAATTGCGTACTAACCGAAAGTATGCTGAAAAGTATGCTGGAAAATATTATAAATTAGAAGTAAGTACTGCATTACCGACACGGTTCCAATATTTTAGAAAAGTCGGTTACTGTGTATACTATAATTAAAATTAAGAAGCGACTGCTTTCTTAACTTACACCTTTTTGCTAATTTACATTAAGAAACGACTGTACAATTTTTCGTATAAAAAAAGAATTCAGAAGATTTAAGAAATTGCATCAACTATCAGACTCAATTTATACTAATTTTTCATTTAGAGACAATCCAATTGTTATTTTCTAACTGGAAAAACTACTAAAAAATTTAAGAAGATTGGTGTCCACTTTCCTTTTTTTTAAAAAAATTTGATTTTCATTAGCGAAGTTCAAGTAACATGCTTACCAGTAACCAGTAAATTCAGTTTAGAACTAAGGCTGTGTGCGAATTGATCTACATGCGACCTAAACTAAATAGTGTCGATAAGGCAGTGCTTCTTAATTTAGGAATCATTTAGCTAGCTCGAGAATTATTTAAGAAGAACTGCCGTATCGACCCAATTTATTATAGGTCACATTTAGATCAATTCGCACACAGCCTTAAAAAACAGTTTTTGATTGTGAAAAAACAGTGACAAAATTATTTCTTCGTTAAAAAAGCTTGGTAAATTTTTTAACTAATATTTTTATAGTGGTCTCAAACTTAGGTTAAATTAGGTTAGGTTAAACCGGATGCCTTCGTGAAGGCTCACATAGACCAATTCAGGTACTTAGTGGTACCGGTAGCGAACAAAAGGAACCTTTGTGTTTGTTTTAAAAGTCTTTTTAAAGATTTGCGTTGAGTTCGCAAACCTAAGGAGGGATTCTAGAGACACCCTGGCTACATCTTTAAGCGACGGCAATGTCGATGAGCCTAGGTATTTTAGTCTCGATCTAAGTAGGGCGGGGCATGTGCATAGTAGGTGCTCCAGGGTCTCCACTGTGCCCGGTTCCTTGCACTTCCTGCAGTTGTCATCCGTGGTGATGCCAAGCTTCCTCGCGTGGGCTGCCGTCATGAAGTGACCAGTGAGCATGCCCACTAGTGTCCTGCAATCTTTGCGCGGGCGTGCCAAGATGAACAGAGTTCGTTTTTCGCATTGTGCATTGCACATGATTTTCGAGATTTTGCACGATGTCGTATCTCTCCATCTACGATTCACTGCTAGTGTGGCTCTTCTTTCGAGGTTCCTGTACAACTCTTGTAGCGGAGTAAGTACATGTTCTGCGAGTTCTGATACCAGCCCGAAGCCTTCCTTTGCTAAACCATTTGCCATCTTGTTTCCCTAAATGCCCTGGTGGCTAGGGACCCAGTAGATGCACACTCTTTTCGAAGCGCATAGTGCATCTCTGCCAGCCAAGACACTTTTGGACTTGATGCTAGCGGAGCGCATGGATTTGATCGCCGCTTGACTGTCAACGAAAATGTTGATGTTAGAGTGTTGTGTGTCCATGCTGAGGGCTATCTCAGCAGCCTTCCTTATGGCAAATACTGCCGCCTGGAAGATACTGCAGTGGTTCGGCAGTTTATATGGCTGCCTTATATTAGGCTCTGCGCAATACACCGCCGCACCTACCCCCGTAGGCATTTTGGAGCCGTCGGTAAATATGTTGACCGCCTGCTGTGCTTGTTCTATACCTTTGCACCAGTCCTTTGGTCCCAGAAGAGTTCGTACTTTGGAATTGACTATCGTGCGAGGCACCATGTAGTCCGTGCTACTAGGTTGATCCTTTCCGATTGTACAATGTACAAAATTTTGAATGTGCATGTTGCCTGCTGCCGTAAGGCGTTGTGCCGTTTTTCCGGCAATTAGTTTTGCTTGTATGTTGTCAACTGAAGTTGGAGTTGACTTCAGTGCCCCCGTGATGCATAGCGCTGCCTACCGCTGAGTTTTCTCCAAGTGCCTGAGGAATGTTGATTTGTTCACAGCCGGCCACCACACAATAATCCCATAGAGTAGAATAGGACGCACTACCGTTACATAGATCCAGTGCATCAGAAAGGGTGAGAGACCCCAAGTACTGCCTAGCATCTTTTTGGATGTGTATAGTGTAGGTCTCAAACTTAAATTCAACATGTTTTTACAAAATTCCAAAATGTACAAAAACATTTTATCGAGAAGTGTATATTTAAATGTTTATATAAATGACTTTCGAGTAACACCGGGTATATCAGCTAGTATTAATTAAAATTTATTGTTATAAATTAGAGAGTTCCAAACAAGAAACACAGCTCTTTAGTAATTGCATACACTCAGGGAATTATTGAATTACATATACGGCTGCCATGAAAAAGTTAAAGCTGTAATAGCCATACTAGAGTTATTATATATGAAAAGAAGTTGCCTTGGCTGAAATTTTATTGCAAGAACTTTATGAGAGCTTTCATAAACCTAATTGAATCTGCAACAATCACAAAACAAAAACGACAATTTTTTCAGTGTCTTTCGCAAATAAAAGCTGTGGTTACAGTTGTGATACATCATTCCGGGCTTATTGGCTTTCCTGTCGCATTATTAAATTGGATAAATTCGTATGCATCTAGAGGTACTCAAAAGGTTTTATATAAGAATTCTCTTTCTAAAAATATTTCGGTCACTTCTGGCGTTCCTCAGAGCAGTCATCTTGGACCGGTTTTATTTTTACTATTCATTAATGAGTGTTAAAAAAACTAGATGCTCTCTAAAGAGACATTTGTTGGAATTTACATGAAGAAGCAGAAGAAACAGATGAATCTATCTGATAAAATAAAGAAAAATATGTATGAAAAACTTAGTTTTAATACCTTTCAGGTCATTTTAGGGACACAGAAGGTTAGCTAATTTGGTTTAGTTTGTAATTTCATTTAGCGCCACTATATCAGGGGAATATTTTTGCGTAAAAATCTAACTTGTTTTAGTTTGAACAAAGCTTTTATATGAAAAAAAGGGTTTTTTGATTTATGAGGTCGATTTGGACTATAAGAATTGGGTTTTGAGGGTTAAACTGTTTGAAGAAATTATTCTACAAGTAATTTTTAATGTCTCACTCATTGACACGAAGTCGATTAAGTTAATGAGCAAAAAGTTTTTCTAACAAAAACTGCATCAACATGTACTTGACCTTCAACCTTCAATTTCTCTAAAACGAACCAAAGGATTAAAAAACGGTAAATGCCATCAAATTCAGCGTCCTCGAATTATGCTGAAATGATATTTCTCCAGCTTGTTTGATATTTGGATATACGCAGTGTTAGCAGAAAGACGTGAATGTAAACTTTTATTTTTGAGCAAATTTTTGGCAGTTTTATAAGTAACTGCTTTTTCACAAACAGGAAGGGAAATGAAAGACGTTATACCAAAAAAAAAACTAAAAAAAAAACTAAAGTTAACTTTCACAATTTCATCACCAAAAACTTTTTTCACAATTTATCAACATCACAATTTATAGCAGCCGTACAATGCAGCCGTATACGACTATCAAAACCGAATTCTTGTCAGCACTGAAAGTTCTAACAACTTCCTGTGAGGTTGCCAATACCTAAATAGCAACTCTAAAACTGGAATCTAACAGGTTTTATGGAAGTGCTCACAGCCTCAAGTATAAAATTTTTTGAGAACCGTAATATTACGGCTAGAAGAAGCGATGTTTTGATAGCATCACCAGTTCCGTGAGTGTATATACAACATCGGGCATGAAAGGGTTAAATTTCATCGGGGAATATTCATAATCTCAAACCGTAATAATTAACACTTGTGATTAGTTGAAATAAATATTATCTCGTTTTTTGAATTATGAAATCTGCTGAACAGTAAATAAAATGGTTTGCTATTTTTTTTTTGCAGTGTACCAACAATACTTATTTATCTTCGTTTAGTATAAAAAAGAAATGTATATCGACATGATTAACATTGAATATATAGCATTCATCTGTAATCTATTTAAAGTGTATGTGAGATCGCCATAGACAAATGTCTCTGCTCAACTGCAAACAACTTCAAAAAACTAGTTGATGTGTAGTTTTTATATTCTTTTATCTTCTCTTTGTTATTTCTCATAGCCCACTAAAAAGTTCAGCCCACTTTCACAATGCCAACTCACCATTTTGGAACTGCTCCAGTGCACACTGTAGATTACAGAGAGCTGCTTGATTTTTCGATTCTCGATCCTCGGCCAAGCTCAGTTTAGCGACTAATTCATCGCGTTGCTGTACAACGAGCGCGTACTGGGCCTGCAATGTTTCGGCGTGTTGATTGGCGCGAATGCTGTGAAATAAATTAAAAAAAAAGAAACATATAGCACAAAAATTTAAGCAAATATTAATTGAAAAAAAAAACACACCTTAAGCGAAAAAATCGTTAAAATTTTATTGCAAATTCTGTTCTAATTTTTTCCTTTTTTTTATTCCTATCCATTTCAAATTCGCATTTGTTGCAGTTGTTTACATGATCGAAGCGTTTTTGTCGTGACCAATATTATGCCAGCGCCTAACAAAAGGTTTTGAAACTTCAAATTAAAAAAAAAAAAAAAAAAAACAAAGAAATGAGCTTGTCAGACTGAGAAAGAAACAAAACTGAGTTTTAGTCAGCTTGAGAGAGAAAGAATATGAAACACTTGTTGATAGCGTTAAAAATTGCATGTACCAGATAAGAGCTCAAACACATACAGCTACGCACATCTACACCCACAACAACACTCATACCAGCACACAGATATGTAAGGCAAAGCGCACGAAATCAATTTAACATGGCCGCCAAAATGGCGCGACATCTTTGTCGTCATGGCCGCGCGTCTGTTGCTGTAATTAAGCGATTACTTGCGAACTAGTTGGTGCTACCGTAAAAAGTTAATGTTAATTAAACAAAAGAAAGACGAAGTTTGCTTTGCGTTACTAACCAATTTCTGTTCTCGAAGCAAATCAGGACAAGTTATGTTTATGTTATCAGTGAAGTTAGTGAAGCAGGCAGCAACATTTATTTCTGTCATGGAATGGACATTTGCTTTATTAAATAACTGAAAAAAAAATATTTCCAGCCTTATCTGGATGCATCTTTTCGAAGGCAATATTGCCTTTATTCGAAAATAAAAATAAACTGGGACTAATATAGGAATAAAGTAAGGAATTATCTTTGACGTGGCCACAGTTAAGAGACCCCACACCAATGATTAACAGCCCTATTCTGGCAAATTAACAAATTTTTAACCAGCATTTTGAATATTTATATGTGTTTGTTGTAATTTTTTTATTTCAAAACAAAATTTGAAGCTCAAAAATAAAAAATTTTGATAAAAATTGTTAACTGCTTTTCAGTTACACTGCTCTACACGTAAAATGCACCCCGAACCAAAGTAATTTTTTATGAGTAATTAGGGGTCGGTGATCATAGAAATGGCAAATTTTTTTTTTCATTGCGCGGGTTTTCGAGATATCGGTAAAAAGGTGTTTCTTAGGTAGTGGGTCGACTTTTTGTAATGTAATTTTTGTAACCGATAATTACATTCTATATATTGTTGAAAAGGCAATAAAATTACGCATATAGTGAAATTTTAATCTTTGCAATCAACAAAAAATTAGCAGAGGAACAGATGATCGAACTTAAAATTTAATAAGTTTTTTGTTATTTTTCAAAAAAATTTTACGATTAAATTAAATTTTTTAAGGAAAAATAATAAAAAACAAAATTTTTTTTTTCTTACACAGTTTAATACCATAAATGAAGAGCTTAATTGAAACCTGAAAGGTTTTTCAATAAAGAAGCTATTAACATTTTTGTAAAAGCACAAAAAAAAAATTTTTTTAGGTAATGGGGAGATAATTTAGAAATAAGTTTTTATGGTATTTAATGTAGGTTTTTGTTGAATTTAATTTTTATTATTTATATAATTTCCTTGGTGTTATAGTAAACATATATATATATTCAATGTGTTATAATGCATACTTCTTGTTCCATAAATGTTGTTCAATTTAAATTTGTTTTGAATTTATTTTCCAATAATTTTTCATTATTAAAATTAATTGGATAAGCGGCAACAAGCGTTATTTAAGAAATCGGATTTGATTGCGTGTGAGAAAAAGATGTTTATTATCACGTGAAACTTTTTGTTATGTTTATGGTTTGTATATTAATGGTGGTAGCAGAAGACACAAAATCAGGCGAATGGATCAGAAGAGCTTGGATAAAACATATTTTGGATTTGCTGTTACATATTTGGAGAAGCAATGGACACCAAACGCTGTATGCGAAACTTGTCGGGCAACATTAATTTCAATTTCTAATGGGCACGAAAGACATTTTTCATTTGGACGGCCAACGATCTGGAGGGAAGCAGTTGACCATTTAACTGATTGTTTCTTTTGTTGCCAAAAACCCCAGCGGGTCGAAAAAATCGGTCTTTGTAGATATTCAATCTGTTTCCAAACCTGTACCACATTCAAAATTGCTCTAAAGAACGGAATTAGTAGAGCCACACTTCCTGGGACAACAAACTACAGATTCTAATGAAGAAAGTACCACAAAGGAATGGAAAGATGCCAAAATAGAAAAAAAACATCTTCTGACCCACATTGAACTTAACGATTTGTGCCGCAATCTTTATTTAAGCAAAGCAAAATCTGAACTAATTGCATCTAGAATGCAACAGTGGGTATACCTGAGTCCAGAGACACATGTGACGCATTTCCGTCAGCGCAGCGAGGAACTTTTGAAGTTTTTTGAAAAATCAGGAGACAATTGCTTTTGCTTTGACATACCTGGACTATTTTCTGCACTTAACCAAAATTATGACCCAACCGAATGGCGTCTTTTTATTGACGGCGGTAAAGACAGCATAAAAGCGTTACTGTTACACAAAAGTAACAGCAAGCCTTCCATTTCAGTTGGTTATGCGAAATATATAAAAGACAGCTATGACTCAATGAAGCTAGTTTTGAAATGAATCCAATACAACTCGCATCAATGAAAAGTTTGCGCAGATTTAAAAGTTGTTGCCATTTTGACAGGAATGCAAGGAGGCTTCACAAAATATAATTGCGTCCTTTGCTTATGGAACGTGATCGCGCAAAACATTTACCCAACGTGCATGGCCGCCACGAAACGCACATACGCCTGGAGAAAACAACATCATTAACACTCCGCTAGTTGACAGAAACAAAAACTAGGGCTCATAAAAAATGTTGTAAAAGCACTTTCGCAGGACACTCCTGCGTTCGAACACTTAAAAAATTTGTTCCCAAAACTGTCTCCTCAAAAAATTAAAGAAGATATGTTTATTGGTCCTCAAATCAAGAAACTATTTAGCGACGCTAAATTTGAAAACTCCTTAGAAGCAGCTGAATTAGAAGCATGGAATGCGTTTAAAAATGTAGTATATGGCTTTCTGGGAAACGAAAGTCGTCAAAAATACGTCGAAATTGTAAACACTTTAATCGAAAAATATTCTGCCATTGGTAAAAACTACTATATATTGAGAAATTAGCCCCATTCTAAAATCTTTTTTTTTTATTTTAAGGAGCGAATATGTCACTAAAAACGCACTTTTTGTTTTTTAGTCACTTGGACTACTCTCCACCCAATCTTGGTGATGAGAGCGACGAGCATGGCGAGAAGTTCCACCAGGAAATGATGGATATTGAGAGGCGATATCAAGGCTTCTGGGATCAGAACATGATGGCCGACTACTGCTGGTTCTTGATTAGGGAGGATCCGACGGAAAAAAACCAAAAAGTTCCGGCAGAAGTTCGTTTGGCGCAAATATTTAAAATAAAGTAAACATGCTAAACATTAAAAAGTTTGTATTTTTACAGAAATGTCAATAAATTTTCCATTTATAGGCCGATCAGTCTTAAATTAAGCTTTTCTTTTATAATATAAGACTGTGTAAGTTATAAAAAATAAAAATTTGTTTTTTTTTTTTTTGTTTTGCCTTCAAAAACTTCCTTTAATCGGCAAACTTTTTCCAAAAATCACAAAAAACCAGGGACCGTACCGGTTATGGTTTTTATCAAAAAAGTCAGATGTTAACAGTTATCATTTAACTTTTATTTTTTCCGACAAAAATACTAGTTATTTTATGCCTTTTATTTTTTCGGGCAAAAATAACTGTTACTTTTGACTTTTATTTTTTAGGTCAAAAATAACAGTTAGTATGTGCCTTTTATTTTTTCGGTCAAAAATATCAGGCAATTAGAATTTTTTAAAGGCCTCTTGGACGACAAAAAAGTTGATTGCAATTTTTATCGTGTCATCAGCGCGCACGTTTTGAGCTATACAACTTTTTAGTTTCTAGAGTTTTTTATTAGGCCTTTGAAAAAATACAAAATGCCTGATATTTTAGACCGAAAAAATAAAAGGCACAAAATAACTGTTATTTTTGATCTAAAAAATAAAAGTCAAAAGTAACAGTTATTTTTGCCCGAAAAAATAAAAGGCAAAAAATAACAGTTAATTTTAATTTTTATAGTAACAGCCAAAAATTTAAAAGGCATTTAATAATCGCGAAGCTGCTGCCATTACGACAATAATGGTATATTTAAAAAAGTTCTCCAGCCACTTTTTCGTTATGCCTTTTTTATCTGAAAATTGTAAAATAACAGTTATTTTCGGTCCCTGCAAAAAACTCATAAAATTTAAATATTGATCAGCTTTATCTCTGCTAATTTACTGTTGATTGCAAAGCTTAAGATGTCACTATATGCGTAATTTTGTTGGCTTTTCAAAAATATATAGAATTTAATTTTTGGGTTTACCAACAACGAGATATTTTGGTTTGAGTCGACCCACTACCTAAAAAATACCTTTTTATCGATATCTAGAAAACCCGCGAAATGAAAAAAAAATTACCATTTCTGTGATTACCGACCTTTAATTACTCATAAAAAATACTTTGGTCCGGGGTGCAAGCACAAATTAATTATTTGTAAACCAGTGTTATAGACAACTTCATTAAAAAAATTTTTTTTTGAGCTTTAAATTTTGTATTGAAAACAACAAACACATAGAAATATTCAAAATACTGGTTAACAATTAGTTAATTTGCCAGAATATTATTAGATTTTGTATTTTTTTAATGACGTAAGTTTTTTGGTATTCATTGGAATTTTATTCATTCGAGTATGTTTTAAATATTAGACCTTATGTATACTTATGCCTAGAACTTGAAAATGTTTTGATACACGAATTAAACACACGTGCTCTTGAGAACCATTGAATGCATCCACTTCGACCTGACGGCTATTTGGCATAGTGACATTTATGCGAAAATGGAAAAATCTTCCGAGTGCTGCGCCGCTGGATGCCACTCGAATTTTTGTGTACCGTGCAGTGAAGTTATTCGACTATACTGTTGTTATAATCGATCGTTCGTTGTCGAAGAGAAAACGCCACAAGCCATCAAAGCCGTGCAGATCCGAATTCGATGTAATCCACTGAGTAAACAGAAAATTTTGCAACGGGAGATAAAAATCGGCACGAACCATGATTTGGGACTCAGAGCCTGAAGATTCTATCGCAAGCGAAAATCGAAAGAGCTGCGTCGCCGCGCATAAAAAAATATTGTTTTTTTTTAAGAAATTAATAAAGGACATTTCCTATAAGCGGACACATTCTTGGGAACGATCAATTTTTGGTTTTTTCATAGAAAATGCTCTCCCATACACGGACTTTCCGATAAAAAAAAAAGACGCGGACACACAAACATGTCTATTTATGAAAAAAAATCTCCCATAAGCGAACGCGAAGCTCTAATAAGCGGCAAATTTTTTCTTTTTTAGATCACAAACATTACTGCTTTTTTTTTTTGTTTTTTAAACAGTTCGACGTGTTTTTTTTTTCTTTTTGTACGAGTTTACTCTGAATAAGTAATCAGAGCCCAAGATTACTTGCATTGTATCCAAAAAACTTACGCCATTAATATGGCGTAAAAAAAATTTTTTTTTGGTCCGAGCTGGGTCTCTAACCCGCGCTCCCGAAAGCTTACTTTCATTTGTAATAATGCAAAATAAGCTCAAGTTTGTTAGCAACTGCGGTGGACGAGTGGATAAGATGCCGGACCGCCAGATGAGAGGACGTTGGTTCAAATCTGGAAATTGTCAAAAGTTTTTTTATTTCAAGTTGATATTTATATTGCTTCTCTTTCTAATGTACATTCTCAAGAACGGCTTTTAGCAGGCTTCTTTAGAGTCGCGAGAGAGGAAGGCCTAGAAAATTTTCTCGTTTCATATAAAAAAGTTAATGGGCTTGGAAACGAGCACGGAAGGGCTAAGAAATCCTTATGATGGCCTGCTAGAAGCGCTTCAAAGACCTGCTTTTGCACACTGGGATATTTTTGTTTTCGACATTCCTTTTGTTTCTGTCTGAAAGTATGCGTGACACTGAAATGTAGTGGACCCGATTATCGGACACAAATACTAAACTAAAAAATACTAAACCCAATAAGCCAAACGAATTCGAAACGAATCCGCATTCTAGAACATTTTAATCGTTAACGATTATCGTTTTCGAATATGTGAACGGGAGAAAATCACCACTCGTTCATGAGTCCGAGAAAAAGATTCATTAACGAGTCTGAGAAAGCGATTCATTAACGAGTCCGGGAATACGATTCGAGAACGATTCGTTAGTTAAAAATATCGAATCCTTCTCGAACTGCCTAAAACTATTTCCAAAAACCTGTTTTGCAAAAAAATTCCAACTTTTGACCTTTTCAAGATTTTAAACAGCTTCTTATGAGAATTATGATTTTTATACTGGCGCACAACTGCAAACAATATTACTAATTTCATTCAATAAAATTGAAAAATTATCACCATCTGGAGATTTGAACCTCGTCCGCGTGATTGTAAGTCCACGAGATTATCCATTCGACCATCGCAGTTGTTAAGCAAACGTCGCTTAATTTGCTTCATTTAAAATGAGATCTAGCCCATGGTCGTGGGTTCAAACCCCAACCGAGACAAAACAATTTTCATTTTTGTTGTGCTGTTTTAAAATAGGTTTTTTTCTACAAAATTTTTTACGAAAGTCCAATTTTGTATTCCCTTAAAGCGTGCACAGAAATTTGATGCAAAAGAAAAAAGAGAAGCTGAATGATGATTTTTTTAAATTGCTTTGCTGAAGATTCGCACCGATAAATACTTTGATTTCCGCTTTTGTTAAATCGCGTTTAAATAAATTTAATTTCCAATTTAATTTTATATTTTTCTCAATAAAGCCAATATAAAAAAAAAAAATTATTTTATTTATCAGCCACATGAAACAAAAAATTGTGCTCCCCCTGAGTAAAATTCTGGCTACGCTCATAGGCTACGTCATGTGTCCATTTACCATTGTGTACTTACTTAGCTACCCACTGAACCATAAGCGAAGGTTTTGCGTAAGGTGAGAGTTTTGCGAACGTTTTTGGATAAATTTTTTTTTTATTTTAAATTTTTTATTTTGTCGCTTAAAAGAATTTGCATTAGAAGATTAAATTCGTGAAAACTTTTTCCATAAATAAAAATGTACTTCTGTTGCAAAATTAATCAAAAACTTATTTTGAGTCGAAAAACAATCATTTTAGAAGCTAAAACTTCTCCGTAAATGAACCATTTTTGTTCATAAATGAGTTCAGAAATGAATCATAAATATTACTTTTTTATGTACTAAAATGAGCTAAAAAAGGAATAATCTTAAACTTTTTTTATGTTTTTATAATAGTAAATTAAAATGTTAGGTTAGGTTAGGTTAGGTTAAGGTACCTTCATACAAACGTCATATAAACTTTTTCACCATTGCAAATTGATTGATGAATGTAGTGCTACACGTTCGAAAAACTATTTTCCTTTTCATCTTTCAAAAAGTCTGTCATAGCATTTCAACATTTCTATCAAAAATTAAGATCAAGTCCAAATTGAAAGAAAACCACGACAATTTCCGAGTGCTGAAAAATAACTTTACTATGGTTCTATATTTAGCTCATTTTAACTCACCGAAGAAAAAAGGGTTCGTTTCTGAGAGGCATTTTCATCCGGCGATTGATTCCAAAAGGGCTCATTTCAGAGTGCCAAAAATAACTTTTCTACGGTTCTTTTTTTAAGTCAGTCCAAACAAAAAAAGTATAATTTATGTTTCTTTTTTAACTCATTTCCGAACAAAATAAGGTTAATTTTTGAGAGGCATTTTAGTCCGACAAATGATACAAAATGTGTTCTTTTATGAGTCCCGAAAATGAATGTTTCTACTCGAAAAGGCTCAAAAATGAATTCGAAAACGGTACTTTGGGTTCACTGGGTAGAATTCAGTCGAAGAGAGCTCCTCTTAGTTTCTGGACCTCTTCTTTAAATATTTATCTCTTTGTTGCTCGTCTTTTTAAACATTTTGTACCACTCAAACACTCCTTTTGTACCACCCACGCATAGAAAAATGCGTGTGGGGTATATTAACTTTGTCATTCCTTTTGTAATACCGATAAGGAGGCGTGGAGGGTATAGAAAAGATTCTTGAGCAGCATCACCACCTGAGTCGATTTAGCCGTGTCCGTTTGTCCGTCTGTCTGTCTGAGATCACGATAACAGCCGTATTTTTAGAGCTATCGTAACGAAATTCAATGTATAACCTTTTTATTTAAAAATACAGGTCAAGTTCAAAAATGAGCCAAATCAGATGAAATCCACACCTACCTCCCATATAAAGTGACTTTATCAAAATGATAAAATATCTTTAAATTCCACAAAAATTAATACAATGACCAGAAATTTTGCACATATACTTTAACCGGTAATATTCACTTTTCATATGAAATTTGTAAAAATCCAATGAAAACCACGTCTACCTCCCATACAAAGTGACTTTATCAAAACGGTAAAATCTCTTTAAATTCCACAAAAAATATTACAATGGCTTAAAACTTTGCAAATTTGTTTTAATCTAAACTATGCACTCGATGTTTTTAGCTTAAAATAAAAAAATTTAAATTCCATCCACCTCCCATACAAAGTGACGTCATCATAATAGTAAAATCTTGATAAATTCCAAAAACACTAATGTTTAACATTGATATTGTTTATGTAAGCTTTAATAAATAAAAAGGATTCTGAGTTTCAAATGTGAAATATTTGGATAAAAACCAAGCTTTATAAAAGTGACGTCACCAAAATAGTACAACATTTAAGACTTCGAATAAACTAAAACAAGGCCGCGGGGCATTTTAACTTCGGTCCAGTGTCGGCATTTGTAGTCTGGTGGAGAGTGCGCTAGGCTATCAACCCAGAGGTCCCTGGTTCGAATCCGGGTTCGGGCATGGTTCCTTTCACTTTCTTTGTTCTTTCCTACATTTAAGAATTACGGGAAAAAAATTCACAACTAAATTGTGGAAAATGTGGAATAAAAAGGACAGGAACAACTTAGGGCTGGAAATGCTTGCCGAGGTTAAGGCATAACACTAGCCTCGGTTTAAGGCAATTCAAATTGTCTTTCACGGCTGTTTCGCCTCTAAATCCTCTAAATAAATCGATCCCTTTGCTTTCAGGTCAAAGACCAAACCTTGTTTGTATAAGGTGCATGCCTTGGTTCTTTGATCTTTACAAATAAAAAATATAAAAAAAAATATTTCCTTACTGCTTTTTTTTAAAGAATTTAAAAAATTTCTATATGACCTTATTATTTATTATTGTTAATTTTCTATGATTTAAATACAAATTCGAAATGTTTGATAGTTTAAATCATTCTTGATTTTAAATAAAAATTCTAGTTGTTTGATAGTTAAGAATCGTTACTTGAGCTTTAGGTCAGGTTAGAACAATTAAATGCTCTAAAGAATGTTTTCCAAAGAAACAACAACATTTTTCAATATGAAAAGGAAAACATCACTAGCTGATTTTATTGCAATTTCGGCCCAGCTACAGGCTTCATCAGATATCTTAGTGATGTCACCACCGGGAATCGAACCCGGGCGTGGGTCGCCGTGCCAGCACATTTTAGCTCACTGCACCACAGAGGCGATGAGATTTCAATGTCAATTTTTCAGTTTTTCCCCCTTTCATACTTTTTTGTTGCTGTTCTTTTTGTTTACTTTAGTTTATACTTACAGTGATGTGCAAAGAAATAGGGACACCTGTATTTTTATATTTAAAGCTACTTTAATTACATACAAGGTGCCCCGGACAGAGCATTAATTCCCTCGGGAGCATTAATTGATTCTTTTTAATTAGAAGAGTAAGAAAATGCAAGGATGATGGTGACCCCCTACCCCTTTAGGAGCTAGAGAATAAAAACTTGAAAATAGGTATCATGACATTTTACTCCATATTTAATGTAACTCTTAACCGATCTCCAAAGTCAATAGCATCTTGAAAAAGAGACTACATGACCTTCAAACCAATGATATTAAAGTCGTTTTCTTATCGTACCGCACTAAAAGTTAGCTGTTTTACGTGTGGCAATTTAAAATGAAAAAGTAGTTATGTTTGCATTGAGTACTCAAGTGCTATGCCAAGATCAAAAACCAAATCAGTAGAAAATTTTAACATAAAAAGATATTACATCACAAAAATTATCAAAAAATGTATTTAAAATTCGAGATAGTTATTATCAAAATTTAAATCAAAATTTTTTTAGATTTTAGTTGCTCATAACTTTCTTGTGGCTTTATGCAAAATTTTTTATAAAAATCTTAATGTCAAATTAATTTTTTTCTCAACAAGTTGTAAGCATTGGTAATTGGCTAAAAGATACATTAAAAATGGAGTAAGATGTAATAACACTTATTTTTTAGTTTTTCCTCTCTAGATCCCAAAGGGGGGAGGGGTCACCCTCATCCTTGCATTTCCTTACTCGCCTAATCAAGGAGAATCACTATTCAAGGGAATTAATTCTATATTTGGGGCACCTTGTATATAATTCATGCTGCTTTGAATATAAAAATACATGTGTCCCTATTTCTTTGCACATCACTGTATGTTATTAGCATAATGTTATCAGCTTATGTTATCAGCACGCAATTTCTCAAAGATGTCAAAAACAGTGCCATCAACTTAAAAAATTTGATTTAGCCGTATCTATAAAGCGCGCACAATTTAAGGTGACTAGTCCCGTTAACATTTGAACACAGTAGTATTGACTGAAAATTTTGCACATTACTGTTAATTCTTATTAAGCAATCTAAACACAAAATTTAGTAACACAAAATCAAAACTTTACCTAATTTCTATACAAAATGACGTCATTAGAACAGCAAAAACCGTCATATGTTTCACAAAAATTAATAGTATATTGATTGAAGATTTTTACACATCCACATAACATATTTGATTTCTCAAACATATTCTGGTTTCAAAATTTGGTGAAATTAGAAGCAAAATTAACCCACCTATCTCAGCCATACAAAGTGACAGAAAATCCAAAGTGTTTTACGTAGACACCTGCCGTGTAGGCTTAATTCTACGGTGCTCCATAGCGTGGGACCGAAATATTGCGTCGGCCAACGCCCCTTTGAGGGTTCAAAGGTACCAAATAAGCTAACATGTCGCAACCCTTGGTAGGGGTGGAGGCCTATCTAAAACCTCTTCCGTACTCTGGGGTACGGCACCCGGTTTGAGAATGCAAACCTACACCGAGCTGAGCAGCTCTACCCGCGATATAGGTGATAAACACACAGCCACCACGAATCTCCCTGAAGGGCCGACCTAATCAGTCAACCTGGCGCATGCCAAGGGGCTACCGACTGCCAGCTTTCAAGTCTTTCATAATTCACTAATGTCATAATAAAAAGGACACTCACGAAGTACATGCAACCAGTCCTCACGGACTGCACCACAATCACACGCAGCATTCTCACAAAGGTTTCTTTCATGCAAGAAAGCATTGAAAGACCCATGCCCAGTCAACATAAAACCAAGACTTAAGCTAAAGCGAAAAAAATCATTCACATACATAACATCACATATAAAATTATACGTGACCCTACCATGCACACATTCGTCCCATCTAGACTGCCATCTAGACCTAACACATTCACACAGCAAAGCTTTCCTTTCACCCTCACCCATATGCGCTACATCCGAGTGCGTGACCCAATCAAACAATAAGGAGGGCACATCTTTCTTAATCCCATTAGCAACACAGAGTTGTTTTACTACCAGATTAAGAGGGGGTACCCCCAGCAACACTTGTAAGGCATCTGTATATACCGTACGACACACAGACATACATCCAATCATAATGGCTCTCTGACAAGAGAGTATCTTTCGATATCCCACAGCAGACCTGACCACGTGACCCCATACAGGTGCACCAAAAGTTGGGCAAGCAACAAATAGGCCCCCATACATAAGCCGTACAGCCCGCCTACTGAGTCCCCATTCAGATCTGAGTAATCGCCGTACACACCCTACAACCGACAGTAATCGGCTCTTCAGTGCCACCAAATGGGCAACAAAATTCATTCTTTCACACAAGGTTATCCCCAAATACTTGACTTCAGTCGCATATTTAAGGCTAACCCCATTCACTCTAACACATGGATGCCGACCTAACTTGCCCTTCAGCAACATCATCACAGTCTTGTCCATGGCCACACTCACACCAACACCCATACCCCATTCACACACAATGCTCATGGCCTCACTTGCTTTAGCCTCCAGCTCAGCACGAGACCGGCCTTCAACCAACACAAGAAGATCATCAGCATACGCACAACATTCATACAGTTGACGAAGCCGTCTTAACAAAGGATCCATCATAAGGTTCCAAATAAATGGACCACAGATAGACCCCTGCAGACAGCCCCGAACAACATCTACATACACGCATTGACTAACACTAATAACACATACACGTCTGCCAGAAAAATAACTCCTCCAGAGCTTAATTTCCTGGCAGCCTATCACACTTAACCTATCTAAAGCCCTCTCCCAGCATAAATAGTCGAAGGCACCTTTGAAGTCAATAAATAACCCCAAGACATACTTGGAGGTACTTACTGCAACAACATTCTTAACAAACATCCACGCATCAATCACGCTTTTACCCTTACGAAAACCAAATTGATTCTCGCAAAGGCTCGCATTCACACAACCAAGGAGCCGTTCCACCATAACCCTCTCCAGTACTTTTCCAAGCACCGGAAGTAGGCTAATACCCCGATAGGAGCGGGGATTGCTTCTCAGCCTATCAGGCGACTTTAACAGTACAACAACTCTTGCTTCCTTCCACACAGTGGGGAAGTAGGCCTCAGACATACACTTTGTATACACAGCCTCAAGATACTCAGGAATAACCTCCCAGGTGGCTTTACCCATCTCTCCAGTCATACCATCCATACCAGGAGACTTTCGACTTCGCAAAAGACTGATACCATACTCAATCTCGCCCTCCACCAAAGATGGACAATCCACCTCCTCCCTGGATTGAGAAGAGATAACATCCTCCGATCTCGGAAAGAAAGAGTTCAACAAAGCACGGACACAATCCCCCATTCTGACAGAATGGTATCGCCAAAACGAATACAATTTACATCTGTAGATTTGCCCCGACCACGACATATTTTATATGCCATGCACCAAGGGTCATCTCTAGAGCGGTACACAAAGTCCCTCCACTCCGCCTCTTTTACAGTTACAAGCATATGCTTGTACTCATTCCTACAGTCCCTATATCGCTGTCTATGCTGCAGTACCTCAGGATCCCCAACCGCTCTAGCCCTTTGGAATTTCTTCCTCAGACGTCTGAGCAGCCTCCCCTTCACCCCCAACTACCGCGTCCACCACTTCACCCTACTACGATTTGTCAATTGACATTTCGCAAGCAAAGCGTCGTTTACACCCTCAACCCATTCACACAAAAGAGCAACTTGCACATCAACGTTCAAACACCCCATACATAGTGACGTCATCTAAATTATAAAACCATCATAGCTTCCTTTAAACACTTGACTGTCAATTGATCATAACTGTAGGAGGTATTTTAACTTTGGCCACATCGAAGATAATTCCTAACTAATTTATCTTTTTTCGTAACTTAAGGGCCTACTTACCTGGCTGAAGTGTAGGCATTGCTTGACTTTGAAACCTGATCCTGCATGGCAAACATCTTGGACTTGGTCTCCTCCAGCTCCTGCTGCATTTCCATAGTTTCCTGGGTGTGTATGTCTTCAATCTCCAACAAATGTTCACGAAGACGTTCCAAATCCTTGCGTATCGCAGCATTCTGCTCCATAACATCGAGTTTCTCTTGCAGCACTAGCTTCTGATTTGTCTGTTCGGTTAGAAGATTTGTCGTGAGTATATCGGACTTTTCTTTCAGGAAATTAATTTGGTCGTGTTGTTTTTCGAATTCTTTTTTGAGGGCGTTAAGTTCTGACTCTAGATCGGGGCATTTGGCGCAACATTTTTGGGGCGCACTCGTAACGCTGGCCAATTGTTCTTGTAATTGTAGGATTATAGGTTGCATACGCTGAATTTCCATGTAGTATTGCATGTTTTCGGCATGTTTCTGCTGCAAAGCTTTGATCATTTCCTGCTTTTCGTAGTTGAGAGAATCCAGAGATTTCTGCAAATCTGCGGTGGCTAGAAGTTGAGTTTCAAGTTCGGCAATGCGCGCTATAGACGACTCATCACTACTCTTTGGTGGCTGAGCTGCAAGTTCTGCGATTTGAGCATCAAAGCGTGCTTGAAGTTGTTCGTACTCACTTTGAAGCTTTTCATAGGATGATTTCCACTTTTCTATCTCGCTGTAGTCGTTCGTTAATTGAGATTGTAAGGATTGGATTTCGGCCTTAAAGCTATCTTCGCTCTCGCGGTGAGCTTGCAATTCGGAGTTTAGGGCTCTTACCTGCTGATGTAGTGTGGAGTTTTCAGTTTCTATTGCTAGCAGCTTTTGTTGCAGCTTCTCCAAATCTAACGTTGTGGTCTTCGTAGCATTGAGTTCTGACTTTAAGCTATCAGCTATGATATCTTTAGCGAACACTTCTTGTTGCAACTCTTGCGTACGAAACTCAATCAGCTTTTTGCACTCATCAAACTCTGTGCGCTGCCTTAAAAGCTCTTCATTCTTTTGTTCCACTTCTCTCTTAAGCTCTTCTTTAGCTTTTGCCTCCATTTCAAATTCTGCTTTCGTTCTGTTGGCAACAATTTCCTGCTCACGGAGAGTCCGCTCCAGCTCATCGCGTTTTTTGTGAGCATCAAGTAGCGAAGCTTTTTGTGCTTGCATTGCCGCAACAAGATCAGCATGATCCTTACTCAGACGCTCCAATTGACTCTCTAAACTGCTGCACTTGCTCTCGGCATCCTGTAGCTGAGAGTTTGCTTCGTTACTTTTCTGTTCAGTGGACTTCCACTCGTTGAACTCGAATTGTAGATTGCACTTCTCCAGCTCAAGCGTCTCCAGTTGCAGCTTGTAGTCGTCGATACTATTTTGCAAACCCTCATTTGTTTTCTGCGTCTCACTTAGTTTCTCTAAAAGCTCTAGCTTCTCTCGCTCAAGCTCGTCGATTTTCTCATTTAGCTCGGAGTATTCCTCTTCCAAGGTACGATTTAATTTTGTGCACTCTTCCAGCTGTGTCTCCAACTGCAACATATTCTCTTCGTTATTCTCCGATATGGTTTCCAACTTGTTACGCTTGTAGTTCTCTAGCTCATTGAGTAGAATCTCGTTATTCTTCATTAACTCGTCGCACTGTAGAATGTACTGTGAGATGTCCGCCTCCAGAGTCTTTTTCTCGTGATCCCACACCAGCTTGTTGTCGCGCAGATCCAGCAGATCTTCAGACATACGCGATAGACTCTTTTCCATTGAGTCCACTTGCCATAGACGATCGCGCAAAGCTTTATATGTCTTTTCGGCCCACTCGCTATCGCCAGCAGCTCCTTCGTTCTCCTTGCTCAAGTCCTGCTTGAAGTAGGACGCTAGGAGTTCGCGCAGCTTTTCATAGTCGAACGGTTCATCGAGTTCTTCGTCCGCATCCAAGTCGGTGACACGTTTTTCTTCGGCGATCACTTGTGAAAACTTTGCCTGTGCTATAGTATCTAGCTCTAGGCGCATGCTTTCATTGTCCTCTGCTAGAGCTTTGAGTTTTTCCTCCAACTCGTTACTGTTGTTGAGTGTCTCTGTTTCCGCTTCGGCATTCAACTTTAACTGTTGATTCTCATAAACCATTGTTTGCACCTTTTGCTCCAATTCTTGGAGGCGTTCTTTGGAGACGCGCAGAGTTTCTGTCTCCAGCTGCAGCGCCTCTTTCTCTTTTTCGGAGATAAGCAACCTCTTCTCAAGCTCACCGGATTTCTCCAGCAAACCTTTTAACTTGGTTATCTCTACTTCAATTTTTTGTTTTTCTTCCCCGAGTATTTTTAGTTTCTCGTTGGCTATAACAGCTTCTGAAGCTTTCTCTTTGAGCAGCTCGTTTTTTTCGCACTGCTCCTTGAGCTCCACTTGCATCTCCGACAGTGCAAAGTCCTTAGCTTTAAGCTCTGCTTCTAGTTTTTCAAGCTTTTGAAGATGTTCTTTGTCCACATTTTCGGCCACGTCCTTTTCCGTGTCTTTCTCCAAACTGAGCTCTGACAACCTATTTTCCAATTGCACAATTTTGTCTTTGAGCTCTTCTTTGGAAGGCGGTGTAGTTGGTTCCGAAGAGCTGTTATGTCCCTCGCCACGCACTACTATAAATTCATCATCGCTTTGTTTGCTCGACGAGCCGGTGGTGGATGACTCTGAAGTCTTCTTTTCCTTGCTCACACGAAGTTCTTCTACTACCTTGCTCATTTCTTTCAGCTTCTCTTGCAGCTCATTGCACTCTTCCAACGTGACTTCACTCAACTTATTTGCATCCTTGATGCGTTGTATTAACTCTATATTATCCCTATCTTTCTTTTCCAACAGCACCTGGAGATCAGCCAATTCTGACAGAGAGCTCTTTAGCTCAGCCTCATAAGCATCATTCTTCTGCTGCATTTGGGCATTTTGCACTTTGACTGCCTGCAATTCTTTTTCCAGCAACTCACATTGTTTCTTCATGCATTCCAGCTCCAATTCACCACTGATGAACTTTTCGGCATGTTCTTTCTTTAGCGCTGTATAGTCTTTGGTGACAGTGTTTAGTTCAATCTGCATTTCTGTTTTGAGTTCCAGCATCTTTTGTATAGCCTGATTATGTTGTGTATCCAACTCTTCCAAGGCTATATTCAGTTGTTTCTTTTCCTCTTCCAGTTGTTGCACTCGTTTCTGGAGCACAACTGTGTGCTCAGGCGAATGGTGTTGCGTTCTCTTGGTTTTCTCGTGAGCACCGCGTCCCAACGGTACCTCTTCCAATGTGATGTTGACCATTTCGGCACCATTGCCGCTCGACGTTTCTGAGCCTTGATCATGATCGGATTTGACATTTTCCGGTTCCCAGCACCAGCTGTCTTCAAGTGTGACACTCTGCTCGGGCTGAAATGAAAGAGAAGGATAGAAAGGTCAGTAAGATTTATAAGACATTAAAATTTTCTAAAGTACACGAAAGAGAGAACCTTGGAGATGGTCTTTACTCCTTCGTGTGAATGGGTTAACACAAGGAAGGAAAGAAATATTAATTTTAATTCAACTGAATAAAAACTGAATGTTAGAAACAAGTTTCATTTACTTCGATGGACGAAAAGACAAGGCTCTGATAAATGAGAAAATAGGAAATCGTTTCCATGGCAAAGAAGTTTTAGAAAAGCACATCTCAATTTTAGCAGAACCGGGATCAATTTTTTTGGGATACACTATGCCAAGTCGTGGTACTCCAAAGGGAAAAATAGTTCGATGGAAACTTTATTAGAGGATCAAGGTTGGATTTTAGATGACGTAATTTGCGTTGGAATTGACGGAACTAACTAACTAACATCGGTTGGAAGAGTGGCGTTATTCAATATTTAGAGAAGTATTTGGAGAGACCGTTAAAACGGTCTGTTTGTATGCTTCATGTCAATGAGTTACCCCTTCGTCTTTTATTCTTGACTTAGATGGCTGCACTTCGTGTCCTAGAGAATATTTCGGACTTATTGGAAAACAATTGGGTGGCGTTATTCAATATTTAAAGAAGTATTTGGAGAGACCCGTGAAAATGGTCTGTTTGTATGCTTCATGTCAATGAGTTACCCCTTCGTCATTTATTCTTGACCTTAGATGGTTGCACTTCGGGTCCTAGAGAATATTTCGGACCTATTGGAAAACAATTAGCTGGTTGCGAAAATAAAACAACGGTGTCTTTTTGTACGGGGCCTGGTAATTTGCTTGACTTGCCAAAAAATATGGTAGATCAATTAGGTTAGGTTAAGGTGATGGTAGCCCACTTAGACCATATTATTAGTACGTTTTAATACCACAGAATGGGAGAAGGGAGTATTCAAGTGAAACTTTTGTGTAGGATGTTCTTAATGTGGCAGAAGCTGTAGAAACATGTGATATTAAATTTGAAGCAAGTGTAAATCTGAAGCAATTGCCTTGACCTCAGTCAAATCAAGCTACTAAGCGTTTCTCTCCACAAACTTTTCCTACTACCACAAACTAAAAAGTATTTTAAAGTTATTTTGATAAGAAATAAGGAAAGAAAGGTTATAGCGTAGGACTATGGCCCAGCCAGGACTCGAACCCGGGACCTCTGAGCGACAGCCAAGCGTGCTACCACTATACTATCAAGGCCGCCGGTCGATCAACTAGGTTAGGTTAGGTTAGCGTGGCTGTCTCAAACGAGACACACTTAGGCCAATATGGCCCATTGCGATACCAAGGATTCCTTTTTTCTATCTCTATTTAAATTTAATGATTTTACTAATGAATTTTTCCTGACACTACATCTAGCAGTGCTTTCTTAGCAATACCTATTAACTAATGCGCACACACTTTATAATAGGGGTATTCACACTGACTTGGTTAGTTGGGTAGATTGGCAAATGCCGTACATTTTGTTTTTGTAAAGTGCCCTTCTACCCTAGTACCCATTTACCAATCTACTCTAACTCACGCCCTGACTAGTTTGGGTAGATTGTTTTCTTGCCAAATTGAGTACTTTTTCCATGTGTTAGCACCTTTTGCAAAAATAGGCAATAATTGATTGACCTAAGGACATCAAATTTACAACATTTGTGGTCAAGGCTAATATCTCGAATAATAAGCCAAAAAAAAATTGCCATACCCCCCTTTTTCCGCCCACAAGTAAATAAAATTCTTAAAAATATTTTCCATTACATTTTTACAGCGGAAATAACAAATTATAAAAGATTTTCAGAGGACAAGTGGCATAAGTCCATTCATTTTATATCTCCCCTAATAATGGAAATAATCGCTAAGGGGTGGTTTTGTCCAACTTCTAGGTAAAAATGCTGCCATTCCTCATCAAAAACTCTGAAAAAAATAATGTTATTTGTCAGAGCAATAACAAAGTATTGCATTTTGTTCAGAGATTACGTAAGCTAGGAGTATCTAACTAGCCCGTTCTCATAAATAGGTTACATTTTCCTCTTCACTGCTACGTACTTACTCAATTTTCCTAAAAAATGGACTTACGCCACTTGTGCTCTGAACAGCTCATATATAAAATCGTTCGTGTGGTCTCTTTAAATCTCAGGAACGATAACCCCTAAGTAGAGGTGGGTAATAGCACAATTTTTTGTGTGTTGACTCACCAGCACATGTGCACCTTTGTGTGTCAACACACTGTGCTAGCACAATTGTGCCACAATCGAACAAAACACTTATAAAAGTGTCGATAACAAATAGAGTGGTAACACCCTTTTCTATTGATTTGTTTACAATATTCACAAATTGCATATTGTCAATTATTACAAGTAAACCAAAGTAAAAGCAAAAACAATTTTACTAAGCAAAAACTTACAAAATGTAAGCAATGCAGTGCACAGTAGCGATAACCAATGAGTGTCAGTGAAGAAGCTTAGCACAACGCTCTGCACACAAAAGTAACTCTACGCGCAAAAGTTCGTCAAAGTTCTGCTCTTTGTGTGCTATTGTGCCACTATGTGAGTCAACGTAGTGTGCTAGCACACATGGCACACTACAGAGAGTCAGCACAGTGCCATAGCACAGCACTGAGTTACCCACCTCTACCCCTAAGGCCACTAAATTTAGAATATCTGTTAATATCGCGGTTAATAAAGTTAATATCTCGGTTAATAAAAAATCCACACCCCTTTTACCGCCCACAAATTATTTAAAATGCTATATTTCGGATGGTTTTGATCGTATAGACTAAAATTTGTTAATTTAGTTTGTATGGTTACTGCCTGAAACTGTAATAAAAATGAGTGTCCACGCCCTCTTTTACAGCCCAAAAATCAATAAAAATACTTTATTTTAGACGATTTTGGTCGCATAAGACTAAATTTGGTAATTTAGTTTGTATAGTTACATTCGGGAACAGTACTAAATATGGGCGGGGTTTCTCTATAGAAACGCCCACTTTCTAATAAATCATAAAAAAATTTACCAAACTCCCTTTTACCGCCCACAAATTAATAAAAATGCTATATTTCAGAAGGTTTTGGTCGTATTAGACTAAAATTTGGGAAATTAGTACATGTAGCTATTTTCGGAAACTTAACTATAAATGACATGCCAGTTCAGATATACAAAAAATTAAAACTTTTTTTCCGATTGGCATGCAAATTCTTATATGGCAGCAAGCCGGTCAGTAACAGTACAAAGTTTTTCCCGGGACTACTAGTAAATGATAAGATGCTGCGAAGCTCACATTAAAAATTACTCGTATACAAAATAACTTTTTACGCCTATTAATGGCCTACATTTTTCGCACATAAAATGACCAAAAATGATTTGGTGGCAACCCTCTTTCAGCTGTCACTCATCTTTAATCAGCAACATAAACGGAGGAGATCAAACAAACATGCAACATTGCCCAAAACTATTTTACAAAGTACTCAATTGCAATTTAGGGTGCTCGCAATAACCAAAAGTACTCAATCTACCCATACCCAACTACCCAAGTCAGTGTGAATACCCCTTATAAGTTTTACATACATTCTCAACTTTACCGCGGCCGGACAAAATAAAATTTGGAAAAAACAAATAGTTTTCGCTCCACCTTAATATTAAAAATATTAAAATATTAATTGAAAATATTTGTTTTTTTAACTATTCGTCTGCATTTTTACATGTCAGTTTATTTACCTGTATTCCACATTATCCATCTGTCGATATGTTTGCTTTTAACATAAATCAGAGCACAACAAAAAAATCACCTAAAGTCTTATAAGAGTTCTACAAAAAGCTGTTTACTGTGTAAGTTAGATGTCATCAGTGGTTTAGCGGCCATGCCCGAACAAATCTAATTCCGAATTGTGTACAGGTGTTGGAGACCTTGCAGCTATATTGTATTTAAGAAATACTTGGTTACGTCATGTGTCCATTTACCACTGGGTTGTTTTCAGTATGCTTTTTAAAGTGCTCAATAATACATACTCAACATGGGACAGTATAAATGTGCAAAGCACACCGCAATAGAAGCAATGCAATAGAAAGAAACACTATAGCAGAGGAAAAGAGAGATAAAGCTTTATGCTGCTTGTGTGTCTAACAATTTAATGAAGCACAAATTTTTATTTTTTTGGGTACTTTATAAATTTAAATTTGAATCACTTTTGAGAGTGGTTTTAAACAAATAGAAGATGTAAGATTTTAAGTTAAACATGTAGCATTATATTAGTGAAAGAATTACTAAAATTGGTTCAGTAGTTTTAAAGTTTAGCGTTGTCGTAGATACGTGAGAAGCCTTTTATAAAATAGTATAGATATATGTAGATATCGAAAACGTAGTGACAAAAAAAATAATGTCATTTTCGAAATTACCCATCGATTTTACATTGGAAATGGATAGTGACATTTATTGTACAAAAAACTTTTTGTTATTTGTAAACCAGTGTTATTTATCGACTTTTTTAAAAAACCAGAAAAATAAAAATCATTTAAGATTATTATGCCTTAGCTAACAAGCATCACATTGCCTATATTCCAACATCGAATAAACTAATTGTTTGCATCTGACTTTTTGAATAAAGATTTCGAAAATACATGTTATTTTCGGTACCTACTCTAGACTCTTAAAATGAGTGCATCGAAAGATTTCCCACTGAACCATATGCGAGGGATTTTGCGCAAAGTGATAGTTTTGAGTACTTGGCACTCATAAATGAACCCTTTTGAACTCATTCGTCAGACTAAAATGCCTCTCAAAAGCGAACTTATTTTTCTTCAGAAGTGGGTTAAAAAAAGAATCATCAATTGTTCATTTTTTTGTTCGGAAACGAGTAAAAAAACTTCTGAAAATTTTTTTTTGACACTCATAAATGAACATTCGCCGGACTGAATTGCCTCTCAAAAACGAACCCTTTTTTGTTCAAAAACGAGTTAAAAAAACTAATTATAGAAATGTACATATATTTTTTACAGTTTTATTATATTTTACTAGCTGATATACCCGGTGTTACTCGGGAGAAAAAACGTAAAATTTTGATGTTTAGGTTTTATTCGTTCAGAAGATAACGATTTTTAGCCAGAAAAAATAAGCTTTTGACGTAAAGCGTTTGGAAATATGCAAAATGGTTTTTTGTCATTCACAGGAAACGGCGTCATTAGAAAAAGACGTTGCACTAAAAATGTGTGCAATATTGAAATGCCTGACCAATAAGTAACTCTATACTGAATTTCATTGTTAAATGATATTTATTTCCAAAGCTATTCGATATCGAAAATTTGACTTGTATGGGCAGAGCCACACCCCCTTGTTCAATGACCGTCTCAGTTTTCTAGTAGAAGGATATCACTCAATAGTAATTCCATACTGAATCTCCTTGTTATACGACATTTAGTTCCAAAGCTATCTGGTATCAAAAATTTAAAGTGTATGGGTGGAGCCACACTCCTTTTTCCAAAGCCCATCCCAGTTTTTCATCAGAAAGATATCACTTAGTGGCAACTCCGTACTGAATTTCATTATTATACGGCATTTACTTCCAAAGTTATTCGATATCATAAATTTGAATTGTATGAGCGGTGCCACACCCCTTTGGCCTATACTTTCTCAATTTTGCCAGTCGAAAGACACGACGAAATAGTATGTTCTAACCGAGTTTCATTAATGTGTGACTTATAGCTTGAAAGTCATACTGAAAATTTGGCTGCTGAAAAAGTCCCACGCCCTACGTCCAACGCCCATTAAATTTTAGCAGTAGAACGGCAAGTAAAAATTAAGGTCGAATACCGAATTCCGTTGTTGTGCGACCTATTCGATATAGAAGATTTGATTTGTATGGAAGGTGCCACGCCCCCTGACTTTTTTCCGATATTTTAAAAGTTATTCTACTTTTCGGGATGAACACAAATCCAACAAATAAAAGATCATTAAAATCGGTCCAGGCGTTCTTGAGTTATAAATGGTGTAACAAACCCGACTTTGTTTTATGTATATACATAGATGATATGTATAGTGTTATCATTGTCATTGGTTGGTGCTTCGATTGGTAATAATGATTTTAATGGTTTGTGATAACTGAAGTATGAGATATATATCCGTTATTTTTGACGAATATTAAGGGGGAGGAGGATTTCCGAGTGCCGAAAAATAACTTTTCTATGGTTCTGTTTTTAACTCATATCCGAACAAAAAAAGTACAATTTACGGTTCTTTTTTAAATCATTTTCGAGCAAAATAAGGTTCATTTTTGAGAGGCATTTTAGTCCGACGAATGATACAAAAAAGGATAATTTATGAGTGCCGAAAATGAACATTTCTACCTGAAAAGGTTCATAAATGAATTCTTCGAAAGCGGTAGTTTTGGTTCACTGGGTTCTATTCAAACTAGTCATAATACTGATGATAAGATCCCAAAAACTTATATCAAAACCCTAACCGCGGCGCAATCAGTGGTTCTTATCTTATTTGTCTACTTATCAATGTCGCTAATATATCGCTTTAAATTAGTTATAGAAACAGTTTTTTTTTATGCCTATATATATACCAAGGCAAGTGCTATGGTTTTTAGGCCGGTCACCTTTTAAAATGCTGCTTTAACTGCGTCACGCACGCACCTTTAAGCATAATGTTTGCTTTCTTTTCTTTATATATTGCTGTATATTAATGACATTCTTATCGTTTTGGCGACGCCATTTTGTTAAAGTCATCGATATAATTTTTTACAACAGAATGTGTCATAAAGTTAACAATGAAGGTGAACGTTATGTAACACCGTTGCGGCATTTTTTTCATTGTAGAGCAAAAGAAAAAAGAAACTGGAAGAGAGTGTAAAGTTAAGTTAATTAGAAAAACATAAGCTGCAGGCATAAATTTGTAAAATAAGAGTTATTGGAAACCTAGCAAAATATAATGATGAGGGAGGAAGCTTGAGTTGTTGCAAAATGTTTTAATGTTAGGTCAACACGGAGCCACACACAAGCACACGCACATGTGTCCGAACTGCAATCAGTGCAGCACGCCCAAGCCAACAACTTTGTGACCTGGTTAGGTTTAATGTTGTGTGGTTGGTGTTGTTGTTGTTATTGTTGTTGTAATTCTCAGTGCATGCAACCAACAATATTTGTTGATGTCGCATAATTAATTTGCGCAAACATCGTTTTGCTGCTAGAAATGCTGGCTCAAATTTAAACGTTGTTTAGAAATACAAAATAACAACACAACAACAACAGCAACAACAATGCAAAATTAGAGAAAACCAATGCTTAGGCACGTTACGGCGCTTAAAGTTCGACGTAGTTACAGTTGTTGAAGGCCCTCATAACTGCCAGCATATTTATTCTGCACAATGGCCTATGACGAGCCAAATTACTTTTTTATGACTGTTGTTGCTGTTGCTAATGTTACTGATGTTGCTGTTGTTCTCGGTTAGCCATCAAAATGTTGTCGCTTGAATGGTTTGTTTAAAGTAGCATCGTCACACAAACAGCAGCAGCGACAGCAACAACAACTAGAAATTGTCGCATTGCATGGAACGCGCATGTGCAACTGTGCTTCATCTAGTTTCTAGTTGATGCGAAAATAAAAATCTTAGTTCTAATTTAATAACTTTAAGCATGGCAGCTGCAGATGTTTTGCTGCATTTTTAAATTGCGCTTAAATTAAAGTTGATTTTTTTTTTCATTATATTTTCTACATATGTCTCTGCATTTATTAGCGTCATAAAAAAACTTACTTCAAATAAGTAATAAATATTTCTAACAATAAATAACTTAACAAAAAACAAATGGCAATTCTAACTATTCGCAATTTAATTTATTTTATGAGCCACGTTTGTTTGCTTTTAATCTCGAGAAGATGGTTAACAAATGCAAAATTATGTCAAAACATGTTTCGAAACCAGCTAACGAGCAAATGAAAAACATTTGCATAGATTAGAGTAGAGCGAAAAAAAATGTGTTGTTTTAAATTACATTTTGTGGGCCAACACTTTTAATTCCTTTCATAAAAACATATCTTTATATATACGCCACGGACGTATTTTTTTATCATTCTCCTTAACGCCTTAAGCTGGGTGTGCTGTAGGAACGAAAACTTGAAGGCATTTAATTCTACACGCGAAATTTTGATGTAGACTCAACACTAACACATACTTGCTATAACCTGTTTGTTGAAAGTGTTAGTTGAACATTGTTGTTGAATGTCAAATTCCCACGCGAATTAAATGTATCGACATATGAAAGACAGCGAAATTTTGACATTTTAACTCTAAAATCATGGTTGTGAACTTGGCTGCATTGAACATATTTTTCGGTTCAACAGCATACTAAGCAACGAAAAAAAATTTTGCTACCTTTTCGCTGTCAAAAACGCAATGCATTTCTTACGGAAGATTTATTTTCGCTTCTACAGCATACTAAGCTTTAGACACAGGACAATTTTTTCACACATATGTAATGTGACCAATATTTTTAGAGCAAACAGAAGTACACACACAGACTTTAAAAAGAAGTACAAAAAAAGAACATAGAATAAATATAGAAGTAGAAAAAAGAAGTACACGCACGAAAAAAATATCACAATATTAAAAGAAGCATGAACAAATCCATTGAACAAGAAGTTGTATTTATAAGAGATTATAAATTAAATCAAGCTTACAATTTAGTGTTTAATAATATAAGCCAACTGTGGTCGACCACCATATCATAAGCGATTTGTCTTTTGTTTTTTTTTTATTTTTATTGAAGAACGTTATAAAAAAATAGACGTTATAATATAAGGAAGATATTTTAGGATAAAGAATTTTAATATAGCTGGATGAAAAAATAGATTTTTAGCCATAACTTTTGATTGGAAAAAGATATTAAGGTAGTTTTTTCACATAAATTATTTTTAAAACTTGACTTTTTTGTAAGAAATATAAAAACAACATTTTGGAAATAAAAAATTTCGCGAAAAAAATCATAGGGGGCACCCTAGTTGTTTTGATGACAAAAAGAGTTAAATAATTTTTGAGCTTAGCTGGAAGAATTTTTGCAAATAAATGCTATGTCATATGAAAGGCAGCCAGATGTGCAATATTTAATTGATTTAATTTTTACAACAAAAACAATTCAAAAAACTTTCAAGTCGATTTTTTCCCTTCTTAGGTAAAGATGTTCTATGAAAAAGTTGTTTTACTACAAACTTCTGCAGTTTTCACTTCTACCGTGTGTGTTTTTTGTTTTATTTTTTGACCACTTTCGTTTTTTTTTTAATTTTGGCCATCTTTGTTTAATCTTAGATCTGAGTGCAAGGTAGTTAAGTAATTATGTAATTTAGTAATAAAAAAACAAATTTTATATATTTTTCTTTCCTTGCCTCAACCATTTTTTCATTATCTTTAGCCAATGCCTTCCATTTTTATTAAAACAAAAAGTTTACGAAACATTTACTAAACGTTTACGAAAAAGAAAAACTACATTTGGGAAACTTTTCTGTGGATTTGCTTATATGTCAATTCGCGTCAGCCCGTTGTCAACAGTTGGGTATGTGTTATTTGATCACCTGGAAGATTTTATGTAAGGATCTCGGTATGAAACCATACAAAAAAGTACAGCTGGTGCAAACATTGAAGCCGGGTGACCTACCACAACGTCGTTTATTTGGTGAATGGGGCCTTAGAAAAGTTGGATGCAGATCCACTTTTTTATTTAAAAATTGTCTTCAGCAACGATGCTCATTTTTGGCTCAATGGGTACGTCAAAAAACAGAATTGCCGAATTTGGTCTGAAGATCAGCCGGAGGCAGTTCAAGAGATGCCAATGCACCCTGAAAAATGCAATATTTGGTGCGGCTTGTGGGCAGGCGCACAGTGGCTCGATTTGACTTGCCCCGTTGCAACAATCATAACTTCTAATTTCTTTTGCTATGGATAGAAATATTATGCAACTTGCATGTTGAGAAATTTCATTAGACCTCCAGTAAACCTACAGGATGTAACGGTATGCGTTGTTGAAGTTTGGGTTTTTGCAAGGAGGGAATAAAGGTAGAGTTTGCAGAAAATAAGACGTCTCCGGTATAGACATATGTATATATTTATGATCAGCGACACACCCTGAGTCGATAAATAAGTCTCCGGTATAGATGTATATACATTTTTTATCAGCTTCACTTCTTGAGTCTGTCAGTCCGTCTGCCTGTCCGACATTTCCTTGAAAACACGATTACGGACAAACGAATAAAGCTACAAGATTGAAACTTGGTATACAGAATACCTTCTCTATAGCCTACTTGGTATTGAAAATGGGCGTCATCGGTTAATTTCCACTCCTACCTCCCACACAAGTCCCACTTCAGAAACTATTTGAGTAGCCATAACTTTCGGCTTGTACTTCATATTTCGAAAATAATTGGCAAATAATTTTATATTATCTGTAAAAATCATTGTGCGAGAAATAAGCTTGATCCGCCCACTTTAAAGAACTGTCCCATAAAACGTCTATTATGAATGTCTATTATATTTAAAAAAAATTTTTCAAAAATATTTTATAAATTTTTAAATTTAATTTTTTACATAAATAAAACACTATATACATAAACTCTATTAACATATTTATAACACTAAATACATAATTCAAACTAAACTAATTTACAAAAATTTAATTTTTTTGAAAACAGTCGTCAATATCTGAAAAATTATTATTATCTAATAAATTAAGCATTTCTAGAGAGAAACATTTTTTTAGCTCCTTATCTGATCTAACATGTTTTATAGAAGTAATTTTTGGGTCCGATGAGGCTGCTAGCATGTTGAAAAAGTCCTCGTTCTGTTGATTTCGTGGAATTTTGCATGTATTCTGATATCTGTATTTTTGCATTCTTGCGCTTCTGACAATTCTCCAATTGGTAACGATTGATATTCCATAATACTTTTACCGTGTACCAGCACTTTATGAACGGTAGGCGTAAGTTTTTTTTCAGAATATTATTGCCGCAGCAAAACTGGAGTTGTGTGGCATATTCTCCGAATTTGTTGGCATTTACTTTTTCTCTACAGCACAAAATATTGAGAATTGCTTGCAGCCTTTTAATTATATCTTAGTCAACACCAGTAATTCGAGCTGTCACATCGTTTGTTCCAAAAAATTTTCTGGATATATTTCCATCATTGCTGTTTCCATATCCTTGTTTTGGTTGGTCAACTTTTAGTTCAACCTCCTTTTGAAATGCAGCTTGAATTTTTCTTTTTCATTTAATTTCATTTTTCATTTTTTTTACATGCTTAAAGAACGGACTTACTAAAATATTTCTGTTTTCTCTTACCTGCTCTTGACTTTCTTGGATAGATTGGTAATGTTTAGACGTAATACCTGATATAAAAAATTCCAATAATCAATTTAAAGTTGTTGTTTGTTTCCTTTTCCGAGCATAAATAAACTTCAAAAAAATAAGTATGCCTAAATAAGAAACAAAAGGTAAAAAAATTCGACAAAATGAAATTTTTAAAAAAGTCCGATTATTTCAAAATTTTTTTAACTGTGACTTTTATGGTCCAAAAGGGATCTGCTTACCAAATTTCACCTTTCTCGCTCAAAATTAAAGATTCAATGTGTATAACATACTGGCGGACGCAAGCTCCTACAACCAAGACCTCGCCATAAAAATTACTCTAGCGCAAAAAAGTTGTGCATAGTTGCAGCTGAGTTTTTTACAGAATACTAAGAAATAACCATAAAATACATTTTTAGTAACTAGAACGTGTAACTACGCGTGGATTTTTTTGAAACTCCACGTTAAGTTTGAACACAACGCCAAGTCAGTGTTTTAGTAAAACGCAGAAAAAAAACCAAAAAAAACGCTTAGTTTTTATTTTCTTCTTTTTCATATAGACCAATACTTACTTCTGTGACAAAAACATGTCCATGTTTTAAACGTTTCTCAGAAATTTCGGCATGAACGTGATTATTTTTTTCAAAAAAATAATTATTTTGCAAACTTCAAAAATCACTGAAATCTGACAAAAAACTAAGTAGATTACTATTTATAAGAAAGATTTTATATAATCCAAAATGTTCGTAATTACTCTAGACACACAACTGCATTCTTAGAAATAAATGGGGACGTTCAAACTATATAGATAATTTTAAAACAAAACTCAGTTTTATTAATAGTCTGGTATGAAAAAATAGATTTTTAGCCATAACTTTTGATTGGAAAGAGATATTGGGGTAATTTTTTTGTAAAAAATATAAAAACAGCATTTTGGAAAAAAATCAAAGGGGGTACCCATGTTGTTTTGATGACAAAAACAGTTAAATAATTTTTGAGCTTAGCTGGAAGAATGTTTGCAAATAAATGCTATGTCATATGAAAGGTAGCCAGATGTGCAGTTTTTAATTGATTTCATTTTGACAACAACAACAATTTTTGAGTCATTTTTTGAGTAAAAAGTCAATACTTTGGACCATTTTTGACATAATTATAAAACATAGTTATACTGACTTGAAGGTACAGTCTAACCCATTTTTGTGAAGTGATTTTATTGAACTTTTGAACAAAAAAATTTGAATGAAACATATTAATGGACAGCGGAGATATTTGCATCGAAAGACCAAACTTCGATTTTCATGTTGTTTTTTTCTCATTCTTAGGCAACGATGTTTTATGAAAAGTCCTTGTACTAAAAATTTCTCCAATTTTGAAGATATGTCAGTGTTTTTGATGTCAAAATAACAGAAATTTTTTAAAATTAAATACACAAAAGTCTCCGATTTTAAGAAGTTGTATAATAACAAAATTACCGTTAGCTGAAAAATTTCAGAGGGGGCGTGGCAAAAACTAAGTATGTAACATTTTAAGTAGGGATGCACTTAATATGTATACCTAGTTTGAGCAAAATCCGTTGAGCCGTTTAGATTTGTATTAAGGTCAAACAAACAAACAAACAAACAGAAAATGAGTTTTATTACTATAGATTATTTGTAATATATTAATATATGCATTATTTTTAACAGGATATATAATTAAATTATACTTATATCATATTAAATTCATCAAAATGGTTATTATATTACTTTAACAAACATAAAATTTTAAATAAGTCACTCCAATTATAAAATCCCACAACTATCCCATGAAAATACTTGTTACCTTGAGATACAAGAAATACCCACTTTAAAGTTGCATTTAATACCCACAAAAACATGCTACCCAGCATTGGCATGGAATGTCAAACGCACGAGCTAGAAGAAAAATTCTCTACTTACAACTTTGATCATTGCTTTAAATTTTTACGGGAAGAGGTCGAAGCAAAGTCTGAGGTCGAATTTAGTGTTATTTCATAAGAACTCGTTGCTTTTAGTCTAGACGCAAAGGCCGACCGACCTAACGCGCTATTGAGTTTTGGGCATTATGTTTTGATATTCTGTTGCACAACATAGCATAAGTACTGTTGTTACTGTAGCAAAGAGCATTTCAAATTATGAAGTGTTTGTTTCGTAGCTGAGCTTCACCATAGAATGTGTGTATTCGATGTCAGCGCTACACTGAAATGCAGTGCACTTAAGTATTGTACAGTAGTGTACAAAATCTGTCTGAACAAAATAATATAAAGTTCATTGACAGAAATTCGGAAGCTTTAACGTTGCGAAACTTAGCGAGCTTATGACTAAATATCAATGTTTGAACAACCAATGAGAGAAATAAAATCAACGTTTAATTAATCATATATACAAACACTATTATTTCAATAATAATTTGTAAAATTATATAAACGTACCTATCGTTCGTGCGTGTAAGAAAAAAGCTTACAAATCAAAATAATGACAACAGCAATTAAGTCTCAAGTCAGTGAAATAAACTGTTTAAAATTAATTTAAAGTTAATAAATATTGATAAAACTCGGAGTAAGTGTTGCTGACAGCATAGATATTAACATTTTATGACCAACTCATACTATAAATAGTCTAGCTTAGATCTATAAATGTTATAAAAAATTATTGTAAAAAAAAACACACAGTAAAAATAACTCGCATTGTTAAATGCATTGCCACAATTTAAAGTTATTAACAAAAACAAGTTGTTAAAGTCAGCAAGTTAATGTGCTTAGCCATGACTGGATAATAAACTGCAGGAGTAAAATAAAATATTTTTTTTACTGTCATAATATCATATTTTGTCATAGGCACACGCAAATCTGGCTAGCAAATTTACTTATGACTTGTTTTTTTTTTTTGCTAATCTTTAAAGGTTTTTCTTTTTATTTCACTTAATTTGTTGCATGTCAAACTTGTAGTAGGACAGTGGCGTAGATATGGGAGGTTGCATGACCCGCGGACACATTGCCAAATATCTCACGTGTTTGTGAATTGATTCTTATATTAAATTAAGCACGAATAAAAATGTATATGTATTGCCAACATTTTTTTTCCCCAGGAAAGTTATCAAAATTTAATTAAGTTCAGTGTTTAATTTTTTTAAATCGATCAACAATTACTAGAGATATAGTGACATGGGTAGTTTCCAAAAATTCGGTGTTAAGATTCAATTCAACAAGCCCATAGTTTTTTACCTACCTACACTGTAAAAATGCTTGGACTAAATTTTAAACTTTTTTGGATTACATTTTGGAAAACACCAGAAAAGATTACTTTTTAATCCAAGGAAAAGTTTAAAATTTTCTAATCCAAAAAAAGATTGGATTTTAATCCGCAAAAAGTTCTCAAAAGCAATAAATATCAACTTAAAATAAAAAACTTTTCTGACCAGTTCATGATTTGAACACACGTCCTTCGATGTGCTGGTCCAACACCTTATTCACTCGTCCATCTTAGTTGTTAAGAAAATTACGCTTATTTTGCAACATTACGAATGCAAGTAATCTTGCAGTATGTAAGCAAGTAAGCAAAGACGAGACCCAGCTAAATTAAACTAGAATAAAAAAAATTATCTGACCAGTTCGTGATTTGAACACACGTCCTCTGATGTGCTGGTACAACACCTTATCCACTCGTCCATTTTGGTTGTTAAGGAAATTACGTTTATTTTGAAACATTACGAATGCAAGTTATCTTGCAGTATCTAAGCAAGTAAGCAGAGACGAGACCCAGCTAAATTAAACTAAAATAAAAAAAATTATCTAACAAGTTCGTGATTTGAACACACGTCCTCTGATATGCTGGTCCAACACCATATCCACGGCCAACCGAAATGGACGAGTCGAATAACCGAATATGGTCAATATGGTCGAATAACCGAAACTAGTTGAAACTTTTGGTAACAACTTCTTGCATCAGTCATTTAGTTCAAATATAAAAATATTTACAACGCATTGCACAAAACAAAAATTATTAATTCGTCTATAATTTGATTTCTCGTGTTAATGCAAAACATTTTGGTTAATTTTATGCGTTTGATACTATCATTTTCGATTCTATCATCTCTATTCCAATTGATATTAAAGTTTTATAGGTACTGAAGACAAAAAATGATAATTTAACTTCCGAACGAATTCTGTGTGTGTGTGTGTGGAATAAAGGAAAAAAAACGAAATATTTCTATTTTTATAATACTTAACCTTTAAAAAAAACAAAAATACTTTGTTTTGTAGTTCTGTAAAAATGTACATTGTAGGTGCATACTATTTTGAGTGTGTCCTGAAGATATCAAGCATGCAATGCTTTTGTAATTAAAACTAAAAAATTATCTCATTTATTATTTTAGTAAACTTAAATTAATTATTATAAACTTTAAAATTCAAATAATTCCTTTTTATATTAAATTTTTTCTTATGTGTATGAAAGTACTTTTGTTTCCTTTTAAAAAAAAAATATTTGTAAAAACTTAAATATTCATATTAATAACCAGTTTCGGTTTCGGTTTCGGCAAAAATTTCGGTTTCAGTCGAACATTAATCATAACGAATGCAAGTAAGTTCCTTTCAAGAACGTGGGTTTGAGACCCAGCAAAAATAAACTTAGGTAGGGATTAAAAAATAGTACTTTTTGGATTAAAAATTCCTTTAAACCAAAGTTTGGATTAAAAAATAGTCCAACATTTTTATCCGTGTACCATTTTTCGACGCTTTAACGAAGTAAGACTGAAACAAGACATTCAGCTTCACAAAACAGTCATGTAATAAGGCATTCAAAAGTATACTTTTTTCAATGACATTATATTTTTCACGGACCCCTCTTCTCTCCACAACCAAAAGCTGTCTACGCCACTGTCGTAAGAAGTATATTTTCAAAGGGAGTTTATATAAATGATAAACGTTTGATCAATGTTATTTCTGCTAATTGCTAATTTCTATAAACTGTTTAAATTATTCAAAATCAAGTGACAATCAATTCTAAGTGATTGAATTAAAAATAATAATGCAATGAATTTTTAAATTAACTCGGTTATAAGGCTTTGCCAAAGCAATATAAAAAAAAGCATCGCTTTTAAGTAAACTCAATCACAAGCGAAGGTTTGGCAAACGTTTGGTGAGCATTTTTCGAACGTTTTGCTGTTTGTTTTTTTTTTTTTTGTAAACGTTACTTTAAGGCAGTTTTGAATAGGTTTCGTTGCAGGTTTTGTAATAGGTTAAGATTAAGCAAAATAAATAATATTTCTTTTTAAATTTTTGAAGCCAAAAGTTTTACGACCGTTTGCGACATTAGTAAGGTTTTCATGTTTGGAATCAAAAAATAAGCATTTTTTTATGTTATCGATTCGTAAAATTAAAAGATATTTTTTTCGTTAATTTTAGTAGTAAACAAATAATTTTATATAGAATTTTTTGTTCACAAAAAAAAAAATTATATCGTCACGTGAAACATGCCAAAACCATATATGTGCTTTTTTATAGTTTTTTAGGAAAACGAGTTCAAAGGTTTGAATGCTTCTGAAAATTAGGGAAGTAACATTTTTAAAAATATACTTTTACCGAATTGTAAGTATTTAGTTATTTAGGCTGTGTGCGAATTGATCTAAATGCTACCTAAACTAAATTGGGTCAATAAGGCAGTGCTTCCTAAATCATCAGCCATCAACATAATAAACATAATACGAATATTTTTTTTTATAATTCTTGTAATAGATAGCATAGTATTGAAGTGCCATCCCTGCTGAGACTACTAATCCCTACAACACTGAATCATTATTACTAAATATCTATGCTACTACTCTTTGTTACAACCCTAACTCTAAATGTCAACCATTGGCGTCGGAAGCGGGGGAAAAGGGGGCAGTTGCCCCCCACTTTTTTAGCTAGACAAACAATTTAAGAAGAAAACTTTAAAAGTTATTCAAAATATCAGTTTCTTTTACAACGATAATATTTTTGTATTATATATTTTCCTCTTCTTTCTTTCTTCTTCATAAGCATGCTAGCGGGTAACCATTTTCTTTCTCTGTGTTTGCAAAAAGATAGAACAAAATGTAGAGTTTCTACTGCAAACCCACCACTTCAGTTTAAAAGCACTCTTAAGTATGTAGCTTAATACTGTAATATTGTAATCGAAGCCTTCAACGGAAAAGTGCCTTCTGAACGAAATCTAAAAACAAAACTAGATCTTTATGCAGATGACTTTGATGGCAGCTTCATCTGAGCGTTCTTTTAGTGCACTAAGACGACTTAAAACGTATCTTCGAGCAACTATGACACAGAAACGACTCACTCATGCGGCACTTATACACATTCACAAAGATAAAACCGAAGAATTGAATTCGATGGAGGTGGTGAAAGAGTTCGTTTCTCGCAAGGACAGAAAGAAACATTTTTGGAATAATTTAAATTGATATAACTTTTTGTGCCTTATTGCATTTAAGCCATGTAAAGATATACCTAGTCTTGCTTTATAAAAGCAACCATTATTTATGTTTTCATATTACCATATGAAAGATCCTTTAAAGAATGATCTCTAATATTGAAATTGGAAGAACTTTTAAAAATAATGAAATTTTAATATTTTTTATATATTTTTTTTTTTATTTTAAACTAAAATAAAAAATTTGTTTATTCACATTCATGTTTCTTTGAAGAAATTTTGGTGAACTTTTTTTGCGTCACCCTTTGTACTGCCCCCCCATTTGTTTTTCCCCCCAGATGAAATTCGCTTCCGACGCGCTTGATGTCAACCCATACCACCTAAGAACTAAGATTAATAAAATCAGTAATAGTATAAAAATGAAACCTGCAACATGCCTTTTCACTTACGGGAGAAGGCTTTATAGTATCTCAATGTTGAAGTAAAGAAAAAACAAATGAAATTAAAAAATTTTCGGGTACTTTTTCACTTTTGCGGCTACCTAAGCGCTACCTAAACGGTGTTAAGAATCATTCCTAGGAAGTTTATATGTTCTAGAAAGTTGTTTATTGAGATTTTAGGTTTGTAGTTGATTATTTTCTTGAATTTTGAACGATTTGCTACCTATGGACCTGAACAGGGGGAAAAAGGTAAAAAAAAAATTGAATTTTTTAAAGTTTTCTGCGATTTTTACCTTGAGGATGAAGTTTTTTATTTTATATGTTCACAATTTTTGTTCTTTATGACAAGAGCTACAACTTTGCCTCAGAGAGTAAATCAAAATTCCGAACGGTTTGCAAGATATGAGCTTGAGAAAATGATAATTTTTTTGCAAAAATGACACCGAGCCCCCACATCTTTGGGGGCCCATAAAAAAAACCTGGAGGACTTTGGGCAAAACTGGAAGACAGGGGTATTTTTTTTGTCTTTTACTACGTAGTGATGTCCGTATATGGTTATTTTGCCATGACTTAAAATATTACACACTGTGTAATTTGTGTTTTATTCAAAATCAACATCGGCCCTTAAAATTTAACCACCCTTTATATAAAAATATACTGCTCCAGCAAATCCCACCGAAAATGTCTCAAAATGCAGAACAGTCTGTAGTGGCACCCGCAGGAATAACATGCTTAAAAAAGGTAAGTAATCTGTGTGCGATAGGAAATAATTTTTGTTGCTAAGGAGCATCGCACTGGTTCTGGCCTTATAGGTCCCCCAAAAAACCTACGAGAGCAATTAAAAATCGGATGAACCCCCTTTCCCAGTATGATTAATTTGCCACTGTTGACAAACAATCATTTCATTTTTTCATCCATAATCACTCACAAGCATGCGGTGACTTATAACCCAGAGGAGGATATGTAGTGGCCACGGTAACGTAAGCGTACTACGGATATGTTAGAGCCTTGGGGCGTAAAGTGCCACCCCAGAACTTAAGGCAAACAGTTCATTTCACTATTAAACTACTTTTTTGTTAGCAACTAACAATGTTTTTTCATTATAATCTTAATCTAACTTACTTACTATACTTTACATATAATGCCATTATTGTAGAATGTCGAAAGCTCGAGGCCCGAACGTCAATAGAGCATCTGCCAATCTTGATCACGATCGATACACAACCACCGCCGTCCCACCACAGGAAATGAAGAACCAACACAGACCTTAGTGCTGCCTTTTCAAATATACATACTTTTATATTAACACATAGGTTTGCTTAAATTTTACAATTATCTTAAGAATGAGAGAAAATTATTGACTGTTATCAGAGTAATTCGTAGAGTCACTCGAGATAAAGTCAGACAAATTGAGTTCAGAAAAGAAATCAATTGTGTCATCCTTGTTGTTATCTTCATTAAAAATGAATTCATTAATTTCATTATTATTATTCTTTTTTTATATTTTTCTATGAGAATATATAGAAGGACCTGTTGCAGGCGTTATTCCACGGAATCGATCGATATTGAATAGTTCTCAAGAGTTTTTACGGGTATGATTTAAGTTAATTTTTCTAAACTCTTTATGCCTAGCTTCTAAAGCAATACAATTAATATTTTTACATACATAAGCCGGCATTCTTCACTAAAATTCATACCTACGGGGATCTGAATTATTAAAAATAATAGCATTTTTTATGAAATCACGCGGGGAGGGTAAAATTTTTACCAAACTTAATAGTTCTAGTGATTGTTGTAGTCAGAGCCCTTGCACCAATTTAAGACGAAAAGAAAAAACTATTACTATCTGAAGAGTAAAAAATTTAAGGTTTTTTTTAAAAAAAAACTTTTATTATTCAATAAACTTTTTGTTTTATTTTCCCGTATTGACATTTTGTGTGTTGAGATAACAACTGATTCGCATGGAATTTTTTTTTTAATATTATGTCGCCGGTTTGTTGGCTTATCGATTTCTTTGTAATATTTGAATTTTATCACTCATCGTTAATGCATACTTTAATAAATTCTTTGGAATTTTTCAAGCACTTTAAAAGGCAAATAACAGTAAAAATTTGCCACATTAAAACATGTAGCATTAAAACATTTTTAAAGAGTCAAAGCACATTTTGCGGAACCATGCTCCATGAAAAGATTTCATTTTTCGTCATGCTTATTTGTGGCGCTTTGAAAAGCTGCAGAAATTGGGTTTATTTTTTAATTCTTTTGCTTAAAGATAAGCTTAGTTGAATGTTCGGCATAGTTAAAATAGGCAATAAATTTTTTAATATCATTTAAGTACCATGGAAAAAAAAATGTGCAAAATTTGAATTGGCGAAAAATTTTAACTCGAACATTCAGACAACTTCAGTGGCAACATATACAGTAACAATGAAAGTAACAATTTGTCATCATTTGTGTCAAAGTGAGTGAGACAATACTGGAGCAAAACGAATTATTCAAAGCCTCACAAACACACACACACACACACACACAGTAATTGCCGTCAACAGGTGGTTTTCCATATGAATGTATGCTTGTTTTGTGTGTGTGTGTGTGTGTGTGAACATCCGCTGCAGTTGCCGGATTTCTATAAAATTGTCAGGAACTAAAAGGAAGCCTAATAAACCATGCATGCAACACTGACAACAGAGCAAAAATAGCGCTTTTGGGTTGAATTCAGCTTTTTTCCCACGTAAGAAAGTGGAAAAAGGTGCCCTTTTCATGTCCCTGAAAATAGTCTTTGTAAATAGTTTACAGAAAAATGTTGCTGCATTAAAGAGACAAAAGCATGCTCCTCATCTCCTTAAAAATTCAACTATTTAATGCCTCCTTGTGGGTCGGATTAATACCAAAATGTATCGTCCACTTTTTTTCAAAAAGCCTAAGAACTTAGCAGGTAATAACTAAAGGACGATGAATTGAATGGCGTACACCGTTTTTTTATCCTTCGGCTCTTTTTCGAAAAATTCAAGGCCCAGTTTTTTTGTTTTTTTTTTAAAAAAAAAGATCAAAGAACCAAGGTATGGCTTCATTAAATTTATTATAAGACATGTGCCTTATACAAACAAGGTTTGGTATTTGACCTAAAAGGAAAGGGACAGAGATTTATTTACATGAATTCATTGGAACCATACGTGAATTATTTATTAAGCAAAACAACAGTGAAAGACAATTTTAATTGCTTTTAACCAAGGCTAGTGTTATGCCTCAAACTCGGCAAGCGTTTCCAGCCCTTTCGTTGTGTGCCTGTCCTTTAATTCCTCATTTTTCTCAATTTATTTGTGGATTTCCAGTTTTTCCATAATTCCTAAATATAGGAAAGAACAAAGCAAGTGAAAATAACCATGCCCGATCCTGGATTCGAACCAGGGACCTCTGGGTTGATAGTCTAGCGCACTCTCCACTAGACTACAAAGGCCGACTGAAGGATTTTGTTAGAAAAATATGTTTTTATTGGCCATAACGTATTCATATCTTCAGATAGATAACAATTTTGTAGTACAGTTTAACCCTTGAAACCCAACCCTTAGGATCGAAATTAACACCATAAATAAAAAAGCCATTTTTATATAAAAGCTTTATTAAAACAAAAACAAGTAAGCTTTCTGTTGCAATAATATTCGCCTTAAATATTGGCTATAAATGAAATTGCAAACGTTTGCAAAATAAAAAACCTGCGGGTCAAAAATAAAAATAAAGTATTTTAAGCAAGTTTTTTATATACTATGGAACGGTCGAAAAGGGTTAAATTTTGTTATATTAAATTTTTCTATTAATAAATATTGCAAATATTTTTAGTATTTCATCCCATTTCATTCTACCAACACTCTGGGTCTACAGTGACCCAATTAAGAATTTCTAATTTTTTATTGTCTAATCTGAAAAAAGTATTGAAAAAAGTATTGAAAAAGCCATTTTTTAACAAAATAACTTATAAGAAAAGCTTTCCTTATAAAAAATAAAGATCAAGTTGTTAAATGAGCTAGATCGGATGAGAGCCACGGTAATTTTCCACACCAAATGACTTCATCAAAACAGAAAAATCTCTTAAAATTTCACAAAAATCATGTAGTGACTCCCATAAAAAGTGACGTCATAAAACGGTAAAATCTCTTTAAATTCTGCAAAAATTAATTTGAAGACTTATAATTTTATTAAATTCATTTTGGACATAAGCTTTGATTTTTAATATCCAACTTGAATTAAAAATTTGGCAAAAACTATTTCAAACTGCGCACGCCCCCAATTTCTATTTCTATACATCAAAATACGCTCCCAATAAAGTGACGTCATCAAAATAGCAAAAACTTAATAAATTTTTAAAAAAATTAATGTTTATACAGGGTCCGCCATCTAACGTTTTTTTCAACTAGTGCTTATTTCGTGAATGGTAACACTTAGCTCATGTCTGATTTGACAGATTTAGTTTTATCCTTCCGCTGAACGAATATGGTTGTGTATACGCTTGAACAACGCTGGGAAATATTGCGACATTACTTTGATGCGGAAGATGCCGATTTTGCCAAAAAAATCATCTTTTCAGATGAAGCTCATTTTGATCTTGGCGGGTATGTAAACAAGCAAAATTGTCACATTTGGGGCACAGAAAACCCGCACGCATACATTGAAAAGCCGCTGCACCCAAAACGAGTCACTGTTTGGTGCGGATTTTGGTCCAGAGTCATAATTGGGCCATTTTTCTTCGAAAATGAGCAAGGAGTGGCCGTTACAGTCAATGGCGCTCGTTATCGGGCCATGTGGAACGAATTTTTGTTCACAAAAATTAAAGAGGAGGATATTGGCAACATTTGGTTTCAACAGGACGGCGCTACGTGCCCACAGCCGAAGCTACACTCGATGTTTTGCGCCCTGTTTTTTAAAATCGCATTATCAGCCGCAGAGCTTATGACGTTTGGCCACCTCGGAGCTGCGATTTGACACCGTTGGACTATTATTGTGAGTGGGTTGCCCTCAAAGATAAGTGTTACACCGACAAGCCAGAGACAATTGACGCTTTAAAGAACAATATTCGTGAAGCCATTGGTGAAATACAGCTGCACACAATCGATAATGTGCTTAAAAATTGGACCGATCGTGTAGGCTACTGCATGGCCAGCCGAGGCAGCCATTTGAATGAAAATATTTTCCATTATTAACCGGAAGGATTGTATTTTCAAATAAAAAAAGAAATTTGAGAAAATATTTAGTAGTTTTTTTTTATATAATTTTCAAAAAAAAAAAGTTATTTGGCGGACGCTTTACTTCATATTTTATACAAAAACCCAGAAATTTAAAGCTTATCACAAAAACGTTTGATTGCAACTGATATTGCGATGTTAAAATTTTTAGAAATATCTAAATGTATGCCAAGCTTAACACGTTCAGTCACAAGAACCACAAGGTTAATATACACTTCTCAAACTGAAAGTCACTTAAATATGAATGCGTCAAAAAATTTCAGGTTTAAAGACCCATCACTACAAAAAGTTACATTCAATTTTTACCAACGTTGTTTTTTTTAACAGACTTCAAAAAGGAGGAGGTTCTAAAGTTAGTTGACTTTTTTTTTTAAATGTATGTACATCGATAACGCCTAAAGTACTTGCCCGATTGCCACAATTTTTTGTCACTAGATAAAGATATAAGACGCGAAGGTGCCCGTCTTAAAAAGTGGGCAGCGTTCGACACAGGGGCGTGGCAATATAAGAAAAACTTTGTATATCGAATAATATTAATACTAGAGTACTGAAAGTTAGTACAGGGGTAGGCACAAATATTAAAAGGTATGTTCAAAAAAGTAGGCGTTAATCTATAAAGGGCGTGGCAATATTAGAAAAACGCTGTAACTCGAATAATATTTTTTACTAGGGCACTGAAATTAGGTACAGGGAGGGGTAGGCATAATTATGAAAATTTACTGTGACGAAAGTGGGCATTGTTGGTCAAAAAGGCGTGGCAATATAAGAAAAATACTGTATCTCAGTTAATATTGACACTAGGGTACTGGAAATTGCTACAGGGGTTGGAACAATTATTACAAATTACGGTCAAAAAAGTGAGCGTTGTTCGACAAAGGCGTGGCAATATTAGAAAAACGCCGTAAATCGAATAAAATTGACACTAGGATACTGAAATAAGGTGCAGAGGTAGGCATAATTATGAAAATTTGCGGTCAAGAAAGTGAGCGTTATTGGACAAAAGGGCGTGGCAATATAAGAAAAATATTATTATCATAAATATATTAGTTTCTCAATGAATAAAAAACCTTTAAAGTCGGCGCTTATATAATCAGACTATTATAAAATAAGCGCACCGGCTTTAAAAGTTTTTTATTCATGGAGAAATTAATATATTTATGATAATAATACAAAATAGAAAAAAATTATAGCGATTAGATTTCCAATTTAATACAATACATAAATAAATTATCAAATTTGACCAAGAATTAATGTGAAAAGTTATTTAAAATTATTTTTTCCTTTGTAGTTATTTTGAAGTTGTTTTTTTTTTTAGTTAAATGTTTTGTGATTAACTAGCACACAATATAGTAGGTGCGTACGTGCATTGTTTAGATATTGAATGGGTTAAGTATGTTATCTGTAGTAATACAACTCATTTTCTGTTTGTTTGTTTGTTTGTTTGCTTGTTTGACCTAAATACAAATCTAAACGGTTCAACGTATTTCGCTCAAACCAGCTATACATATTAAGTGCATTCCAACTTAAAATTTTACATACTTAGTTTTTGCCACGCCCACTCCGAAATTTTTCAACCAACGGTAATTTTGTTATTATAAAACTTTTTAGTATCGGAGATTTTTCGTGTATTTAATTCTAAAAAATTTCTGTTATTTTGACATCAAAAACATTCACATATCTTCAAAATTGGAGAAATTTTCAGTACAACGACTTTTTCATAAAACATCCTTACCTAAGAATGAGAAAAAAACGACCTGAAAATCAAAGTTTGGTCTTTCGATGCAAATATCTCCGCTGTCCAATAATATATTTCATTCAAATTTTTTTGCTCAAAAGTTCAATAAAAGCACTTCACAAAAATAGGTTCAACTGTACCGTTACGTCAGTTTAACTATGTTTTATAATTATGTCAAAAAAGGTCCAAAATATTGACATTTTACTCAAAAAATTACTCAAAAACTATTTTTGTTCTAAAAATTAAATCAATTAAAAATTGCACATCTGGCTACCTTTCATATGACATAGCATTTATTTGCAAAAATTCTTCCAGCTAAGCGCAAAAATTATTTTACTGTTTTTGTCATCAAAACAACAAGGTTTTTGATTTTTTTTCGCCAATTTTTTTTTCCAAAATGTTGTTTTTATATTTTTACAAATATATCAAATCTCAAAAATAATTTATGTGAAAAAATTATCTTATCTCAATATCTTTTTCCAATCAAAAATTATGGTTAAAAATCTATTGTTTCATACCAGACTATTAATAAAACTGAGTTTTGTTTTAAAATTCTCCATATAATTTGAAGTACCCATTTATCTCTAAGAAAGCAGTTGTGTGTCCAGAGTAATTACGAACATTTTGGTTTGCATAAAATCTTCCTTATAGTAATCTACTAAGTTTTTTTTCCTTCCCATCCCCCGCTCCTCCCCCTCCTGTTAAATTTGTTTTGTTGTGATGGCTCTATTTTTTTTTCGCTGTTGTGTCACCGTTGTCACTCAGTTCTCTATCAATGATACTTTATATGTTATATATTTATCACTATTTCATCGAAAAAATGATTGTGAATATGCTATATGGCGATATAATAAAACATATCGTCGGCCTAATTCTAATACGACGTAAGTCAAAATTATCTATTGTTCAGGAGGCAAAGAAAACTGTTCATTATTTGTATGAAGTTCATACAAATGTATTGTTTGAAATGTTCTACCTCCCTTTTCTTCATACAAACATTGAAAACTAAAAAAGGGCATAGATTTAGTTTTGACCAATCTTCCTAAACCGCTAATAAACGTTCCTTTGCCCAATTTTGACTTACATCCTATAAGAATTAGGGCGACGATATGCGCATCTGGTCAGCACAATTATTTCATTGATGGCGCTAATTGATTTTACTTTAAATTCACAGATAGATGGAGCAGCATTTGTAAGCACTGTCGGTACAAACTATAAACCTTGCGGTGAATAGCCGAATGATGTCTACCAAAAGTTTCTTCAAATTTAACACCACACGTTTGGGGTTACAGACAGATGGCGCTATTTTTTGCTTACAGCAGAATATCTGATGTTCTTATGTAGCTAGCAGATAAGTTTTGCGAAATTTTTTGCGAAAATGATATTAGGGCTATTCCCAGTTACGGGCAAATAGCTTTGCAAATGTATGCCCTACCAATATTTGCCATCAACTGTGAGCACACTTCTTAGAACACTGTTGCAAGCAAAACTCACAGCTGTTTTGGAGAAAAAAAAAACAACACGAACAGAATTTGTGGTGTTTTTGATTTTTATTTATCAAAGTTGCCCATAAGAGTTGCCCATGCTCGACTGTATGCAATGCGATTTCAGTGTTGCAAATTTAACACAGTCAGGCAAATGCAAATCTGTTTTTAATATATTTCATTAAATTTTTTTTTTTTAAAAAGTTCAATATATTTTTTATATAAATTTTTGTTTAGATGTTAAAATTTCCATATCTCAAGGTCGCATTGAGTCCCACCATAATTTTCATATTGTTGAAAAGGTAATTTTGCTAGCTTATATTAAGTAAATATTTAAATTATTTTAATTTTGAAAACATGTTTTTCGTACACCTTTTTTTAATTCAATTAGCTCACCGCAAGAGATGGAACCACCAACAAAAATTTTCTAAAACTTTTTTGGATTCAAGTTCGTTCAATTACTCTTCTAACGGTAGCTTAAACACAAAATTCAACATGTTTTTCATTATTCCAGAATTTAAAAAACATTTAATCGAGAAGTTTATATTAAAATGTTTATATAAACGACTCTCGAGTAACACCGGGTATATCAGCTAGTAATAACAAAAACATGTTTGTAATTTTCTATTAATTCAATAATAAATATGGTACACCATTGAAAATTAGTTTGTTTTAATTATGATACATAAAAAGGCGCCAAGTTCATACCTCGCCCGGGGCGCCTAAGTGGTTAAGGCCGGCCCTGGCTGCAGGTGTAACTATTTTTGTAAAGAGCTTTTATTGAACTTTTGATCAACAACAGCGGAGATATTTGCATTGAAAGTCAAAACTTTGATTTTTATGTCGTTTTTTTTTTCTTCTCATTCTTCGGTAATGATGTTTTATGGAAAAGTCGTTGTACTAAAACTATCTACAATTTGGAAGATATGTAGAAGTTTTTGGTGTCAAAATAACTAACATTTTTTTGAATTAAACTGGCGAAATACTTCGAAGGTAAAAAGTATTGCAATAACAAAATTAAAGTTAGTTGAAAAGAGGCGAAGTTGCGTGGTCAAAAGCATGTATGTAAAAATTAAATCTAGGACGCATGTGTATGTACCAATACCAACGAAAGCCGTCCAGTCGTTTAGAGTTGTACTACGATCAAACAAACAAACAAACAAACAACGGAAAGATAATTCGAATTATTTATATTCTTATTATATAGATACATTGCAAACTGTTTGAAAATTGATAATTTAGTCGGTAGTTTTATTTTTAACTAACAACTAGTTGAATTCCATTACGAATATCTTTTTTGTTTAAAATATGTATTTATTTATATTTTTAAATATTTTTTCTAATATTATTGTAATCTTTGACACGTGCTTTAGTGCTTTATTATTTACTGTGCATAAATTAAATCTGAATGTAATCAACGGATAATTGACACAATAGCTTATGACAGGGCCGTAGCCAGGATGTTTTCATGGAGGGGGTTTTGATGATTTTTTATGTTAAAAAAATAATATATGCAAGTATTTCTTTTATTTCATTTTAAAGTTAAGTTTTTTATGTATTATGTGTGTATATTAAGGTACCTCGATGGGTACGGGGATAGTTTCATTTGTACCTCTCTAAGAATCAACCTTGGTCTATTTTATAACGATTTTTAAAATATTTTGGCTGTTACGATAACAGCCAGTGAGCTCTAAACCATTTTGCAAAAACCTCAAAAAAATCATAAATTTTTAAATATTTTAGCTGGTGTAAAATTTGTAAGAACAATAAATCCCATAAATCTTCATAAAAAAAATTTAAAGTTTTGAAACAGGATTAAAGATAATGTTCGTGTTCGTAAATTTTTATGAATTTTTTAAAGTTATTTTTACTAAAATTAAAAAACTTCATAATTTCTAGTTTGATCCTCACTTTCAAGATATCGTTGGTAAGGTTTTGTTTTTTATATATAATTATATTATAAAAAAAATAATTGAAAGTTTTCTTTAAGACCTTGTTATTTATTATGTTGATTTTCTATAATTTAAATATAAATTCTAAATGTTTGCTAGTTTAAATCATTCTTGATTTTAAAAACAAATTCTAGTTGTTTGATAGCTGTGCGCTAAAATGCGCTTGCACACGACGATCACGGCTCGGGTTCGATTCCCGCCGGCATCAGAAAGATTTTTGATGAAGCCTGTAGCAGGGCCGAAATTGCAATAAAATTAGCTAGTGATGTTTTCCTTTTCATATTGAAAATGTTGTTGTTGTTTGTTTGAAAAAATTCACTAGAGCAATTAATTGATCCAACCTGACCTAAAGCTCAATAAACGATTTTAAACAATCAAACAACTAAAATTTGTATTTAAAATCAAGAATGATTTAAACTATCAAACATTAAGATATTTTTCATCTTTCCAAAACCGTTTTTAAACCGAAAATCGGTTGCAAAATTGCAAAGCTGCTGATTGCGTAATGTGTCAAGTACCAAAAAATCGGTTTTTTTAACGTTTAAATTAAATTTTGGGGGTGTATTAATAATTGCAAATATGGTTTCGTGTTGTACTATACCAGAGCTATAACCTAGACTATGTCACTTAAAAAAGTGGAAAAGTACATTTCCACTGTAGCACTGTGTAATTAAATAATCTAAATACTATAAGAGTGAAATTAAAAAATATTAATTCGGAAATGTTGCGTTAAAATCGATAAAATTTGTAAAATCGTAAATCCTACGCACTTAACTCTTGATCTGAAATATCCAGAAATGAAAAATGAACGTTTGCAGATCTGAAAACTCTAGAACTACAAAATCTTAAAAGTACTATAACTTTGATGCCAGAGCACTTAAAGATTTCTAAAAACTCTTAAATTAAAGGTGTTGAAACTACGAAAACTTATACTAGATACATCACTTTTTTGGCTCACTCCTTCAGAATTTGCGATATTCTCACGAATTTGAAATTTTTTTTCCTAAATTCTGTTCAAAATATCGTCCTGAAAAATAGAATTGTTTCAACAAAAACCATGGGTGCTGAAATTTAAATTTTCGAGAACCGCTCGAGGGAAAATTAAAATCATTTGGTGACTGAAGTATACTATAAAATCTCTCGAATTAGAAAGTCATTCGAGAAAATGTCAGTCTTGTTGGCTTTACTGCTATCAACACTACCATCATCTACAACCGCCGATGTTAAGGGTAGTGATGACAATTGTTAATGTATTACGTTTGATTCGATAAATAACGATACATTGGTTTTACTATTGTTGTTTAGACGATTCAACTCATAACACAGACTTTTACACGTAAACGCAATTTCAGTATATGGCTTGTTAAGTTTTTTAGAATATATTAAAGTGATTTGATGAAATAATTTCTGAAATGCATTAATTTTTGTTAATATGTCGGACCATCTGGGGGGGTTTGAACCCCCAAAACTCCCCTTGTCTACGGCCTTGGCTAGTGTTATTTACTAAGTAACTACATTCCAATAGCATATTATTTTGTATGAGTATATATTTGAGAGGGAGATACAACTTTTCTCCAAGTTTTCTAAAAGTCTACAAAATTTTAGGCCAAACAGAAGTTTTGTTTTAAAATAGCTAAATAATCCATTTTTATTATTCAAAACTATACAACTATACAAATTAGTCTCAAAAGTTAAGTTTAAACATTTGCTTGCAATCATTGAAATGCATCATCACTTAGGACTAAAAATGGGTTGCCTACAACAATGTTAAACGCAAGAGATCATGCAGTAGAAAAGATGAACCAACTCAAATTGACCACAAAAGGTGATGCTATCTGTTTGGTTGAATTTCAAAGGAATCGTCTTTTATGCTTCTACCAGTCAACACAACGATCAATTCTAAAGTGTAGGTACCAACGCCGTAGATATGGGGGTTTCAGGGAGTTCAAACCCCCCCTTAGCAATTAAACCTTTTTTTATGTATTAAATAAAAGCACAGATATTCCAAATTATTTAATTACCATAACATGAAGATAAATTGAAAATTGTACAATGTACATGCTGAGTTTGTTTAGCAGACATTACGTTAAATATAATACAATATAAATGTTTCTCCTAATTGTTTGCCTATGTATTGTTGGTAACGTACTAGCATGCTGACGATGCGATGATAAGCAATGCTTCATTGTTCGTTAAGTTACACTGTAGGTAAATTTTCAACTTTTGAAAAGACACAAAAAACGCTGAGACACATAAACTTAATTTTCGGTCGTAAAATTTAGTGGCATATTCAGTTTTTCCAAATTACGAGCATATAATCTCGAGATATTCAAATTTTCGTTATTTGACCATCTTTTGACCTTAATTTAAAAATTTTTTATAGTATTTTCGAAAATACCTCCAACGTTAAAATCAAGTTAGCTTTGTGTAAACTATGATTTTTCAAAGGTTAAGCAATTTTGCATTTCTCTCCATTTTGAAAAAATTAGAACGTTGAACGTAAAATCTTTAAAAAAATCTAAAAATATTTTTACTCAAATTAGTATTTTTATAAGTAGATTAAATTGTGAAAGCTTAAGCAAAATCGGAGGTGGTTAAAGTTTTTTTCTCCAAAAGTAAAGAAAATATAACTAAAAATGGGTCTACAAGTGACTAAATTTCAATCGCAAATATCTCGAGATTTTGATCTGATTGGGAAAAACTGAGTTTGCCTCTAAATTCTACGACCAAAATATAAGTTTACGTTCTCGACATCTTCGTGTGTCTTTTTGACGTACCTACAGTGTTATTACATGAACGTAAAAGTGAATTTCTTTGGTACATTTGTTAGTTTTACAATTTCTTAAGCTGTGTGTGACTATCGCAAAGTGGTTTTGAAAAAATGTTCTCCTCAAATTCTAGCGGTGACACTTCGTCTCAAGCACACCAATTAATGTATGCAGTTACGAGTCCAGAATTTTTCAGTTCAATTTATTTAATACATAAAATATATAAATTTACGTCAGCTTTGACTATACTGTTGTAAAAAATTGATAAGGATCTAATAGAATGATGTTATGGTTTAGCGCTATTTTTGATCAAAAAAATGTAAGTCAAATTTTAACTTTTACTTTTGACCGAAATAAAATCGGTCAAAAAATAACGATTATTTGTTGACTTTTTGGAAAAAAATCATAACCGTTACGGTCCCTGATTCTGACCAGTGAGGATATCATTAGAAATATTTAAGTTTTTTGAACTTTAGTGAAAATAGCTTGAAAAAAAATCATAAAAGTGCACGAAAAACATTACTATTTTTAATTCAAATGCAAAAATTTTAAATTTTTTAATGCAGATTGGAAGAACTTTTTCAAAAATATTATTTCAGATCATTTCACTTTTTCTAACTAACACACCGCCAATATTTTTACAAGAAACTCTATGTTTAGAGGTTATTTCAAACCATTGCAGCTCAAGAATGGCTATCGCTAGAGTCGAAATATTTATGGAATCATCATAACATAAGCCAAGGATTATTTTGAGGAACTGCTACGAACAACTTTTTTTCGTGAGGCGCTTTAATGTATATATATGTTTTTCTTTTTAAAATGTCTGTTTTCGTTATTTTACCTAAATAAATACTTGTTGTCCGGCTCCAAATCAAGCGATTGAATCGATTTTTTTATATTTTTTGCTTGAGCAACACCCGTCCCCCCCCGTCCCCCGTCTCCCATCAGAATCCACAGCTTTTTAAACAGCTCACATTAGTTCAAATAGTAATTGAGTAGGGAAATTAACCCCATGGTATCACAATGGGCCTCATTGGCTTAAGTGTGTCTCTCTGAAAAGTGAAAGCCACTTTAACCTAATCTAATCCCCCCTTATGAAACATCTATCTACGGCGTTGGTAGGTACTGTCATAAGCTGGACGAATTGAATAATTCACTAAAAAGACAAGGTCAGAATTGATCAATAGAAAAGGTGTTGTGTTTCACCAAGATAATGCGAGACCTCGTACAACTTTGTTAACTCGCCAAAAAAGTTTACAGCTTGGAAGGGACATACTGCTACATCAACCCCATTTTTCAGATCTGACACATTCTGATTTTTATTTCTTCCGTTCTCTACAAAATTTGTAAGACTGTAAAACAATTTTTTTTTTCAAATGAATAGGTTAAAAATGAACCGGGGTACACTTTTTTTAAAAAAAAAAAATGCAAAAACAAAACTTTTAGGAGCCTGGAATCATGCTACAACCAGAAAGATGGCAAAAACAGTAGGACTAGAATGAACAATATATCATTCAATAATACAGGGTCCGCCATCTAACGTTTTTTTTTTCAACTAGTGCTTATTTCGTGAATGGTTACACTTAGCTCATGTCTGATTTGACAGATAATTAGTTTTATCCTTCCGCTCATATAAATACAACGCTGAGAAATATTGCGACATTACTTTGAAAATCATGGTAATGTTGCAGAATGTGTGCGAAAATCGCGTACGGATTTTGGAAGAAGAGAAGCACCGTCAGCTCCGTATGTTCCTTATCTTGTGAAAAAAGTGAAAGAAACTGGCATCCTCATCGATAAACCAAAGCGTGAAAAACCAAAAGCAGTGCGTACACCCGAGAATATTGCTGCTGTGGCAGAAAGTGTGGTGAAGCGCCATCAACATCAATTCACCGTCGTTCTCAACAATTAAACATTTCGGAGACATCATTGAGACGAATTTTGCATAAATACCTTGGTATTACGCCATACAAAGTCCAATTGGTTCAGGAGTTGAAGCTAACTGACCACCCAATGCGTTTTTTCAAAAAAAAAAACGTTATTTGGCGGACCCTGTACATTTATTCACTATAAGATAATCTTTCATTTTCATGAAATTTTCAAAAGAAATGAAAACACTTTCGGGTCAACCGAATTAAAGTTTGTCCCAAATGCTTTTTCCAAAGCATTTTTCTTCATTTTAGATTTTAAAAATGAATTCGTCTCTACAGTTTTAGAGAAACTAAAGTCCATAAAAACCAAAGTACCCCAAAAAAAGCCATTTTTCCCATATTTATTAAAGAATTTCGAAAACTATTTATTAATGTAGGGAGCTTTAGCTTCGTTGAGGCTTCATGGAGAAACTGCATTAATGTTTTATTTAACATTTTTGTGTGCTTAGCAAAGTGTGCATCTTTATTGCTTTGTTGTAGTTGTGAAAATTATGCAGCTGCACAGGTGTATATTTTTTCTCATGAATACAAAAAAAAATATACTAAAAAAAGTGCACACTTTGAGCTTGTTGCTCAAAGCAATGATTTTGCATAATATTCAAAATTTATGATCAACATTATTCATAGACACAAAATAGAATCAGACGACTTTTCATTTGCTTAGCTCTTTGTTTTTTTTTTTGCCGTTAAAATTGAGTTATGTTTTCTACACTTGATAACATTATTCAGATAAGATAAGTTTTTAGTATTTTATTATTAGTTCTCGAGGTGTAGAAATGTGACAACATAAATATAGAACTGCGACTAAGTAATAAAATTCCAAGTTAAAATAATTGTTCATAGTTTCTATTTTTTATTGGCATGGAAAGAAAAAGGTGGGACGCATATTTTTCAAGTGCAATAATAATATTGGGCTTAAGCTATTTTAGGAAAAACCTGTTATGATGGGTTAGTAAGTAATAGAGTTCTAAGAAATTTTTCAGTCATGTAAAATTATTATTGGGCTCTGTCTACAAGCAAATGTTTTCCATTTTTAATGTATTGTAAAAATATCTGCAACTGCTGTGAAGTATCTCCAATTTGCCAAAGTCCTGTCTTTTTACTTAAATGTGTTCATAGCAACACATGCACCAACACAAAAGTATCTTATATACTTATTCTCCTCATATTTCGAATGTTAAGGTAATGGATGGGGTTTTTTTTATTACACATAAACCTTATCACTGGAAATGTTATCTGCTTTGCACAGAATGTATGTAATAAAATGATAAGCAGATAAATAAAAATAAAATTATATCAAGATACATTTTTTTTTTTACTTTTTTTCATTTTGTCTATACACGTTAGTGTCATACTTATAAAGAAAAAGTATTTACAACATGATCACATACAAAAGCATTATTTTTAAACATGTGCAATTAAGTTCAGTATAAATTATTGGTTATGAGAGAGTTTTTCATGATTGATCGCATTAAATATGTAAATTTATTCCCCAGTATTTCACTTTTGGTTTTTTATGAAATTGAATTTTAAAATCAAGTCGGACCGTTTTCATTATAAAAATGTTCATTTTTGATTTATCGTTTTCATTTTGAAATTCTGCATTTTTGAAACAAAAATGCGTTTTTAATTTTAAGTAGAAACAGATACAGAAAAATAGCAACGCCATTTTGTTTTCTTCGTATCTTTTATGTCGCGTCAGTTAGTGCAAAATAAAATTAAATTGTCTTTGTTAAATATGGAATATTGTGATGAAGAATGGCTGGCTTTGGATGGTGAGGCGGCTGATTTTAGTCCTCAAATCAGTTCATCATCTACATCTCCACAAGAGAAATGCTCATTCCAAGAAGTGAATGCCAGCGAGAATGATGAAAAACTCTTGGAACCTCTTAAGGAATTTGATATGGAGTGCATAATGGAGTTCCTAAAGGGTAAGCCAAATGTGAAAACATATGTGAAATTGAAATTTTTTTAATTTACAATTTTTTATTTTATATAATAACTTAATAATTAATAAAAAAACAATTAAAAATGTTGGTCTAATTTTAATATGATATTGTGGAAAAAGCTATAAAAAGGTAAGAAAGGATATTTTTAAGTCAAAATTTTACGTTTTTGAAATAATAAAACATTTTCAAAACAAAAATGTGTTTTTTCATATCAAAAATGAGCTTTTTTAAATCAAAAATGTGAATTTTTAAATCAAAATTATGTTTTTTAAAATCAAAAATTATCAACTTTAAAACCAAATTTTCTATTTTTAGATTGAAAATAAAACAATATTAATATTTTCAAACGTAAAATCATAATTTTACGTTTTTGAAATAAAAATAAAACATTTTCAAAACAAAAATGTCTTTTTTCATATCAAAAATGAGCTTTTTAAATCAAAAATGTGAATTTTTAAATCAAAATTATGTTTTTCAAAATCAAAAATTATCAGCTTGAAAACAAAATTTTTTTTTAGGTTGAAAATAAAACAATATTAATATTTTCAAACGTAAAATCAAAATTTTACGTTTTTGAAATAAAAATAAAACATTTTCAAAACAAAAATGTGTTTTTTCATATCAAAAATGAGCTTTTTTAAATCAAAAATGTGAATTTTTAAATCAAAATTATGTTTTTTAAAATCAAAAATTATCAACTTTAAAACCAAATTTTCTATTTTTAGATTGAAAATAAAACAATATTAATATTTTCAAACGTAAAATCAAAATTTTACGTTTTTGAAACAAAAATAAAACATTTTCAAAACAAAAATGTGTTTTTTCATATCACAAATGAGCTTTTTAAATCAAAAATGTGAATTTTTAAATCAAAATTATGTTTTTCAAAATCAAAAAATTATCAGCTTGAAAACAAAATTTTTTTTTAGATTGAAAATAAAACAATATTAATATTTTCAAACGTAAAATCAAAATTTTGATTTTACGTTTTTGAAATAAAAATAAAACATTTTCAAAACAAAAATGTGTTTTTTCATATCAAAAATGAGCTTTTTTAAATCAAAAATGTGAATTTTTAAATCAAAAGTATGTGTTTTAAAATCAAAATTTATTAAATATAAAACCAAATTTCCTATTTTTAGATTGAAAATAAAACAATATTAATATCAATATAAAACCAAATTTTCTATTTTTAGATTGAATTATATTGAATATTTTCAATCTAAAAATAAAAAACTTGGTTTTAAAGTTGATAATTTTTGATTTTAAAAAACCTAATTTTGACTTAAAAAACTTTTTAACAAAAAACAAAAAAACCCACTTCAAAACCACTACAAAGTAAAATTATTTTAAATTACTTTTCACATTTATTCCTGGTCAAATTTGATAATTTATTTATACATAGTATTAAATTGGTATTGTAATACCAATTGGTAGTATTAAATTGGTAAATTGGTAAATTGGAAATGTAATACTTATAATTTTTTTTCTATTTTGTATTATTATCATAAATATATTAATTTATCCATGAATAAAAAACCTTTAAAGCCGGAGAGTTTATTTTATAAAAGTCTGATAAAATAAGCGCCGACTTTAAAGGTTTTTTATTCATGGAGAAATTAATATATTTATGATAATAATACAAAATAGAAAAAAAATTATAATAATAAGATTTCTAATTTAATACTATGTATAAATAAATTATCAAATTTGACAGAGAATTAATGTGAAAAGTAATTTAAAATTATTTTTTACTTTGTAGTGGTTTTGAAGTTGGTTCTATTTTTTTTTTTTGTTAAAAAGTTTTTTTAGTCAAAATTATGTTTTTTAAAATCAAAAATTATCAACTTTAAAACAAAATTTTCTATTTTTAGATTTTTTTTAGAAAATAAAACAATATTAATATTTTCAGACGTAAAATCAAAATTTTACGTTTTTGAAATAAAAATAAAACATTTTCAAAACAAAAATGTGTTTTTTGATATCAAAAATGAGCTTTTTTAAATCAAAAATGTGAATTTAATTTAATACTATATAAATAAATTATCAAATTTCACCAAGAATTAATGTGAAAAGTAATTACAATTATTTTGTACTTTGTAGTGGTTTTGAAGTTGGTTTTTTTTCTGTTAAAAGGTTTTTATTTCTTCTTTTTTAGAGATTATGAGAACAATTTTTCCCATTCTTATAACGAATTTTCGTACCCTAGTGTCAACATTAACTCAGAAACAGTACTTCTCTTATATTGCCACGCCCTTTTGTACGTATGTGGCTCATTGAGCCGCATTCTGCTCTTTGTTAAGTTAAGTACGGCTCTTTTTTATTTTGATATTTAAAAATACTACCATTTATAATACGACCATTTTACTATGACCTTCGACCTACACTGTGATACGAAATCGCTTTTGTTTTTATATGAGCGTAGAAAAGGGTTGAAAAACTAATCTATTTCTATTTTCAGTTTGCCGCACAGTGCTAACCAACGACTTTTCATTAAAAAATACGTTGTACTGAGAAAACCTACAGTTTTCGAGATAACGCAACAATTTTTATGGTTTATGTCATGTTTTATTACTATCCGTGAAAAATATTGCCAAAAAAGCTTTCGTATACCATTATTTTTCTCTACCAATGACTTTTTATACAAAAATACGTTTTGCTGAGAAAAGCTACAGTTTTCGAGATATCGTCGTAATTTTTGTGTCAAAATAACGGAAAATTTTCAGAATTTACTGTTTGTAAGAAACTTCGCAATCCCAATATATATTCGCACATGTTACATAAAAAATGCTTGTTGTAGGGTATCCGTAAAAGATACCATAGCCATATTTTTTGTACATCTCAACAATGTCTATTTACTATAAGGAAGATTTTATATAAACCTAAATGTTCGTAATTACTCTAGACACACAACTGCATTCTTAGAGATAAATAAGGACGTTCAGTTCAAACTATATAGAGAATTTTAAAACAAAACTCAGTCTTATCAATAGTCTGGTATGAAAAAAAAAACTTTAGCCATAACTTTTGATTGGAAAAAGATATTGGGGTAATTTTTTCACAGAAATTATTTTTAAGACTTGACTTTTTTGTAAAAAATATAAAACAACATTTTGGAAAAAATAAATTTCGCGAAAAAAATCAAAGGTGGTGGTACCCTTGTTGTTTTGATGACAAAAACAGTAAAATAATTTTTGCGCTTAGCTGGAAGAATTTTTGCATATAAATGCTATGTCATATGAAAGGTAGCCAGACGTGCAATTTTTAATTGATTTCGTTTTTACAACAACAACAATTTTAGAGTCATTTTTTGAGTAAAAAGTCAATATTTTGGACCTTTTTTGACATAATCATAAAACATATATACACTGACTTAACGGTACAGTTCAACCTATTTTTGTGAAGTGATTTTATTGAACTTTTGAACAAAAAAAATTTGAATGAAATATATTAATGGACAGCGGAGATATTTGCATCAAAAGACCAAACTTTGATTTTCATGTCGTTTTTTTCTCATTCTTAGGCAATGTTTTATGAAAAAGTCGTACTGAAAATTTCTACAATTTTGAATATATGTGAATGTTTTTTATGTAAAAATAACAGATATTTTTCAAAATTAAATACACAAAAAAATCGGATAGTAAAAAGTATTATAACAACAAAATTACCGTTGGTAGAAAAATTTCGGAGGGGGCGTGGCAAAAACTAAATATGTAACATTTTAAGTTGGGATGCATTTAATATGTATACTTAGTTTGAGCGAAATCCGTTGAGACGTTTAGATTTGTATAAAGGCCAAACAAACAAACAAACAAACAGAAAATGAGTTTTATTACTATAGATTGAATTTTGGTACCGGAATGGGAGGTTTCAATTTCGATGTACTCTAATAATTATAATTTAAGAAAAAAACATTACCTGAAATAAACAGTCGCTTTAAAATAAAATTTTTGAACCAGAGTTTTTTTCGCTTAAAAAAACTTAACTGGGCCCTTAAAACCACACCTACCACCCATCCATAAAATCTTGGGTGTCTTCATAAAATTGGTAAATTCTCTTAAAATTACACAAAATGTTATCTACTTTAATTTTCGCTCAACAGCTTAAATTTTCTATTACCAACCGTGAAAGTTGTGAAAATTGAAAGGAAACTACTTACCAGTCTCTCATACAAAATGACGTCATCAAAACAGCAAATCTTTTACAAATTTTAATGAACTGACTCTATATTTTGTACATTAGCTTTTTTTTCTTTGAAACTTACTTTGAGTTTTAAATTTGGAAAAATTGAAGAACAAATGTACATTAGAGTGGGTTGAAAAAAAATGTTTGTAAAAACCACCTTCTATATCAAAGCTGACCTCGAGAGGATTCCAAAAACAAAAAAAATATGTTTTTGAACAACTGAAAAAAACAGCCAAAATGGTCTTTTTTTATAAATTTAGTATAATATGTCCGATCTTAAAAAGACGTACGTCATTTAAAAGAACTTAACAAATACTCCATTTTTTTTTCTTTAGAGCGTTTTCACTTCCGAAGTCATATTCGACCAGCAAGCCCCAAAAAAATTATTTCTACACATGCGTTGTTAGTTGGTATCAAAAGCATTTTCTCTTAAAATTTCTTTGCCTTCCCCAACAATACTTCAACAATGTCATACAAATACTCTATAAAACTTCTTACCATGAACCCAAAGTTGAATTTTCTCAGTCTCTTCTATATTTTCTAGTTTCTTCCTGATTTTTTTGTATTTTAGCGCTCAAATTGCACAAATTCAAGCAAAATCAGCTGTTCAAATGTTTTTTTATTTTGTGGTAGCATCGTTGCTAGGCGAATAAAGACTTAAAGACAGGAAAAATGTTGGCTTTGTAAAAAGATTTGTGTAACGAAAAAAGGATTTTCGAACTATTTTTAGGGGAATCTCGCCAAAATATCGCTAAAAATGTTTAAACCGCCACTTTTTCGTCATCTCACCAAATCAGAATTCTTCTCGCCAAAGTGGTCGTTCAAAACGCCAGTTTGGCGAGATATCGCCATATCTGGCATCTCTGCTCGAGGCTCATCAGTTGTTTTTTTTTTGTTTTTTGTTGCGCTGTGCTTGCTGAGCACAAAGAGAAAGAGAAAAATAGAGAGCAACATGGAGTTTATTGAAACTTTAAACAACTGTTAAAACAACACAAACGCGTCAAAAGACAACGAATAAGCAATGTGTGGCAGCTGAGATGATTTTCTAAAAAACTTAATACCTTAAATAAATATACTTATTATAAAAATTTTGAAAGAAAAATGCCCTTAAATAAATTTCCAGCACAAATTTGATGTTTTAAAATTTTTTCATAAAAATCGGCCCAGTACTTTTGGAGTATAGTCGTAACTTTAAATTTGCACTTGAATTTTATATAGAGTGAAAATTCGTAAAACTAGCCACCTAAAACAGGAAGTCGTAATTTTTATACATATATATAATGGATATTATTGATATGGATATGGATTAGTGTTTATGAAAAAAAATTAAAATGCAATTTTTTTAAGTTCTTTTTTCAATGACTTTAAGGCCACTGCTTTAGTAAAATTAATTTTGCTAAGTAACGGTTTGTTAAAATTTCTTGATTTTTGTGTTAAGTACTCTTAATACACTTCAAATTACAAAAATGATTTTTTTTAAAGAGAAAATTTTTTTTTTTAAATTAATAAGTTTTTTATAAAAAAATTTTAAAAAGAAAACTTTCTGGACCACGTAAAAATTTTTTAAAAAAATGTTATATATTAATACAAATTTAGAAATAATACAAAAAAAGAAAAATGATGCATTCTCCATAAACAAGTCTGTTATGAAATGTTTTAAATCTGCCCGACCAGTTAGCCCGATTTATCCCCCCCCCCCTTAATTTTTTTTATTTTCCTATAAAATTAAAAACAGTTAAATTTTTTACTTTTTATGTTGACTTTATATGATTTAAATACAAATTCTAAATGTTTGATAGTTTCAATCATACTTGATTTTTAAATACAAATTCTAGTTGTTTGATAGTTTAAAATTGTTTATTGAGCTTAAGGTCAAAGTTAGAACAATTAATTGTTCTAACGAATTTTTCCAAAGAAACAACAACAACAACAAATTTTTTTCCAATATGACTTTTTTACTTTTTTACTTTTTGCTAAAAAAATATTTTAATAAGTTTCAAAACAAAGATGTTTGTTATAAGAGTTAAAAACTAACAATTCTTACTTTTTTTTAATTCAAACAAAATGGAAAATTTACTAAAATAGTTTTAAAAATTAAAGCGCAAAATTAAATTAAAACATATGCCTTAAAGTATTTAGGCATAAAAATGCAGCTATAATATTGTTAAAACTAGAAACTAAACAGTTTGAATTTAAATAAAGTAAGTATTTTAGTTTTGATTTTTTCGAACTTCTATGTTTTAAAACTTATGAAATATTTATTTTGGCCAAAAGGTAAAAAATTAAAGGTTTTTGATATTATGAGAGTATAAAAAAAATTAAGGGGGGTAAATTGGGCTAACGAGGGTTGCTAGTTGAATATGGCTTTGGAAGTGAAAATGCTCTGAAAAGGAAATGTAGTATTTGTTAAGTTCTTTTCAACGACATACGCGTTTAAAAGATCGGACATGTTATACTACAGTTATAAAAAAAGACCATTTTGGCTGTTTTTTTGGTGGTCTAAACAAAAAAATTGTTTTTGTTTTTAGAATTCTCTCGAGGTCAGCTTTGACATAGGGGGTGATTTTTTAAGTTTTTTTTTTTTGTATGAAGGACGACCCACTCTAATGTACATATCTTTCATACAAAGTGACGTCATCATAGTAACAAATCCATCTTCTATCCTACTTTATTGGATATTTCCTGAACATATCTTTCATACAAAGTGACGGCATCATAGTAGCAAATCCATCTTCTATCCTTCTTTATTGGATATTTCCTGAACATATCTCTCATACAAAGTGACGTCATCATAGTAGCAAATCCAACTTCTATCCTACTTTATTGGATATTTCCTGAAAATATCTCTCATACAAAGTGACGTCATCATAGTGCAAATCCAACTTCTATCCTACTTTATTCGATATTTCCTGAAAATATCTTTCATACAAAGTGACGTCATCATAGTAGCAAATCCATCTTCTATCCTACTTTATTGGATATTTCCTGAACATATCTCTCATACAAAGTGACGTCATCATAGTAGCAAATCCATCTTTTATCTTAATTTGTTGGATATTTCCTGAACATATCTTTCATACAAAGTGACGTCATAATAGTAGCAAATCCATCTTCTATCCTACTTTATTGGATATTTCCTGAACATATATCTCATACAAAGTGACGTCATCATAGTAGCAAATCTATCTTCTATCCTTCTTTATTGGATATTTCCTGAAAATATCTCTCATACAAAGTGACGTCATCATAGTAGCAAATCCATCTTATATCCTACTTTATTGGATATTTCCTGAACATATCTCTCATACAAAGTGACGTCATCATAGTAGCAAATCCATCTTCTATCCTAATTTGTTGGATATTTCCTGAACATATCTTTCATACAAAGTGACGTCATCATAGTAGCAAATCCATCTTCTATCCTACTTTATTGGATATTTCCTGAACATATCTCTCACACAAAGTGACGTCATCATAGTAGCAAATCCAACTTCTATCCTACTTTATTGGATATTTCCTGAAAATATCTCTCATACAAAGTGACGTCATCATAGTGCAAATCCAACTTCTATCCTACTTTATTCGATATTTCCTGAAAATATCTCTCATACAAAGTGACGTCATCATAGTAGCGAATCCATCTTCTATCCTACTTTATTGGATATTTTCTGAAAATATCTCTCGTACAAAGTGACGGCATCATAGTAGCAAATCTATCTTCTATCCTACTTTATAGGATATTTCCTGAACATATCTCTCATACAAAGTGACGTCATCATAGTAGCAAATCCATCTTCTATCCTAATTTGTTGGATATTTCCTGAACATATCTTTCATTCAAAGTGACGTCATCATAGTAGCAAATCCATCTTCTATCCTACTTTATTGGATATTTCCTGAAAATATCTCTAATACAAAGTGACGTCATCATAGTAGCAAATCCATCTTCTTTCCTACTTTATTGGATATCTCCTGAACCAGTAAGACGTCATCAAAATAATTAAACCATCATCATTTTGAAACCTACGAAAACTCGTACGTGGGGGTATTTTAATTTCGACCAAGTAGAAAAGAAGTATATACTAGTTTTTTTTAAACGTTGTGGCAGTTTTTATGATCCTAGAGTATTCGGAACTATTTGAGAAAATTACAGGTATAATAAACATTTCATTAAACACAAATTTCAAAAATATCACTTTTTATACCAACTTTTAGCAAATTTATACTGTTCTATGTCCATCTTCTACCTTCTGTGTATTTTGATATTTCTTGACATTTTTACAAGCTCAAAATTTTAAAATTCTATCTTGACTTTCTGTCATATAACGCATACCGAACGATTCACTGTGCATCGCTTGTTTCTAATCAGACATTTCGCAGAGGGCGTGCACAACTTACAAAACACAAATAGTGTTGGACAACGGCAGTAATTTTATAACGTTACACTATTATTTTAGCACAAATATCAGCAGTTCCTGCTCTGCTCTGAATTTGTACATTATTTCTTTGAATTGTGTTTTAAGTATTATATATGTTTATAAGTTCATTACACATACCTTTGTATAGTTTTACAGCCACTGGAAATCGTTGAAATATAGCAAATGGTTTTTGCCAATTAACTGCGCCCAACTGCGCGCAGAAAAGTACGAAAAAGTAGTTTAAAAAACTAGTTTTAATCACGTGAATTTGAAATATTTTTCGTTTTTAATATTAATGTTAATTTAACTGCTGGCAGGCGCTGCTAATTGACGCATTACAAGCACACAAACCAGCCGCTTTCTGTCACTTGCTGACTATGAGCTTGAAAGAGTTTGGAATTTTTTTTTCTTCTCTCATATGTTTAAAGTGTCTAGTTTGCAATAAAATATAGCATAAAATACTTGCACCTTGTTATTGTTGTTGGCTTTGTTGTTGTTGTTGCTGTTAACTAATTATTTACTTTGAACCGCGAAGCAAAAAATAAAAACAAACAATAAACAGAACGATGTCTCAGCAGTTTTTTAGCATTCGTTGTTGCTGACAGAAAGTGTCAAATGACACAAGTCCAGAGGTACAGCAAAAAACAGAGAAATATACCAACTTTAAAGAAGTTTAAGAAAATATTTTAAGCCACAGTGCACTCTGGCAAGCTGCACGTTTCACACTCAACTGAAGTGACTCCTTTTCAGCGTTTCCGTTTAGTTGGCGTTGGAAGTTGATAACAATTACTTTTGTTAGTGTAAAATTCGCGAGCTACACTGAAACACGATCGCTCGCTGTCACAACAGATCGCTCGATAATTTTGGAATTTTGTATTTTTTTTTTCTCTATTTGACGGCTTATTTTTTTTTTATAAGTCAACTTTATTATAAAAAGAAAGAGCTTTAGTGCTCGTGCGTTTTTGACTTGTTGTCGAGCCCTCGACTGTTAGACGAATGAAAAACCTGCAACGTAGCAGCCAAGCCGGTGCTACATACCGTAATGACGATCAGCCACAACAACAATAGCAGCAATAGTGCGAATAGCTTACCCGTCCGGTGTATGTGAGTGAGTTCGATGATACAACAACAACAACAACAACAACAAAAAGTCTAGCTTGTATATGAGAAAAAGATGGCTTTTATTCAACAACTATAAAACTTTTCTTCTAACTCTAACGTTTAACTGTTCCCAACGAATGACAAATAGTTAGAACAACAACCGCTGCCACCAATTAACAATAACAACACCGACAACTGATCACACAGACAGCGCACATAGATAGTTGCATGCATGTGTTTATGATAGAATATAGTGCATACATATAAAAAATCACCCGGTGCCGGTACCAGTATCCACAGTATCTACAGCCTTTTTAACGTTGCCGCACCAACAAATTGTTTACACTTGTATGCAACAATCGTCGATCGTTAGATGATGATCATTATGAAGATGATGATCGTGTTCGTTGTATAGCATTCGTTTGCTGTATGTTTGTTTGTTCGTTTATTTTTTTTCTTTTGTTTGTTTGTTTGTTTGTTGTTCTGTTTGTTGTTCTGTTTGTTTAGCACGTTTGTTAGTTAGTTAGTTAGTTTCATCATTTCCTAACGTTCTACATATTTCTCAGTGTACATTTGCCGCCCATGTGCGTGTGTATTTACTTGCTGGCATATTTTTTGTACCGCGTCTGCGCGATCACTCACTCTATTGCGAGCTATTGCTGTTGTTGTTGTGAGAAGGTGTTTAGCAACGCAAACGTTGTTTACCGGCGACTTAATGTGTGAACGTAAAATCTAGCTAGAGTAGAGATACACTGAAGAAGAATTTTGTACTGAAACCAATTTTACAAAATGTACAGCGTTTCACATTTCATCCAACATTGAATTTTCGTTTTTACTAGCTGATCTACCCGGTGTTACTCTGGACTTTATGTTCTTTTGTACACATTTTTTTAACACATTTTTGCTAACTTCACTTCATGTCTGTCCCGAATCCATTTTTAACCAACTTCTCGATGAGCTAGAGTTTTGGAACTAAAAATTTAGCTCAGAGCTGGATGGCAACACAATAATCACTTATTTGGTTGTCTGTGCGTTTATTTGTTTGGCTAAAATGCGAAATTATTCGATACATACACACACATTAAAAATCAAACAAAAATACTGAAAAGCTCATTGACATTTTTAAAATTCTAAAATGCACAACTGAATTGAATTTATTACCTCATTTAGAGTAAGTTTTGGTGTGAGTTCTGTAGCTCACAGCGTAAAGCGATTGATTTATAACCAGAAGGTAGTGAGTTCGAGTCTTAACACTGTGGACGGATTTTTTGTTTTTTTTTATGAAACACATTCAAATTTTGAAAATTTTACCACTGAGGGAGAAAAAAAATTCTAAAAAGTAGTTACAATTTTTTTTTATTTATTTTATAAAGAAGTAGTTTGAAATACAGTCGCTCTCATTAATAAGTAAACAAACACATTGAGATTACTTTGATTTGAGTAACTGCAAGCATAACGGTTTATTGTTAAGAGATTAGATTCATTTAAAATAATCACGTTTTTCTCTCTCATAATAATAGAAAATAAAAAATATTTGGCTCATTTTTAGTTATTTGTGTAAGAAGAAGGTAAAAAGTCAATTTGTGGATGCTCCAAAAATAAGTAAACAAACGATATTTTACTGATTTTTTGTTAAATAAAAGTGAAATAAGACCAGTTTTTTTATTAAACGTGAGTATTAATTACAAATTGTTTATTTTCCTTACATTTTGACTGAAAAAATTGTTGTTTTTTTTTTTTTTTGGACAAAATCAAAAAATCCTTGGAAGCATACTTTTTTCAGATCAGCAATAAATTTGATATATAAAATGGCTTATTGTGCGCGATTAAGTACAGGGGAACAAAAAGCAGCTATTAATCTTCACAATAAAGGTGAAACTTATAGAAGTATCGCTAAAATTTTTAATAAAACACCGGCGGCAATATGCAAAGTGGTCAAAACCTTTAAGGATGATGGATGCATTCACCAAAAATATTCCCAGGTACGACCAAAAGTTACATCAAAAAGAATAAAAAACATTTCAGCAGCAGATCCAATGCTTCCTGCTCCAAAAATACTTTCTAAACTTGCATCAGAAGGTAAAGCAACACCATCTTTATCTACTATTCGCAGAAAGCTCTATGAAGAGGGAAAGCACGGTCGAGATATACAAAAAATTCCATACGTAAACAAATTAAATCTGCAGAAAAGAATGAAATTTTATGCAGGAAATGTATTCAAACCCGAAAGCTTTTGGTATAAAATTCTCTGGAAGGATGAATTTATGATTCGCATGAAATATAGCGGCGGCAATATGTACGTTTGGCGTAAAAATGGTCAAGCTTTGTCCTTTAAGTGCACAAAGCCAACACTTAAGTCCGGAGACAAGGGCTTAATGGTTTAGGGATGCATATTTGCTTATGGAATAGGCAAAATAATAATACTTGAAGGTAGAAGAAGATGTGAAGAAATGTGATAATTCCTGAAGGTCAACGCTTGATTGGAGAGGATTTCGTTTTACAACAGGGCAATGCACCTATTTACAAAGCCAAAATTGTTACAAAATATTTAATAGAAGAGAACATCAATACTTTGGAATGGCCACCTCAAAGCCCGGATCTATCACTAATCGAAAATATATGGGATTGGTAAAAAACTCGCATAAAAGAGGCTGAATTGAAGGATTTCATTTTTGCAATTTTGCCTACTTTTTCTCCAGAACTATGTCGAAAGTACGTACTTTCCTTACCAACGCGATTGGCAAGAATGTCACAAAATAAAGGTGGCCATTGCGGGCATTAACTGGAGCGTTTACTAATTAATGACTCATGCCATTTTCTCTTATATTATTAATACCATTAAAAGCTGCTAAAAAAGTTTTTTAAATTTCAAGTTAAGTTGCTCCTTTTATTGCTTATAACTTGTGTTCTTGGGCATTATTTTTTATTTTTTTGTTTCTAAAAATAATACATGAAAAATATTGGTTTGATTTAAAACAATTAGTTTGTTTACTTATTTATGACAGCCACTGTATTGCTAGTTAGAACATATTTTTTTGTGAGTTCTGCAGCTCAGAGGACAGGGCGCTTGCTTTATAATCGTAAGGTTGTAGGTTCGAGCCTCAACAATGTCAACGGATATTTTCCGGCTTTTTTTTTTTTTTTGTTTGTTTCATTTTTAATATTTATAGAACTATTTTGGTTTCTTGAACAAATTCTCTTGTCACCTTCAGTGGTGAATTTTTAAAATTCGAATTTTTAAAGTTTTTGACAAAGACTAAAATTCAGAAAATAACTATTTAGGTAAAAAAAAATTTTAATGTAACACGTTTTTAAAATTAACTAAAAAGTATGAAATAAGTTCTCCTAGAGTTGGGCTTTTAGGTCTCCTAAAACGTGAGGCGCATGCTATAGAGAATGTCGGGAAGTTGGTTAAAAATGGACTCTAAGATTTGCACGGGACAGGCATGAATTGGAGCTAATAAAAACGTGTTAAAATTCATGAATGTATGTGGGTATGTGTGTATAATGTCGATTGTACAAGTGGTAGTGATAACTCCCATATAGAGAGTCCAATCCCGGTAGCTTTTCTCGATCCCGGGATTATCGGAATTGAAAACTTATAAATTAATAATAATAATAATAATAAGTTAATAATTCAAAACGTTTTTAATACAATTTTTTATTATTTATTACTTGAAACTAATAAATGTAAATTAATTAATTTATAAAGCAGCAAAAACAAAACAAAACACATTAAGGGTATTCACAATTGCAATGTTTTCGCTGTAGTTAAAAAACCCCGTGGTATTGATACCACACTTTACCGAGTGGTTTTTACATTTTTTTTGTTGTTTAACATGAAATCTATAAAAACCAAAAGTGTGGTAATTTTAAATAGCCAAATGATGTATGTTTAACGAACGTGGTTTTTAAATTTCCATAAACAACTGATCGGTTGCCTGTTATTTTCTAATTGCAACAATGGAAATATGTCATATGGGCATTTCCACCAAAAAGTCTACCGCGACTGAAAAATAAAATGTTACTGAAAATTTTTTTAAACCTTCATAACAGAGAAATTTAATTTAATTTAAATTTAATTGAATTTTTAAATTTATATTATGAGAGTATTGAGACCTGACCTCATTTTGAATTTTGAAAAAATTACAACAAGCATGATGAATGGCAACAAAAGTAGAAAAATAGTAACAAAAGTTGAAATTTTTTAACAAAAGTAGGAATTTTATTAGTACTATAAATACTCGTATAATACAAAATTCAGTTCAATTCAATTTCTTTTCAGTTTTCTATTCTTACGGACTTGATTTTTAAGTTCAAATAAATAAATAAAACTGTAAAAAATATTTACTTCTTTGAAGGGAAAAATCTGTATCGTAACGTATTATATTATGGCTTGTATAAAAATAATTAATATGCATAATTCATAGCAACATCATTCCAGAAAACATTAAAATATTTTTAATAAAAAAACTCGTGCACACTTCCCAGATTTTTTGATTATATTAAAGCGGAAAAAACCACTTTCATTTTTTGTATCGTAGCGCGTCCTCTTTTGATTGCTTATATCTTTGGACAATACTTTTGATCGCTTCCACATTTAACACTAAATATAGTACCACTAGAATGCTATCCAAAAATTTAAACAGGACAAAAAAAGTTTAAATATTTCTTTGCTTTTTTTAATTTTTAACAACAAAAAGGCGTACAGACGTTACGTGCGTGACTATGGAAATGCCCATATATTAATAAATATATCAAATTAGATAGTTAATTTATTTGCATAGTAACAAAAAGCTATAGTGGGAGGTTCCCAACCACAAATTCTATTTCAAAGGCTGCTCATTATTTTGGTTTTCAACTATGACAAAAAAACAACAATATCACGATACCACAAAATTGTGAATACCCTTATTGTTAATAAAAAAAAACTTAAATAATCTTAATGACTTGCAAATTGTATTAGTTTAAAGAACAAAAAATAAAAAAAAATTAAATACAGAATACAGAACAGTTTAAGATATTACTAAATAAATGTTAAACATTTTTTTTAGACACCGTCTTCATTTTTTTTTTTTTTTGTGTTTAAAGCAAATTAAGGTTGGAAAAGACTTTTCAAAATTAACTTTTTTGTTTTAATTATTTTTCTGATCAACGCGTATTATATTTCATTAGAGAACTTTGTTCGGATATTATTACAAATATAACCCGCTGATGAGAAGCACCGTTCTGATTCTATGCTAGTTGGAGAAATACTTGTACGATAATCGTAAGCAATTTTTAAGTTTCCATCACAGTTGCCTTCACCACAAAACATAGCTGACTTCCCGAAGTTGCAAATTCTTTAAAACTTTGCAAAGTCTTTGCTCCAGTGATTCACAATCATCGTCCTAACAATCTTTTTCAGCCTCAATAAAAATTTTTTTCTAATTCTATATTCATATTAACTTTAATTGAAATGCTTGCATTTACATGAATATTTCAAATATAAAGTTTTTATTCAAAAATCAAGGGATTTTTTTTTTCGAGATCCCGGATTTTTTAAAAAAATTCTGGGGAAGCCAGATTTCCCGTACAAGCCAAATTTGCACTATCACCCACAAATAGAAAATAAAGTAAATATCAGACGGTTTTGATCGTAAAAAACTAAAATTTAGTAATTTTTTCAGATGGTAACTATCGACAACTGTACAAAAAATGGGCGTGGTCGCACTATATCTACGCCCTCTTTTCCGAAATCGTGCTAATTCTGGAGTTGCACACGTTTTTATAGTGAAACTTGGTATGTAGGCGCTCTAAGTGACGGTCACTATATATACAGGGTGTCTAGTGTAAGAGTATGAATATTTACGTAGGCGAAACAGAAGGTCGAGTTAAGCAAAAAATCATAAATCAGCATCAAATTTATGATTTATTTAATTTTTTTCCAATGACATCAAAATCATAAACATATCTTTAAAAATGACTAACAGCCCTATTCTGGCAAATTAATAAATTGTTAACCAGTATTTTGAATATTTCTATGTGTTTGTTGTTGTCAAAACAATATTTAAAGCTCAAAAAACAAAATTTGTAAATGAAATTGTCAATAACTGAAAAGCAGTTGATAATTTTTATCAAAATTTTTGATTTTTGAGCTTCAAATTTTGTTTTGAAATAAAAAATTACAACAAACACATAGAAATATTCAAAATACTGGTTAACAATTTGTTAATTTGCCAGAATAGGGCTGTAAGTTAGTTGTACTTCAAAAAGTTCGTATAATTGATTTTTTTTTAAATATGAATAACATTGGTTCATTTGTTTCATATACACGTTATAGTTTAATATGTGAAGTATATTTGGAGAAATTCTCAACTAAAAATATCAATAAATGAGTCCGTAAAAAGAAGTTGTTATGCGGTGAACAACATAACTCGTTACCGGATCATCTGAAACAAAAAAGTCGAAATGCGTTTAAAAGGTAATAAGTTTCTCCGATAGTGATGGTGAGTTTTTTTTTTATCTTTTTCTGATTTTTTTATTTTTGGCAGCATTTGGTATTGAAAAACGCGACTTACGCTAAAAATGTCGGTGAATTTATTATCATGACATAAAAAAAAATGGTAAAAAAATTTGTTGATTTATGAGGATAGTAATACAATTAAAATAAAAATACTATAACATCCCAGTATGAAAGCCAGTCGCTTGAAACGCTGTATCTTTCTTACACTCTAACAAAAATTCACGAGAATTAACTACAATAATTGCTGGCAACTTATTGCCTACATTTATTGTCATTAAATCCCATAGAGCAAAATTATAAATATTTATCGTTAAAAATGCGTGAATCCTCTCACCTACCATTATTTCTTTAGCTCTCTTGTAAAAACTCTCTTCTGAAATTATTTCTTCCAATCTTGTCTACGCTTATAAAACAGGGCTTGAAATGCGTGAAGTCTCTCAAGTAAGTTTTGAACATGGCAACAACAACAACTCTGTATAGAGTCAATAACTCAGCAGAAGGCGCTACTCTTTCCTACTTCAGTAGGCTTGAGTAATTGAGCTGTTCGTAATTGGACTCTTGTTCGAATAAACTCTTTGAAATCATATGACGTTAAAGCAGAGTTGTTTATTTAAGGTCAAGCATAAAATACCGCTGCTGGAGCGTTTTTAGGACTATCTGAGCGAGAACACGCTGAAATAGTGTGAAAAGTAGGGAAAATATACATATTTGAAGACTCTCTGAGCGAAATCACGCTGAAATAGCGTGAAAAGTAGAAAATGTACATATTTTAGAATTCTCTGAGCAAAAACCCGCTGGAATAGCGTGAAAAGTAGCGAATATATATATTTTAAGGCTATCTGAGCGAAAACACGCTAAAATAGCGTGAAAAGTAGAAAGATATACATTTTTTAAGACTCTCTGAGCGAAAACACGCTCAAATAGCGTGAATAGTAGAGTAAATATACATATTTTGGAAAAAGACGCTGATTTTCAGACAAAATTGAAAAAAATCGCTGCATAGCGTGGTTTTTTTACAAAATCGCCAATAAATGTCGTGAAATTTCACAAAATTTACTGTAGAGATTTTTCAATCAGTTTTTAGAGTGTATTTTTACTTCGATTTACTTGAAATTTTGATACAATACTTTTGACATGCTGTATATTTAGCAAAAACCTTACCCCCACCCCTTAACAAAATACAATTACGTAGAAGATAATATCATTATGGTTTCAATTTAGTGAAATTTTTGAAGTACATGCTAACTTTGTCATTTTTTAAGATATATATATGATTGGGGTGTCATTGGAAAGAAAATGAAATAAATTACAAATTTTATGCTTACAAAGATTTTTATTTATTACGCGAAATTCTGAGAAAATTGCGCTCAAACTTGAAATTTTGTAGTTGCAACGGATTTATTTAATCTTCACACGAGCACAGCTCGATAAGGGATTAGTCCTTTCAAATGAGCTCTTAAAATAAGTTTTCCATGAGTTAGTTTTTCTGCTAGAAACAATAGTATGAATCAAAGTCATGAAATACCAATTAACCCGTAGCTCGTAAGGGTGTGAAAATAGACCCCCCCCTTCCCATACGAGTTTTTGCTTAACTCAACCTGCTTTTTCACCTCCGTAGATATTCGTACTCTTACACTGGAAACTCTGTAAAAATGTTTCCACGCCGACTTTTACTGCCCACAAATCAATAAAACTTCTATATATCAGGCAGTTTCGATCGTTTCCCTCCAGGAAAAATCAGAAGGCTTCCATCTAAAAGTGATAAAGAAACATTCCCCACCGTATCTTGCGGAAGCTTAAGTGTAGTTTTGTATTTATGTTGCTTCCAAAACGCTTCTTTAAGAATGCATATGGAAACTTTTACTTATTGTCAAGCAATGACAACAGAAAATATTAATATCATTGTTTCCTAGCCGCTTATTATAGAATTCGATAGTCTAATGGTAGCGCGCTTGACTGTCGCTCAAGGGCCTCGGGTTCGAATCCTGGCCGGGAATTTTCATAACAAGGGAGAGAGAGAATGTTTTCGCATTAATTTTTTAGACAGCGGAGAGGAATGTTTCCATATTAATTTTTAACACAGCGGAGAGGAATGTTTTCCTTTAATGGCATACTATGTAATAAAAGAAATGGAGTGTCTAACGGAAGGGAATGCTTCCTACATGCCATGGAATGTTTCCTGTTTATATGCAGGAATGTTTCCATTTCCTGGAGGGATAATACTGAAATTTGATAATTTAGTTTATATATTTACTCGCGAAAACTTTGCAAAAAATGGGCGTTAATACTATATCTGCGCCCACTTTTCACAAATCATTTTAATTCCCCAGATGTTCTCGTTTTGATAGATAGTGAAACTTGGTATGTAGACGCTATGAGTTCAAGTGGCGGTCACTATATATAGGTGCTGCCACTCCCACTTTTACCACCCACAAATCAGTAAAATTGCTATATATCAGACAGTTTTCGCCGTAGAAGACTTAAATATGATAATTTATTTCATATGGTTGCTATTGGAAACTGTATAAAAATGGGCGTGTCGCACTTTATCTACGCTCTCCTTTCAGAAATCTATATTTTAATATGCAAACACATATTTTTAGCCCCCTTTTTACCGAGTTTTAGACAACACATTTGAATGAAACTTATATCATTTGAAAGCTCTGGTTCATAGCAAGTGCACAATGTAATTTTTATTCAAATGTTTTGTCATTAAGATGGGTAAAAGTTTGAAATTAAAACACTTTTTCTCCATATAAAAAACATCAACAAGAAACCAAGCTACATATTCTACTCACACATTCGCGCTATTAAGAAACGCGAGAGAGAAAAAAAGAGATGTGTGGTTGTTGCAGCTCTTTCTTTCTCTCTTTTCGGACACATTCAACCAGCATTGCTGAGACAACACAAAAAAGGAGGTTCTAAATAAAAAAGCACGCTTTATTTTTAAAATAGAACGCAGATTTATTGAGCCAGTGTTGCTATTTTTATTTCATTGTGGACATTTTTCGATTCAGGTGGGGGGCGGAGGGTCGTTCATGAGTTACGTCAAAAAAAATATTTATATCTTAATATTTTATTCAATATTCTTCAATATTCGGAAAAAGTTAAATCTGGTTAGTATTTGAATTTTGGTGGTTAAAATGCTCTATCGTTTTATCATAAGATGTGGTAAGACAAAAGCTTTAATCTTATATATAAATACGTCGACATCAAAAGTTGTCGTACACTTTTTTATATTTATTGGAGAAAAAGGAAAATGAAACGTAAATATATCATTCGAAAGGTACTGCAAAATAGATGTGTAGAAACATAATCTGAAATATGAGTGTTAACGTATATTTTCATTTTATTAAGGGATTCCAGTCTGGATGAGGCTTGCATAATATAATTGAATTTTAGACTGGTGACCTTTGAACTATTTGAGATAGAAGAACATGATGTAAGATTGAGGTTGAGACATTGATAAGATGTGCAAAAATTAAGCAGGTATTTTTCGCCACTTCTTAATTTAGAGAAAAAAGTTTGACGTGATTTTTGACGGAGTTACAAAATTGACAAAAATCAACAAAAGCTTCGAAAATTGATTTTTACTAAAATTCATGTCTCAAAAATTTCTTAGCCGAATATTAAGTGAACTATTGCTGAAAAGGTAACTAAACAAACTTTATTCTAAAAATAATTTTGGGAAATGTTGGTGGTTGGAGGTTCCATCCCTTGTGGTAGGGTAATTGATTTCAAAGTAGGGGTTCAAAGAACATCATAAAAAAATTTAAAATAAAATAAATTAAAGATAAAAGTTTAAGCTGGCAAAATAATCTTTTCAACAATATAAAATGAACACACACAGAAAGAAAATTAAATTCTGCCTTCCGAAAAATGCTAAATCATGAGAGAAACTATGAGAGGCAGATAGATGTTTAAAAGAAACATAATAGGACCATCTTATGCATTTGAATCATCTAAGAATCACTGAAGAATTAACACTGGTTATTGTTAATTTTTGCTCATTTCTTTACAGACAGTTAAAAATACGCTACATATGCCTTAACATACGCTACGTTACTGTTAATTTTTGCTCATTTCTTTACAGACAGTTGGTCGAATTTCGACCGCAGGCGATACTTATCAATAGGGGTATTCACACTGACTTAGGTAGTTGGGTATGGGTAGATTGAGTACTTTCGGTTATTGCGAGCACCCTAAATTGCAATTGAGTACTTTGTAGAATAGTTTTAAACAGTGCTGCATGTTTGTTTGATCTCCCCGGCTTATGTAGCCGACGAAAGATGAGTGACAGCTGGAATAGGGTTGCCACCAAATCATTTTTTGTCATGTTATGTTCGAAATTTTAGGCCTTTAATTGGGCGTAAAAAAAGTAATTTTATATACGAGTTATTTTTAACGTGAACTTTGCAGCATCTTATCATTTACTAGTAATTCTGGGGAAACTTTTTCCTGTTACAGACCGGCTTACTGCTACATAAGAATTTTCGGCTCTATGAAACAAGGCCCCAAATATTTCTGTACAAAACAACAACACAAATATGTGGGATGTTATTGTGGGGCTTTATTTCACTTTTGAAAAATGAGGCATTATTTCATAGTAAAATAAGGTCCCAAGAGTAAAATGAAATAAGGCCCCAAAAATGATATTAAGAAATAAAAGCATGAACATTTGGGGTGTTATTTCGATTTTTGTGGTCTTATATCATTTTTTAAATAAGGGCTTTATTTCAATGTAAAATAGACCACCAAAAATTTTAACACTCCTCGGGGGTCAGACTTGGATACGGTTGTTATAACAACTTTTCGCATTTTGTTATTTAAAATCCATTGAAAATTTCTCAATTGAAAAAATTTAAAAAATATGTTGAGTTTTGATATTTTTGCCGTGTAGCGAGGACATAACAAAAAATCACAAAATAAAATTAATTGTAAAAAATTTCATGGTAAAAGAAAGTCCAGTGAACTTCTCTATGTACTCGATAAAAAAATGATATATAGTAAAAAATCCACTTGTAAAGCAAGAATTAACTTTTTGGCGGACGGAAAATTTAACGACGTTCGCACTTCACAAGTTCTCTTACGAGTAGGAAAACAACGCTTTGAACTTAAATTGAACTCTATTGAAATTAAACTTAAGGTACGAAATATAAGAGAACTAACAAAGTTTTCTTAATAATAACATATTTGTTAACTAAGATAGATTTACAAAATAATAATTGTATCATTTAAGCTCAAACGATTTGGATTACAAATTTATAAAATGATTTAGTGTAGGGGAATACTATTTTTTCAAATTCTTGATAAGATTAATGAATTCTTAAAGATATTAATTCATGTTTACAAATAAAAATATTAACAATTTTTGGGATGTTTTCATTTATTGTGGGGTCATTTTTCATTAATTTTGGGATGCTATTTCCTTAAAATTGGGGTATTTTTCCCAATGGAACTATACCCCAATTTTGGGGTCAGATTCCGTTTTAAAATTTCAGGCCTTTTATTTTGGGATGCATTTTCGCGGAGCCTTTTAAAAAGCCTTTTTTGCCTTATCCGACCAAAATCGTCTCCTGAGATCTTAAGAGACACCGCACGAACGATTTTATGTGTATAGAAGGGCGGTAAAAGTAAGCGTGACAAAGTTTATATATCTTGTGCCCACCACTTAGTCTCATAGCAAATATAAACCAAGTTTCATTATAAAAACATGCACAACTCACGAATTATAATTTCTGAAAAGTAGGCGTAATTATAGTTAGACTACGCCCATTTTTTGTTGAAATGTCATAGTAGCCATACGAACTAAATTACAAAATTTCATTCCAATACAACCGAATTCGTCTGAAATATAGCGTTTTTATTAACTTGTGGGCGAAAATAGGGGTGTGGTAATATTTTGTGTGTATTATTCGAGATAGTAGCCTTGACAACATATATTGTAAACTTGATGCTCTTAGGCCAATTATTGCTTTTGCTTGTAAAAGGTGGTAACACGTGGAAAAAGTACTCAATTTGGCAAGGAAACAATCTACCCAAATAAGTCAAGGGGTCAGCTATGGTAGATTGGTAGAATGGCACTTTACAAAAACAAAATGTACGGCATTTGCTAATCTGCCAAGTCAGTGTGAATACCCCTAATATAATTACTATGAATGGTAGCAAAGTTTGGGAGTATTCTTGTGAAGTCTGTTGCCGATTTGAAATTTTGGGCGTGGCACCTCAAATACACCCCAAATTTTCGATATCGGAATCATAGGTCGCACAGCCTCGGAATTCGGTATCCGACCACAATTTTCACGAGCCGCTTCACTGGTAACATTTTATGGGCGTTAAACAAGGGGGCGTGGCACCTTCTATTCAAACCAAATTTGCAATATCGAATTTCTTTGGAATTAAAGGTCGCACTGCCTCGCAATTCGGTATTCGACCTCAATTTAGACATGCAGTTTCACTGATAACATTTTATGGGCGTTGAACAGGGGCTCGTAACAGCAACGCACCGGGTTTTAGCTAGAATATCTGTGCCGACAAGGAATAACCGCTAAAGTCGAGTTAAGTCAAAGTTGAAATAATGATGCAGATGTGTTCCACGCATATTGTTCCGTGCACACACAAAATTAGGAGATTTTAGTGTGATTTCAGTCAAAATAATCACACAAAAACCAAATTGTCTTGCATAGAACTTATATGGAGATCGAAAACTTTTAAGCAAGATTTCTCGAAACATTGAAATTACGCTTCAGCTGTTATTCCTTGTCAACACAGATATGATAAAAACGATAAAGACGGTTTTGTCATTCCTGTAACCGGCATTCTTGGCATTATGTGTCATTCCTGTAACAACTCAAAAAACACAAAATGCATTCAAATCAATTTCATGACGTAATTCTTTGTGCCTTCAAGCGATTTTAACTTACTTTGAGGCCAAATAGTATAAGTAAACCATAACTTTAGCTTCAAGTTTTATTTTTGCATTTATTTCTTTTTCAAATGAAAAAAGGCACTTTTGGCGGAATTATCCATAAGTATTTAAGATATATTATTTTTTGTATAGAGATTTTAGATATGAATAAAGATAAGCTAACTTTTGTGGTGCGAAACTTTTTCCGCCCCGGGTGCCAACAACCCTACTACGCTACTGCACTTCACTGCGAAAATTCCTGATAGAAAACACGGCGTAGCAACGCAGACGAATAAAGTCAAGCTGTTGTCTTAACAATAAAAAGAAACTATCGATCTTAACACAAATCAGATTTTGTCACATTCCGCTTACAGTTCTGCATTACAATGTCATCACCGACAAATTTTTACAAACGGGTTATTTCCCATCTAACCTTATGGTCAAAATTTTGACAATACCTTTAAGCGAGTTTTTTAAATTATTAATATTTGGACAATCTTGACAGAATGTGTATGTAAGTGGTCTTTGATTTTGTTTTATTTTCCGTCAGTTCGCCTTTATCATACTTTTGGTCTATGAATAAATTTTGTAATATTTAGTATTTCTAAACTTTCTTGCAGTGTGCTTCATTAGCGTATGTTTAGGAGTTCATTTTAAATTAGAAACTGTTATCAGCCAGCAACTGTGTTAATACACTATGTATATACATACATATATATATATATATTTCTATTTGGGCTGAACAGGTAAATTGCTTTTGTGTATGTAATTAAAAGCGATAACATACACACGACGACCCTAAAAAACAGACGCGTTTTATGGTTAAGCCATAATTTTTTTTAAAAGAGTAATTTTTTAACACAAAATAATAGGAATGCTTGCAATAGTGTTAATATTTCAGAAAGAATGTAAGTTAAAAACAGATTTTAATTTTAAAATTGCGACAGTGAATTTTATAAACGAAATGAAAAATTGTTTTTAATAGAAATTTAGGCAACTGTTTTGCATATTTTTATGAACAGAAAAAAGCGCCAAGAAAAAACACTATTCAAATATGTAATTCTTAAAGAATTTTAAAATATTTTGATGCATAAATGCATCAATAATATAAAATTTGTAAATATTTCTAATATACAAATAATTATGATAATATGTCCAATTAAATCTTAACCTTCACCTGGCATGCTCATCCTGTGTAACATACCTAGACTCGTGGGTACATACGAACCCCAGCGATTAAAACCTTTGTAAAAATTTGAATATTGATTATTTTGTCTCAAAAAAGTTCAGCGATCATCTTTAGATACCACTCTAACCTGTAGAATAGTCCAAGTTGAAAAAAATAAAGATCAGCGTTCATAAAAAATCCGGAAATCTAGAACAAATTTTAAAAACTAGAAATGGGGTATGTACGTACCCCATGAGGCCAGGTGAAGGTTAAGATTTGTTGGATATTTTTATATTGCAATTATTGAATCTCTCCATTTCTTTCTCAATCCATTTCTTGATTATTTTGGATTTCAAAAATGGTTTTTGGAATAAAAATCACAATAAGTAGCATTCAAAATCGCTGAGAAGACAAAATGAATCAGTTAAAAGCAATTGTCGCTTGTGTCACATCAAAAATGATCCCATTTAAACATAAAAGTTCCTTAAAACTCTACAAAAATTAATGTGATGACTTGATACTCTGAACATCAGACTTGATTTTTTTAATAAGCATTTTCAATTTGAATTTTGACAGCATTATTGGATTATTTGTAAAAAACAGATACTTTTATTTGCTCAGTTGGAAACAGTAAATTTACCGTTTTTAAGTTTCTCGAAACAATACTCTGAAAAAACTGATGTACATATGAACAAAATGCTATATGTTTTTCGGTAAGGTATTTTAAAATGAGACATAAGCAGTAAAGAGAAAGAAAGAGAGAGAATAAAAATTTTTCATTTAGAAAAAAGATACCCTACACACAGTTTTCGGGTAAAAATTCTAGTTTTCGATGAGCTCAATTTTTTTTTTTATTTGCACACGTTTTTCGTTCAACATAACTACTACTGAAAATGATAAACGTACTTTAAAAAAAAAACAAACACAACAACAAATTAACACAAACAAAACACAAAATGCAAAATGAAAAAATCAACATTTAACCACCAGGTAATGAGATACAAATTATAGATACGTGTATGTTTTAAATATAATATTTGATGTATCTGGAGTATATAACAAGATACAAATTTATATCTAGCAACATAAGCTGCAGCAAGTTAGTCAACAAGCAATAAGAATAACAACAAAAACAACAAAATGAAACGTCACGAATTGACTACAACAAAATCATTTAGCACATTGTTGTTAAAAAGCATAAAATCTATACGATAAACCAAAATAAAGCAAGAGCGATGTAAAGAAAAATGTTAAAATTTATAGGATGCTTTTGAAGAAGACGACCCAGTAAACCGAAGCTATCTTTTTTAACATTTTTTTGGGTAGAAAAAATTAATAATTTTTGAATCACTCGCCGGAATCATGCCTTTTAAAAACGAATCAATTTTTTTCGGAAATGAGTTCACGCAAAGTAAAGATTCCCCAATATAATAGGATATGATTGCATTTTTAATGAAACTTATAAAAACATCAATTTCTAGTTACATATGTATTCAGATTATACTGCATAGTTATTGTATCAGTCAATCCCATTACATTAACCCTTCGATTCAGGAACCTTCCGGAGGTTGTAAGTGTATGAGGTCTGGCCAGACCTTATACGAAATGTATGTCCAGGTGTTTTCGTGTCTATGTTTATGGCTGTATATATATACTATATATATACATTAGGGCGGGTCGATTTAAAAATCGCCCATTGCTTAGTGAAAATCGTATTCTAGGGATCAAAGTAAGAAACTTTGCCAGAGGAACTATACCTCTAAAACGAATTCTAATGCCCCAACTTTTCCGTAGGGTCAAATTTTGAAAAATACCTCTTTGACCCATTTGGAGTGCCCCAATCGAGTCCAAATGTATGACCGACCAATTCTTACTTTGGAGGGCCGATCAACCCATGCCAGTGGCACACCCCCTGGACCCCCCGGGGTGTTCCCCATACAAATAAAATCCCCCAGGGGGTTCCAAGGGATTTTGTTTGTATGGGGAATAAAATAAAATAAAAAACAAAAATATATATATATATTTGTTTGTATATATATTGTTTGCTAGTTATATGTATATTAGGCCGGGTCGATTTGTGTGGAGGCAGAAAAATCGCCCAATGCTCAGTGAAAATCGTATTCTAGGGATCAAAATAAGAAACTTTGCCCGAGGAACTATAGCTCTAGCTCGGGCAAAGTTTCTTATTTTGATCCCTAGAATACGATTTTCACTGAGCAATGGGCGCCAACTTTTCCGTATATATATATATACGGAAAAGTTGGAGCATTAGAATGCGTTTTAGAGCTATAGTTCCTCGGGCAAAGTTTCTTATTTTGATCCCTAGAATACGATTTTCACTGAGCAATGGGCGATTTTTCTGCCTCCACACAAATCGACCCGGCCTAATATACATATAACTAGCAAACAATATATATACAAACAAATATATATACTATATATTTTTGTTTTTTATTTTATTTTATTCCCCATACAAACAAAATCCCTTGGAACCCCCTGGGGGATTTTGTTTGTATGGGGAACACCCCGGGGGGTCTAGGGGGTGTGCCACTGGCATGGGTTGATCGGCCCTCCAAAGTAAGAAGGGGTCGGTCATACATTTGGACTCGATTGGGGCACTCCAAATGGGTCAAAGTAGTATTTTTCAAAATTTGACCCTACGGAAAAGTTGGGGCATTAGAATTCGTTTTAGAGGTATAGTTCCTCTGGCAAAAAATATATATATATAACTAGATGAACCCGGCGCATTGCTGTCACGCCCCCTTGTCCAAGACCATACATTGTTGTCAGTGAAACTGCATGTGTGAGTTAAATAAGAATACTGAATTCCGAAGCCGTGCGGCCTTTAACTCCAAGGCTATTCGATATCGCAAATATGGGTTGTGTGGGAGGTTCCACGCCCTCTCGTCCAACAGCCACAAAATATTATCAGTCAAACGGAACTTAAAAATTGTGGTTAAATACCGAATTCCCTAGCTGTGTGACCTATAATTCCAAAGGTATAGCACTTTTATATGAGAAATGGTATGAGCGAAAGGGAATCCACTATTTTTGCAATATCTTAGGAAGCGCTCATCCGATGTTGTACAAATAAGTTTAAGTCCCGTACCATGACTGTCCGAACATACCCTACAAATTCAAATTTGGTTTTCGCACACCGGGCCGTACAAATTCCATACATTTGATATGAGGTCTGGCCAGACCTCATACTGTTGCATTCGAGAAACGACATGAAAAGAAAAATTTATCAATATTAAAACAATTCTTTTGGATTTTTCATTGCATCATTGTGTTCTTCTCGTCGAGCCTGACAAAGTCGTGCAACTATTCCGCAAAAAGTTGAAAGGTCTGGCCAGACCTCATACTGAATCTGGGGGTAATAACACTGTGCGACAATTTGAGAACCATTTCAAATAACTGTAAAAATTCCTATAGTTTCGGCCAAGGGATTTTATTGAGTTAGTTTAAACAGCTGATTTTGTCAAGGTCACACATTATACTATGGGGCAGTAGTTGATTTCTTTTAACTCCTAAACTTAGTAAAATTTTGATTGCAGACCTTCAGCAAAATTCTTTCAAATTTAATGGCCTTTCAAATTAGAGAATATTATCGCCCTCTTATATTCACACAGGGTGTCAAAAACCCCCTTCAATTAAAAAAGTAGTTTATCTCGGAAACTCTGTGCAATATCATTTTCATTACTTCTACAAACGAAATTTTCATCGTCTTATCTCTAAATTCGCAAAACATTATTATACAAAAAACCCGCCCTTCTATCAAAAATCGTCATTGAAACTTTTCACCTTAAATATTTCCCAAAAAAAAATGAGAAATCGCAAAAAGATTTTAAATTTGAGAATAGTTTATTTTTTGGGGGTATTCACGATTCAGTGCATTTGCTAGTGCAATTGAGGACTTGTGCACTTTACAAAAACAAAATACACGTACGTCAAAAATATGCACAAGTGCTTTTTTACGGTAGTCTCAAACCTGAGGACTTAAGTATTTGTGAACTTGTGTGCATTGAAAAGTTTGACTGCTTTGAAAAAAGTGATAGTGAAGTGTGTTCACGGAAACCTAATTGCGAAACTGTAGAAGTCCACAAGTTTTCAATTGTGCATGCAAGTGCGAACACAAAAAAAAGTTATGGAAAAAATAAATTTGAAAAAAAATCATAAGGGGCTCTTGATATTTTGGAGGCAAAAACAGTTAAATGACTTTTGCGCAAACTGAAAGAATTTTTACAAATGAATATTTTGTCATACTAGCTGATATACCCAGTGTTACTTGGTAGTTCGCATAAATAATTATTATAATCCTATATTAGCTTTTAATTTATTGATTTTTTACTAAACAAAAAGATAAAAGTAAATTTTTTGCAAATTATCGCATATATTAGTTAATTCACCATTTACAAATCACCATTTAAAAATTTTAAACAATTTTAGATTGTTTAATTGATTTCATGACATCAGTGCTTGAATTAGAGCTAGCCTTCTTCAGTTGGTATCAGTTCATAACAGAAGTGCACGGTTGAAAATCTTGGACTAAATTTTAAATTTTTTTTATTACATATAGGACAACACCAAAAAAAAAATACTTTTTAATTTAAGAAAAAGTTAAAAATTTTCTAATCCAAAAAGGATTACTTTTTAATCCAAAAAAAGTTTAAAATTTTGAGAATGCATATTCGCAAAAAAAAATATAAACACATTAACTTAAAATTAAATTTGTCAATGACCATTTTCTAATTCGAGCCCATGTCCTCTGGTCTGCCGGTCCGATATCTTACGCTCTCGTATATCTCAGTTGATTTTTTATTTTATTTTTTATTTTATTTTTATTTTATTTTATTTTTTATTTTATTTTATTTTATTTTATTTTATTTTATTTTATTTTATTTTATTTTATTTTATTTTATTTTATTTTATTTTATTTTATTTTATTTTATTTTATTTTATTTTATTTTATTTTATTTTATTTTATTTTATTTTATTTTATTTTATTTTATTTTATTTTATTTTATTTTATTTTATTTTATTTTATTTTATTTTATTTTATTTTATTTTATTTTATTTTATTTTATTTTATTTTATTTTATTTTATTTTATTTTATTTTATTTTATTTTATTTTATTTTATTTTATTTTATTTTATTTTATTTTATTTTATTTTATTTTATATTTTATTTTATATTTTATTTTATTCTTTTTTATTTAATTTTTTTATTTTATTTTTGTTTTATTTTATTTTTTTTATTTTTTTAAAATTTTTTTAAAAAAATTGTCTGTTCATTAACAAATTTTTTTAAACGTTTTTAACAATTTTTTAACATACAAGGACTTGTATGACCTTAATGTCTTATCAACACGTCCAACTCAGTTGTTAACAAAGTTGCGCTTAATTTGTTTCATTACGAATGCAAGTCAGCTTTCGGAAAACTTTGTTCGAGACCTAGCTCTGCCAAAAAAAATTCTCAATTATTTTATTTATATAAATTAAGATTTTTTAATAAGCTTTACTGTTTATTTAAAACCTTTTTTAACAATATCTTTATACAAAAGCTTAATGTAAATTCGTAGTCCAAAAGTAGTCCTAACTTGAAATTTTTTTAGATTAAAAAAATTAGGAATTAAAAATAGTAGGTACTTTTTGGATTAAAAATTTCTTTAATCCAAAGCTTAGATTTAACATTTTTAGCCGTGTTCACTGCATTTTGCTATGACGGCAGTATAAAATTAATAGCGTTAAATTGTATAAACTAAATTTTCATAAGTGAATTTGAAGTACATAGAACATTAGAAATTTTGAAAATTTTGCATTTTTTTCACAAACGAAATCATCTTTTTGTAAAAGATTTTCCAAATTTATAATAGAATATAGAATTCACGATAACTTTTTCGATGAAATAAATTTATAGAAGCAAAAACCCCACATTAAAAGTAAAATATTTTTTAAAAAATTGAATCCGTCACAAAAATCAGAGTGGTAGAGGTACCCTTGCATTTTTCTTAAATGAAATAGAAAAACCAATTTTGTGTCAAACTGCAACTGGTTTTGCATAAAAGTGATACGTCATACGAAAGAGTACAAAAATTCAAATTTTCGGTTTTTATTATTTTTACAACAAAAACAATTTTTGCACCATTTTTTTAAGAAAAATAGATTTCTTGGAACTTTTTAAAAAAAAAAGATTAAAAATAAAAATTCTTAGCTAACGGAATTGTTGCAATAATTTTGCAAGTACTTTAATTGAACTTTTAGACAAAAGAAGATTGAATGAAATATATTAAAACACAAAGAAGCTATTCGCGTCGAAAGTCAAAACTTTGAATTGGGAATATTTTTTTTTGGCTTTAGGTAACGATGTAATGTACAAAAATGTATTCTACTAAAATTTTCTATAGTTTTCAAGCTATGAGAATGTTATTGGTGTCAAACAAACGGACATATTTTTTACTTTATTACCCTAAAGAAAATTGAAAAAGTTAGTATACATTAACATATATTGGATTAAAAAATGCATATTGTTTCGGCAGCTTCCTGCTAACCAAGTAACTTTTCTGTCTCTTTGTTTTTCAACTCGCAACGTGATAAGGTAAATTTCCTAAGCAAACATTTTTTGGTGTGTATTATTTTCCATTATTCTTATTATTATTATATCCAAGTATTTATCAATTATACTTAATAAAAACCTATCCATTAAAATCACACCATTTGTTCTTACTTAATCCACTTTTCTTTTGCATGGATATATTTATTAAACTCGCTGAGTTTAATAAATGAAACTGCATTCATTTATTAAACTCAGCGAGTTTAATAAATATATCCATGCAAAAGAAAAGTGGATTAAGTAAGAACAAATGGTGTGATTTTAATGGATAGGTTTTTATTAAGTATAATTGATAAATACTTGGATATAATAATAATAAGAATAATGGAAAATAATACACACCAAAAAATGTTTGCTTAGGAAATTTACCTTATCACGTTGCGAGTTGAAAAACAAAGAGACAGAAAAGTTACTTGGTTAGCAGGAAGCTGCCGAAACTTAATGGAATGTAAGTACTAAAACTAATTTCGAAAGAAGTAAGCGGCCTCTGTGGGCTCAATTAGAAGTTACAAGTTATTTAATATTCGCAATAGCTGAGTAAGGAATTTTGCAAACAAAAGTTAATTTTGGTGTAAACATCGCCGCCCGCCTTGCAGTACGGCTGCAATAACAACAGTAAAGTATGGAAAATTATAAAAAATACTTCATTTCATTGTACAGTGTTCGGATATGCCGATTCTTAAGATACAATTCTAAGTCAACATTCAATTGCGTTTAGTTATTAAAAAAAAATAACAGTGTGATTTATAAGATTTGTAAAGTAGATGATAATTCAAGTGGTACATAGTTCTACTTCAGCAAAGAAAATATTGCAAAAATATTAAGAGAAATAACTTAAAATTATAATTTAAATGAATATAAGTATAATACATGTAGTACATATTAAGATATATATAAAGAGCGATGCATAAATGTAATTTCAATAGGTAGTGCAATGCTTAAATGTGCTTCTTTTTTTTTTTTCATCTTTTAAACTATTAATGACCCTGATAGTATCCATCCAAAGACCGTATTCTGGGCCACAGGAAGGCCATTGGTACTTGGAATCAGTCCTTGTAGAATTATCTTAGGATAAAGATCTGCGCCAAGGACAACAGATATCGGATCGGATTTATAGAATTTTTTGTCTGCTAAAATTAAATTAGAAAATTTTTGTGCGACGGATTCCTCGATCGAGTTTGAAGGGGTTCGAATAGAGATTCTGTGGTCAACCCGAAGTATCGATGGAATTCTGACATTGACATCGAATCTAGCGTGAATGGTTATTGGACATACCGATTCATCGCCAAGAGTCATAGTGGTGATATTCAATTGATCCACCAACTTTCTGGAGATCCGACTAGTGGCTGAACATGGATCAAGCAGGGATCTTGCATAGTGCAATCTGCCGTTCACTTCCAACTTTATGATTGCAGTTGGGAGTAACGTAATAAAGTTCTGTGTCAGGATGGATGCTAGTGAAATATTTGAGGTAGCCGAGGACGATGTTGAAGGAGCATGAGTACTTTTATTTTTACTACTGGATAGGTCCTTTAGCAAACGTTGATGCATGTGTAGTAGGGTATGATGATTCTCATGACAAATTCGACAGCCATGAGTACTTATGCAGGATTCATGTGAGTGTTCATGTGCCAAGCAATTCGCGCAATATTTATGTAGTAGAACAGCTCGCATTCGTTTTTCGGTGTTAAGAGAAAGAAACTTCTTGCAGAGTCGTAGTGGATGAGATCGTCTGCATAACCTGCACTGAAACACCTTGAAAGAAGAAACGCCTTTCTGAGTTCTGTTGCTGTTTTGATGGTCTTTGTTCTTGTTGAACTTAATCAGAATAGCTTTTGAATTCGACATTAGGAACTGAAAAATAAAAGAAAAGATTGGGATAGAGCGTAAAGGAAAAAAAAACTATTGTGTTGGTATAACAACCAGTTTTGTGATAGGACGTGTAATACAACCGCGTTGAGTAATTATATCGGCCACGCGAACTCGGTTATCATTTCCTAAGTAGACCTTGGATACTCTTCCTAGATGCCATTCAGTTGGAGGAAGATTTTCACCTTTAACCACCACGATTGAATCTTTTTCAGTGTTTTCTTGTGGTTTTTTCCACTTATTACGCTTGTGTAATTCTTTTAAGTACTCGTTTTTCCAACGAGTACAGAAAACTTGATACAAAGCCTTTAACCTTTGCCATCGATTAATAATCGATAGAACTGGCTCAGTTATCTCAGGATCGACCGGCGAAAGAATCGGGCAACCTATAAGAAAATGTCCCGGAGTTAATGCTAAGACATCTAAAGGATTTTCTGACATTGGTGAAATAGGACGAGAGTTTAAGCATGCTTCGATTCTAGCTAGAAGAGTGGAAAACTCTTCAAACGTAAATTTGAGTGAACCCGCTACCTTGCGAAAATGTGTCTTAAAACTCTTTACGCCAGCCTCCCACAAACCGCCCATATGCGGTGCACCTGGCGGAATAAAATGCCATGATAAACCCTGGTAACTTAAAGTGGATGTTAGAGTGGAATGAGAAATTTGGAGAAATTCTCTCATTAGAATTTTTGAGGCTCCAACAAAGGTTGTACCATTGTCTGAATACATGTGAAGTGGACAGCCACGCCTGGAAACAAAGCGATTGAACGCTGCTAGAAAAGTTTGAGTGGAAAGATCTGAGGTCGCTTCAAGGTGTATTGCTTTTGTTGCAAAGCAAACAAAAACACATACATATCCTTTCGTAATTAAACAAGCTCTACCGGTATAGTTCTTTATGTCGAAGGGTCCTGCAAAATCAAGACCAGTATGCGTGAAAGGACGAGTGATTGTAGTTCGTTCTGGCGGAAGAGCACCCATGATTTGAGTCTGAACTCTTTTCTTATGAATAACGCATGTTTTGCATTTATGAATTGTAGTCTTTATAAGATTTTTGACCTTTGGAATCCAGAATAGTGAACGAATCAAGCGTAGAACCAATTGATTACCACCATGCAGAGAAATTTGATGCGTAAATTGCACCAAGAGACGGCTAAGTTGACAATTGTATGGTAAGATGATTGGATGACGTTCATCATACGAAATGGTGGGTGAAGACGTAAGTCTTCCACAGACCCGTAGAATACCTGTATCATCGAGATATGGATTAAGGTTAAGAATACTGCTTGATGAAGCAATTAGCTGCTTCTTCACTAAATTGTGATACTCCTGCGGGTAGTGTGCCTGTTGACATACGATAATTAAACGATTTCTTACATTTAAGATTTCAGAACTTGAGATAGATGTGGATTCCTTGGAATTATTTTCTCTATATTTTGGATGTGTCTTGTGGAAAAAACGGAAAATGTATGCAATTACTCTCATTGCCTTTGAAAATGAAGAAAAGCGTTCTAGAATGTCGACATAATTTTGAAAATAGACAAAGAAAGATTTCATTTTAGAGACTTTCTCTTCAAGAGTTGTATTAATATCGCATTCTTCAACCATATTTGGCCATTGAGACGGCTTCGACCTAAGCCATTGTGGACCATGCCACCATAAATCGTTATTTACCAAATCTTGAGGTAGGACGCCTCGGCTGGCTAAATCAGCTGGATTAGTTGCAGAGTTAACATGAAACCAATTAGATTGACCAGCACTTTGAACTATTTTGGACACTCTATTTGCAACAAATGTTGTCCAATGACACGGTTGTTTGGAAAGCCATGCCAGAACGATGGTTGAATCGGTCCAGAAAAACACCTTTGGTTTAGGGATATTAAATTGAGGTATTAGCGAGTCAACCATTTCGGCAAGTAAAAGTGCCCCGCATAACTCAAGTCTGGGTAAAGAGATGGTTTTTACTGGCGCGACCCTAGTTTTGGCAGTTAGCAAATGAGTAGTTATAGAATTGGAATTTTCGACACGAATATATATAGTAGCAGCATATGCTTTTTCTGATGCATCGCAGAATGCATGGAATTGAACATCATGTTCAGGAGAGTAATCACTCCAGCGAGGAATTTTAATATTTTCTATGTGATGAAAATTCGCTGAGAATGACTGCCAAGTTTGGAGACACTCGGTAGGAATATTTTCGTCCCAGTCAATATTTGCTATCCAGATTTTTTGCATAAGAATTTTAGCTAGAACTATACAGGGAGCTAACCAGCCGGCTGGGTCGAAAACTTTAGAAATATTTGAGAGGATTTCTCTTTTTGTAAAGGTAGTCTTCTGCTGCAGTGGACCAGCAGAGAAATAGAAATAATCAGAATGCGCGTTCCACCTTACACCGAGTGTTTTTGCACTACTACTATCTTCAAATTGAAGGAAGTCTTCATTGTGCAAATGGGATTTTGGAAGGTCAAATAAAAGATTTTCTGAATTTGAGGCCCATTTTCTTAGGGAAAAACCTGCAGAATTGAGTGCGGCAATGAGCTCATTTCTTGCTTGAATTGCCGTTGGAATGTCGTGAGCTCCTGCTAAGGTATCATCCACATACATTGAATTTCGAAGGATGTTGCTAGCTAAGGGATAGGATTTTTCGACATCATCAGCTAATTGCAACAGAGTTCGAATTGCCAAGTATGGAGCACAGTTGACTCCAAAGGTAACTGTTTTCAGTTCGAAGTCTTGGATTTCATTTAAAGGAGACGTTCGAAATAAAATGCGTTGAAATGGTGTGTGGTTTGGATCCACTAGAATTTGGCGATACATTTGTTTAATATCGCTATTGAATACATATTTATATAAGCGCCATTTTAACAGCAAAACTGTTAAATCGGATTGGAGCACAGGTCCTGTATAGAGAATGTCATTAAGACTTGAACCATTTGAGGTTGGGCTAGATGCGTTAAACACAACCCTGACTTTTGTCGTTTTACTCTCCGGTTTTATGACAGCGTGATGTGGCATGTAATAATGGGTTGGAGAATATGTGAATTTATGAGGTGATACAACTTGCATGTGTCCCAATTGATTATATTCATTTACGACCTTGTCATACTCAATCTTTAGATCTAAGTTCTTTTTTAAGCGTGCCTCATTTCTTAAGAATTGTGCATGCGCGATAGAACGAGAAGGGCCAAGTTTCAAAGTTTTTGGAAAGTCTTCTTTGAACGGAAGAGTAACAACGTATCTGCCTTCGTTGTTGCGAATCGTAGTATTAACGTAATTTTCTTCGCAAAAACGATCGCTTTGAGTTATGAATTGTTTTTGTGGAAGATCCTCCACCTCCCAAAAACGTGAGATCTGTTGATCCAAAGGAACCTTATTAAAAAATGACAAGCATGTGGAAAATGAAGCAATAGAATTAGAAATAGGACCCGTTAGTATCCACCCAAATATTGTCTCTTGAGCAACCAGAGAGCCGCAAATGTTGCGTTTTACACCATCCAGTAGAATTGATGGAAAAAGATCGCCGCCAATTAAGATATCAACCTGGGAGCTTTTGTGGAACTTTTCGTCCGCATATTGCAGATTTGGAAGACGTGACAATATTGACGGATCTACAGAACAGGATGGAAGATTTCCTGTCAGTTGTGACACTACAAGCGCGGTTGCTTCAATGCTTATGCAGGAATCAAATGTTGAACTTAATACGAACGAGCATTCTTGTTGAATTTTTGCTGAAATTGCGTTATTTAGTCCAGAAATCTGAGCAGATATAGGACGAGACGGAAGCTTCAGTATTTTAAAAAGTCTTTCTGAAATGAATGTTCCTTCTGAACCTGAATCAATTAAGGCTCGTGCGAAATAATTTACGCCAAGATGACATATTTTGACAATTGCGGTACCTAAAAGCACGCCTTTGCAATTTGAGACAAAACAAGAATTAATGTTTCGTGATGAACACGGTTCTTCAGTGGACTGTATTTGAAAAGAATTTGTATTTGAATCTCTTGGCTTAGAGCTCGAAGAAACAGAAGGTTCAGAAGTTGTAATTTCTTTATGTAATAAGGTATTGTGACGCTTGTTACATGTAAAACAGTTATGATGACTTTTACAATATTTTGTTGAATGAGATTTTGAAAGACAATTTAAGCAAAGATGATATTTTTTAACCAATGTAATTCGATCATTTATGTTCATTTTTAGAAAACGAGGACATAATCGAATTGTATGCTGTTCATTAGAACATAATTTGCATGTAGGAGTGCTAACATTAGCTTGATATGAGTTTACTTTTTTTAAGTTGCGATTGCTTGAATTAGAGAACGAATTTTGATTGCTCGTTTTGACAATAGAAGACCCTTTCAGATCCGAAACCGTTTCCAGTGTTTGATAACGACTGGTTAGAAATGAGTCTAGCTCAGACCATTTCGGAATATCGGTCTTATTTTTCAGAGATTGCTCCCAAAGATCAAGAGTACAATTTGGCAATCTGGTGGAACATAGAAAAACAAATATGGAATCCCAGCTTTCAATGTTGACATTGTACAATTGAAGAGCCAAAATGCATCCATTAACTTCACGTTGAAGTTTTTTAATAGCGCTCCCAGATTCACTGGAAATGGATTGTAAATTGAAAAGAATTCGGAGTTGGCTGTTTACTAAGATTCGTTTATTCTCGAAGCGATCTTGTAAATTTTTCCAAGCCAAAGAAAAGCCATCGTTTGTTAAAGGACTCTTTTTAACAATGTCGCGAGCTTCACCTCGCGTTTTGGAGTTAAGATGAAATAGTTTTTCTACTGGACTTAGTCTTGAATTGTTCACGTATATGGCAGTGAACATGTCCCGAAAGGACGGCCACGAAAGATAGTCACCGTTAAAAGTTTCGATGTCACATGGCGGAAGATGAAAGTTATGATTCGAAGTTGAAATAACGTCGGTTCTTGAAGAAGACTGCGGAGAGACCAGCTCAGCGTTTAACTCCTTATAAAGTTTTTCGGTGGTATCTCCAATTTGTGCAGCGCATCGGACGTATATTTGATATGAGGTACGATATCGAGCCTTTATTGTTTCTAGCTCTACCTCGGGATCGACGTCGTTATCTTTTGCTTTAGCTAATTCACCCAGGCAAGTCTCGTAAACAGCCTTTATCCGGATCCAAATTGACTTCATTTCTTCCCTGTGAACATCTAATGCGTGAGTTGAGATTGCTGATTCTAGGGTTTCACTAAACTCAGCCTCGAACTCAACCAAACTATCAGTCAAACGGATGAAGGAACTCAACGATGCCATTGTAGAAAAAGAGCAACCAGTAAATAATAGATCGACGAAAAATTTAATTCAACAAAAAATTGTGATTTAAGGATAAAGTATTCAAAAAAATTTCTGATTTAATATGAATAGAACGATCGATATAAGTATCTTAGTTTTTACGACGATTGCTTTTGCAACTGATTGTAAAACGATTTGGTAGAATTTCTTTTAGCTCAGAACAGAAATATTTCAGAAAAATTGAACCAATTGAAATAGAAGCCGTTCGAAAAAAAGTATTAAAATCTGAATTAGCGTTTTTTTTTTTTTTTTTTTTTTTTTTTTTTTTAATATACGATACAAACGACTATCAAACAACGCTATAAAAATTAATAGAAAATTTTAACTCATTAGAGATAAACAAAAACTGTCCAGGTGGTGTTTGTAGCCCTTTTAATTACCAAAAACTCTTTCATAGGTTATTCAAACGTACTTCTAGTTTTTAACTCACTTTTCAGTATTTTTAATTTCCATTATTTTACAAAGAAATCGTTATTTTAAGAGTCCTTTTTTAGTGATAAAAAGTAGCCTTTGTCCCAACCAGGGACGTAAGAGCCCTACATGTCAAGTTGGAAGAATATCTATCCATTAGTTTTCACGTGATGAGCGTTCGGACAGACAGACAGACAGACAGACAGACAATATTTTTCAATAAATAAAAATAAAAAATATATACACTGATCAAACGGTACAGTTCAAACTATTTTTGTTAAGTATTTTAATTGGACTTTTGAAGAAAAAAAATAAATTTATATATATTCAAAAACAGCGTACATAATTGCATCGAATTTTTTCCCTTCTTAGGTAAGGATGTTCTACAAAAAGTTGTTTTACTAAAACTTCTGCAGTTTTTACTTCTACCGTGTGTATTTTTTGTTTTATTTTTGACCACTTTCGTTTTTTTTAATTTCGGCCATCTTTGTTTAATCTTAGACCTGAATTTAGTAATTAAAAAACAAATTTAATATATTTTTCTTTCCTTGCCTCAACCATTTTTTCATTATCTTTAGCCAATGCCTTCCATTTTTATTAAAACAAAAAGTTTACGAAACATTTACTAAACGTTTACGAAAAAGAAAAACTACATTTGGGAAACTTTTCTGTGGATTTTCCCATATGTCAATTCGCGTCAGCACGTTGTCAACAATTGGGTTTGTGTTATTTGATCATCTGGAAGATTTTACGTAAGGATCTCGGTATGAAACCATACAAAAAAGTACAGCTGGTGCAAACATTGAAGCCGGGTGACCTACCACAACGTCGTTTTTTTGGTGAATGGGCCTTAGAAAAGTTGGATGCAGATCCACTTTTTTATCGAAAAATTGTCTTCAGAGGCCGGCGGCATCATTGGACTGTACTTAAAACAACGAAAATCACAACGTTACAGACAATGGAGCAAGGTGCCGTGCGATGATGACTTTGATTTACCCGAAATGGAAGAATTTGACTTGGCATGTGCTTTTAACAAGGCTGTGGTACATCCCACACGGCACGCAATACCATGGACCTATTTAGAGGCGAGTTTGGTGAGCAATTAATTTCATGTTTTGGGACAGTCTATTAACCGTCTGGATCATGCGATTTGACCTCACTAGAATATTTTTTGTGAGGCTACGTGAAGTCTTTCGTGTACAGGGACAATCCTGTCACGACTTCAGCCCTGGAAGACAATATTTCAGCTGCCATTGGTGAGACACCGGCTGAAATGCTGGAAAAAGTATGCCAAAATTGGAGCTTACGGATGGACTACCTCAAGCGTGGCAACATTTACATGAAAGAATCTTTAAAAAGTTAAAAGCAGTCATTGATGTATCGCTACAAATATTTATTTTATTTACTATTGCAAATTTTTTTTTTTTTCAATTCTCAAAAACCAAACGCTCTAAAAATCACCCTTTATATCTGAAAAGCTGATTGACTTCAATAAATTTTCATAAAAGTACATCTAAATTTGTCCGACAGTTCAACATCTACTGCAGCGTTTAAAATGTCTTTGATATTGATTTGTGTACATACTAAGCGGTGGTTTTTTGTATATGTTTGTTTCTTAATATCATTTTTCGTTTTATCGAGTTTCAAATCACAACGGTGCCAAGCTTCACTTGTTTCACTTCAAACAAACTCAGCTCTCAAAGTGCATTGCGAGTAAACGATACAATATTTTACAACAATTTCTTCAGTTAGTGATGCAGAATTTTATCCTCTTTTGGGGTACTAACTATAAGTGTGTGCCTGAAATTTTTTTAATTGACCTACAGTTGCCCAAATACTCCACTGTGCGACGCCAGGGAAATCAAAAAATGTATTAAAAACATAAAATATCAACCCGAAAAAGTTCGTAAAACTCTCACATTTCGCCGAACTATTGCTTGTGGTTCAGTGGGAAGTAAAGCTGAGAACTTCAAAGCAAACTGAAAAAGAAAAAGTATCATTTAAGTGAGGAGATTTTGTAACTTCACTCCATCTTCTGCGTTTTCATCTTAACTTGGTGTAATGTTTACAAAATATCACAAGTCATCTTGATTTAGCGCATTTTAGAGCATTGGCCAACATTTTTTCATCTATCCAACGAATTAGCATCTTTGTCGGTTAACAGTTTTTTCAACGTCAGTCAGTTTAAAAGATCGCAATCGAGCGGAAAAAGCAAGACTCAAGGATACAGTGTAAATGTGTTTATTTACTTGATGCATAGCAATTATTTTAAATTTGAAATAATATTTTCATTTTATTTATCATTTTATAATATAATTCTTATTTATTTACTTCAAATTCTAATTATATTATTTCAATTAAAATGGCCAAAGGCAAAGGTAAAGACAAAGGCAAAACATGTTTTACGTTTCTAAAAACCTTTCCGAGCACACCTTTTCTTTAGGTAATGGTGCCTTTTCTTAACTATTAACACGTTACTGTCAATGAAACCCAGCCCACGAACGAACTTCCGTCAAGCTTAAAGCTCAAAGCATTTAAAAAACTAACACCACGTCGCTCAAATGAACGAACGGTCGTCTAACAACAAAATTAAGTTAATTTCCTTCCGGTTGGAGAAAGAAACAAAAAAAAAACGTTCATAGTTGTCTGAACTATTTTTCAACTATTTGTCTCTACTTTTGTTTGAACTTCATTACGGAAAAAATAAACTAAACGAAAACGTTTCTTCAAAGAATGCTCTGTATTGTGTTGTTTTTGTTGTTGTTAATGTTCTTGTTGTAGGCTATGCAAGCAAAAGGTTGCTGCTTATGTTTGCTATCTGTTGTTGCTGCGTAAAAAAAAGAACAAAAATATATCTTGCTGACTTAACAACAATTGTTGGAATTTTCGTACGTCTTTAAGACATTTTTTAGAGACTTTCTTTTTATTCGAGTTTTTGTTATTTGTATTTTTTTTTTAAAGTCGTTTACGCGTGTTTCACGTGTACCTACTTCAATAGCAAAACAAAATATATTGTTGATTCAGCCTTTTCGATAAAACAACGAAATTTTGTATAAAATTTGTATATTTTTCTACGCTGTTACCGGTTGCTAAAGTGACTAAAGTTACCTTTTTATTTTGGGTTTTTTTTTAACACTACTTGATATTAAATGCATCAATAAAACCATTCTCTTTATTTGTCTACATATTTTGTCGACAAGTGAACGAACTTTAATTCTTTTGCTTTTCTAAGTAAATTAAATAGAAATTTGTAAAATATGCTATTTAAGATTCTAGCAAAGAAAATGCAATGGCTCATTATCATAGTCAAAATAAAAGTCGACTCTAAATTTGTGCAAGCTTTTTGACAACATATTATATTGTCAAAAATGCTTTTACTAAATTTAGAGTCGACTTTTATTTTGACTATGATAATGGGCCAATGGTTTTAAATAAGTTCAGACTTGAAAAATAGTTTAGATGAAAAGTTATGCAAGGTCTAGGCGTTAGCACACAGCGCACAGTGTTCTTATAGAAGGAGTTCTCACAGAATTTCTGGAAATTGGAAACAGATAATTTCACAAAAGTTTTTGACTAAGGGAATTGTTTCACATTTAATATTGTTTAAATCGAATAATTGCCGCGTCTACCTTCCAATTAACCGAAGTAGGTATTCTGTTATACAATTACTTCCCAAAAGAATTCCCCATAGCATTAAAATTAAATAAACAATTTTTTTTTATGCAAGATAAAGTGGTGTCAAGCAGTGATCCATATGTTTTTTCTCTTCACTGTTCTTTCAGGTGTGTGCTAGTGCGCGCACATGTGAGAGCGACAGAGACAGACAGGGTTCACGATGCCCGCGGGTATAGGCTGTGGTGATCACTGGTGTAAAGTTAAAGCAAAGCAGCCCACAAACACACCCACCTCTCATATAATCGAAATGATGATGGAAAAACTATCGAAAAAGGCGGTGAGTAGCCAATCGGGCTTACAACCAAGTGTGTAACAACCCGTTCTAATTAAAATAAATGTATTTAAAAATTTATATATAATTTTTTTTAAACAGTAAGATATGAATAAAATTTCATAATAATTAAGCAAAGAAATTACAAGTTATAATTTACTTTTCTACTACTAAAATATTCAGCTAAAATTTGTAATTTTGAATTAATGATTTAAATTATTTCAAAACGTTTTCTTTTTGATTTTCTTGCGAATTAGTATTATTAATAGATTAAAAAAATAAAACAAACTTTTAACATATAAAATATAAAAGTTTAAAATATTCATGGGCAGCTGCGGATTCGAACCTTGGCCGCCAGCGCTCTGCACTTATATTCGTTGCATTGCAATTCGCACTTTTCAATTAATAATTAAAGTTATTTCAAAACCTTTTCTTTTCGATTTTCTTGCAAATTAGTATTATAAATATAATATAATGACATATAATTCACAACAACTTCATGACGACATGTATATAAGAATGTAAAGAAATGTCACATCCGGAGTGACTGGAAGTATTAAGAATTGCTCGAAATATCAACCTATGCTTCCTTGTTCGAGCCTTACCGCTTCGACCTAAGCATGTTGATATTTGTTGTTTTCCTCTATCTTGCCTTCTTTGTATTCTGCTCGCTGTACTACCCGCCCTCGCAACAGAATAGAACCTCGTCGAACCTTGCGGTCGTCTGCTCCGTAAATTTTTCAGATTCTGCTCGCTGCGCTACCTCGGTAGCCCTTGCATCAGAAATCAATTTTTACGTAATTGGACTTAGCAAAACCTTTGATCCTCTGATTGCATAACTTCTGCTCGATTACCATCAATCGATTACCGACATAAGAAGCGATTACTGTCAACCGATTAGCATCGTAACAACCAATTACCGTCATTAGAACCGATTACGTCATAAGAACCGCCTACCGTCGTAATAACCGAATATTGTCATAAGAACTGATTACCATGATATTGTCATAAGAACCGATTATACAAAGGTACCAAGTTAAAATAAATGTAGCAATTGTGGTACTATTTAAAATAAATGTAGCAATTTTGGTACTTTTGGCGGCAAAAGTGGCAACAGTGCGCTTGAGTATTTTGTTAACGCTCGATTTCACTCCATATATAATTTTCATACTAAGGGAAAAGTATCAAAGTAAAATATAATTTTACCAGGGACCGAAAATAACTGTTATTTTACAATTTTCAGATGAAAAAGGCATAACGAAAAAGTGGCCGGAGAACTTTTTTAAATATATAATTATTATCGTAATGACCGCATTCGCGAATATTAAATGCTTTTTAAATTATTGGTTGTTACTATAAAAATTAAAAGTAACTGTTATTTTTTGCCTTTTATTTTTCCGGGCAAAAATAACTGTAACTTTTGACTTTTATTTTTTAGGTCAAAAATAACAGTTTTTTTGTGCCTTTTATTTTTTCGGTCAAAAATATCAGGTAATTTGTATTTTTTCAAAGGCCGAATAAAAACTTTAAAAACTAAAAAGTTTTATAGCTCAAAATGTGCGCGCTGATAAGACGATAAAAATTGCATAAAACTTTTTTTTGCCGTTCAAAAGGCATTTAAAAAAATTCAGATTGCCTGAAATTTTTGACCGAAAAAATAAAAGGCACAAAATAACTGTTATTTTTGACCAACAAAATAAAAGTCAAAAGTAACAGTTATTTTTGCCCAAAAAAATAAAAGGCATTAAATAACTAGTATTTTTGTCTTAAAAAATAAAAGTTAAATGATAACTGTTAATATCTGACTTTTTTGATTAAAACCATAACCGGTATGGTCCCTGAATTTTACGAATTGCTATGTTTTTAATGCAATTGGTTAATATTCTTATCGGGTATCAGAGATTTAATTTTTTACATTCACATTTTTTAATCATGATCCACTTACTCAAAAATGAGTATGAATAAGTATAAGTAGTTTCCAAAGTATTACTCATATGTGATTGATTCGAAAAAAGTGAATCACATTTTTTAATCATGAGCCACTTGCACAAAATCTAGTATGAATGAGTATAAGTAGTTTCCAAAGTAGTACTCATATGTGGTTGATTAAAAAAAAAGTGAATCACATTTTTGAATCGTGAGCCACTTACTCAAAAATGAGTATTAATAAGTATAAGTAGTTTCCAAAGTAGTATTCATATGTGATTGATTCAAAACAAACTGAATCACATTTTCGAATCATGAGCCACTTACTTAAAAATAAGTATGAAAAAGTATAAGTAGTTTCCAAAGCAGTACTCATATGTGATTGATTCAAAACAAACTGAATTACATTTTTTAATCGTGATCCTATTACTCAAAAATGAGTATGAATAAGTATAAGTAGTTTCGCAAGTAGTACTCATATGTGATTGATTCGAAAAAAGTGAATCACATTTTTGAATCATGAGCCACTTACTTTAATATAAGTACATATGTATAAGTAGTTTCCAAAGTATTACTCATATGTGATTGATTCGAAAAAAAGTGAATCACATTTTTTAATCATGAGCCACTTACTCAATATGTATTTATGAAGGTGGAAGAAGTAAGTGACGTTTATCAAATCGGCACCGTAGCATTGTCTCAGATTTTTTTGCAAGTGATGCCACTTTCCATTATTTTCTTTTTTTGTGGGACAAACACTTTGAGTGGGAATTTTTAAGTCGGTAGAGAAGATTTAGCTACGGAACATCACAAGCAGCCAAATTTTAGATATTTTTTAACTAATAAAGTTAAGCAATGCAGATTGGTGGCCCTTTATTTTATTTAGTATGCATATATTAATATTTTTACTGCAAAAACATATGATTTCCTTGCTCCAAGTACTATGGCACAGTTTTCCACATATTTTTTATTTTTTTGCAGCACAATATTTGCACACTTCACATAATAAAATTCTTAAAAATACATATTATTAGGTGGCAACCCTTAATATTTAATTCATTCTATACTTATTTGATTCACTTTGTTTTGAATCAATCACTCAAGTAGTACTCATATACTTTGGAAACTACTTATATTCTTTCATACTAATTTTTGTATAAGTGGCTCATAATTCAAAAATGTGATTCACTTTTTTTTCGAATCAATCACATATGAGTACTACTTTGGACTCTACTTATACTTACTCATACTCATTTTTGAGTAAGTGGCTCATTGACTCAAAAATGTTATTCGCTGCAGATCTCTGTTGGGTATAAGCCAATTTCAAGCAAAAACCCTTTGAAAAACATGCAACCTACATTTGAACGTTCTTTCATAAGCGAACCACACACGCAAGCGCAAATTGTAAGCGACATGCATACATACATACATACGTGAAGTTACGTAGGTGCAAGCAATAATTGAACACTTATCTGTGATGATTAGACGAAGTTACACGAAAAACGATTGCTCGATTCTAATGATGCGCTTCTATGCACAGCATCACAATCATGGTGATCAGCAAACCATATAAAAATCTAAACTACTGACACAAATACGAGCGAGTAGTTTGGGGAAGCACCAATAACAACAACAACTGCAATCGCATAAATGGCCAGTCAACTATTAGATATCAACAAAGCCAGCCAAACTGCTTAACTTTATTAACCATGAACTAAATCACTGATAAAGAGTTATAAAAATCATACCGAGCCTACCATCAACACGATCAAAAGAACGAGTGCTGACGATCATGACAAAGTGATCGTGTGCAACTTGAATGTAGAACATCCCGGAAGTACGCCATGTTGGCTGCATCAATTTTTCGATATTTACGAGTTCATCTGAGTAGCAACAACAAATAAATAATAGTTGATGGATTTTTTTTTTTTCTTTTTGTATCTAATTATAATTGTATATACATTTTTCTATAATGTTGGTTAAAGAATGATAATTATGATGATGATGATGATTATTATAATATTTAAGTCGTGTTTAATTGAGAATGCAATCTGATAGACTGAGTATAAAAGTCACCTGTTGAACCATTGTTGAGTGATAGCGATCGTTGTCAATAAAAAAAATAGAAAAAAAATAGAGTTGAAACAGAAAATTCTTAGCTAATTTTTGCTTTCAACAGAAGCTTCATTTGTGACATACATACATGACGCCACAATTGCAGTTGTTAATCATTTTTAAAAGCTTCATAATTTTATCAAAAGATCTTAAAGTGAATAAAAATGACACACAAAATGTGGCAGCACATGCAAAGTGTGAACCTTGAGCTCGTTCTGATGGAGGTCTTTAAGTTGACAATTTAAGTGTTTTCAAACACGACCCATTGTGGCACAAAATTGGCCAAAAGGTAAGACACTCACACACACATCGAAGGAAGGGAATGTTTAAAAAAATTTCGCTACAAAACAATGGCTTGCGAACAGTTTTATTTAAAAATCAACAACTTTGGCCAGTGACGTTTTTGGCATGGCATGGCTGCAAGCGAGGAAATGGCTAGTAATCGGTGTATTACTGCTGCTGTTGCTGCATCCAACGTGGACAATGACAGCAATTTAACATGCATGTCTGAATGCATTTTCCTCATACATTTGTTAATTATATCTAAATTTAAGTCAAATTATAGCAACAAACACATTTTCACAAGTTTTTTGCTGTAACTAACTTTTAACAAAAATAGCAAATTATAATAAACAATAATAAGATAATAATAAATATTAGACATGCTACTCGACCGAAAAAAGCGCACATAAATCGCACGTGGCGTTGGCTGCACATCCGTTTTATATCATTTTTTTTTTTTTGTACAATGAGTAGAGTGTTTTTCAAATAATAAACAACAATAAGTAATAAGTTTTTGTGAGCCAACGCCAAAACTGATAAAAATCGATAAAATGCTATTATAAATTCAATCAAATATGAATAAACTATTTTTACAGAGTTGAAATCAGATAAATGAAATAGTGGAATTTTTAAATTTAGTAGGGGAGATGTTTGCAGGTTACCACCAGAGATCTGCAATGAATCACAGTTTTGAATCATGAGTCACTTACTCAAAAATGAGTATGAATAAGTATAAGTAGTTTTCAAAGTTGTACTCATATCAGAGAGTATTAATTATATAGAGGTCCCAGTTCGACTTCGAATGCTATTTCACTCAAGTTTCATTTTACAAGCGTCCGGAGAATAGAAAAACAAAACAAAAATGATTATGCTTTGCCTCAGCGTTCGTTTTGACGCTGCCTATACTTTTTCATAGGTGCGCATCATGATACAAAGAACTACAGACAAAGTATTGCGCATGTCCGACATCTTTGTTGTGACGTAGTTCGAGCTTGTCAAAGTGGCTAAATAAAAACGTAGTCACAATATATTTCAAGGGGATAATTTATTTATAGCGATGAAGAAATATCGACATTTTCTTATTGAAACTTGGTTTATTGAAATGAAATAAATTACATTATAAATATATTTATAAATAAATTTAGGCGAATTTATTTTTCAGTACTATTATTGAAAATAAATGCATATATAATAGGGGTGTTTTCTCCCATTTGTTCTCCTACACAAAAAAATAGCTACGTTACTTAATGTGTTTGACAGCACTTTGATTGCTTCTTTGTTTTCATTTTCTTGTTCTTCTCGTTTGTTGAATAAATTGTAAATTCATTTTATGACCCGAATTAAAATCGTTGTTATTCTCATCAAAAGCATCTAAAACTTTGGTACTAATTTTAATTACATAAAATATAATTGAAAGTTATAATTTACGCGTACTATAAGTGCACAATATTAGAAATTGATTTAAATGAATGCAATATTTCTTAAATGCTTGCAAATGTGCTGCTTGGTGCTTGTGTTTACTTTTTACTTTTTCACATTTTCTTTTGTATGTATGCACCACGTGTTACAGCTGACAAGCTCGAGTGACGTAGTGCGCAGAAGATTTCATTTTTTGCGCACAGAGTAAGCTATCTGTATATCTTTGTTTCATGGGTGCGCATGAAACAACTGCTAAGGAAAGAGCATAATTATTTTTCTTTTATTTTTCTATTCTCCGGACGCTTGTACAACGAAACTTGAGTAAACTGCAAACTGGCATCTCTATATAATTTATACTCTCTGCTCATATGTGATTGATTCGAAAAAAAATTAATCATATTTTTAAATCATGAGCCACTTATACTCAAAAATGAGTATGAATAAGTATAAGCACACGGAGGGAAATAATATTCTTATGTTAAGCAAATATTTTGCTTGATTTAAGAAAATTTAAAATTATGTCTCATTTGCTTAAATTAAGTATTAAAAACTTAAATTAAGAAAAAATAATTATAATGAGCATTTATTGCTCAAATTGAGTAAAATAAACTATTGCTTGAAATTAGCATAAAATACTTGATTCTAGAACCTGAAACAAGACTTGAATCAAGAATATATCTTCTTAGTTTAATCAAACCCAGAGTTAGTTATTTAAAATATTATTGAATTAAAGTGATATTGCACGTTGGAAAAAATATAAGCAAACTCAATTAAGCCCCCGGATGGGTAATGATATGATAGACAGTAAATGAACTATATCATCTGGCCAGACGAAATCAGAGGTGTTCCCTTTTACGAAGGTATAGCATTATGACGGTAGTTTTGTGTTTCAAAGTATTTATATATAATATATGTATGTTTGAGCAATATCTATCTTGTTATCTGACGAGCCCAGGATAAACGAAGAATATAAAATTGAACAAAATAGCACGCTTTTATCTACCAGAAATTAATTTTTTCTGGGCAGACGACATAATCCACGTATGAAGAATTTGACTTTGGGACAGAAGTTATCACTACCAATATTTACAGAACTTTTCGATTTTATACTTGTCATCATGAAACAATGATATACAGATAGCGTATTGCGCATATCCGTCATCTTTGTTGTGACGTAGCTCAAGCTTGTCAAGTGGCTAAATAAAAACGTAGTCACAATATATTTAAAAGGGATGATTTATTTATAGCGATGAAGAAATATCAACATTTTCTTATTGAAACTTGGTTTATTGAAATGAAACTCATTACATTATAAATATTGTTATAAATCAATTTAAGCAAATATATTTTTCAGTCTAATTACTGAAAATAAATGCATAATTAATAGGTGCGTTTTCTCGCATTTATTCCCCTACACAAAAGACACAGTTTCGATAGTATCGTAAGTATAGAGAAAAGTTCTGGTTTTTTTTTATTTATATTTTTCAAAACTTTTTTAAACGTTTCATGTTCTAAATAAAAATTATTCAAAAACAAATTTTTTGTTGTTGTCCTTCTTCAAACTTACCTGATCTTTAAAGCTCACAATTAAATTCATGTAAAAATTTGTTTTGTTTTATAAAAAGTTTTCATTTGATATTTTTGGTGATGATATTGTTGTTCTTGTTTATTTGTTTTGTTGGTTAAAACTAAATGTAATTCAAAGTTATGTTTAATTAATGGAAATAAATATGGGTAAATTTAAATTATTTATTTTTTTCTCTAGTAAATATATGTATATTTTAAAAGTAATTTAAAATCAAAATTTTAGTTAACAAAATAAATTTTTAATATGGAAAAAATATAATTCATAAAATAAATAACTCGAATTTATTATGGTATTTAAAAAATAAATGGAGTTTTTAAAGCACAGAGCATGCTTAGTAGCGCATGCGCAAATTTGCGATACATATATACTGCCTCTGTAGGTACACGCATCTGTATTTGCTATTGTATTTATCTTGCTGAAAATAAACATTAGTTTTTTTCTTACTCCAACTCATGGCAGAATAACCAGGGAAGGCCGATTCGGAGAGGAATGAAGTAGAAAGCAGAGAAAAGCGAGCTAGTTGTCAAAATCACTAGCAAAAGCTGTTCATGTTGAGTAAAAATATCTAAAAAAATTTTTGCTAACAGAACAAACAACAATTACCAAGCAAATCTAAAACAACGACGCACAGAGAAGAGCAAGATCACAGCGGTTGAGCAGCGTTAGAGGGGATGAACCGAATCGTCTACTAAATAAACAGAAAATAAACAGAACTTTTCTTACGATGTCCCGCTTTTCACTCGTCACACACGAAAATTCTCGAGATCACGGCGAAAGCAGTTATTGCTCCGAGAGCAATAATTCTCTTGCTCTGGTAGGAGGATCTCTTTGTCCCGCTTTTCACTCGGCAATAATTGCCTTCGCCTCAAGCAGTTTGTCGATTATTCGCCCGCATGAGGGGGTTTACGAAAGTCCCCTTTAAACCCGAGTAGTCAACAAACTACTTGTGGCAAAAGCAATTATTGCTCATAGAATTGCCGAGTGAAGAACGGCTCTTTGCAGCGCATGCAGAACCAAAACAACAATATCAGCAGCCAGTAGCAACGTTGCCAGTAATGTTGGAAAAATCCAATTCGTGGTAATTTTTAATTTCCCTTAGGAATTTTTGTTTTTGGAAATTCCTGTCAAATTTTTTAATTCAGCGAGATATTTTTTAATTGGCGTGGGAATTCAGTGGGGTATTTTTTGAATTTCCGTGGGAGTTTGGTAATATTCTTTTTAAAATTGCATCTATTTTTTAATGCGAATGAGATTTTTGTGGCAATTTTAAATGCATATGGAATTTGTGGTGGTATTTTTAAAACGCGTGGTATTTTTGTGGTAATTTTTAATGATCGTGGGATTTTTTGATCCTGTTTTTTTGCGGTAGAAACTTTTTGTTTTTCTTTACCATGGTAGTTTTTGTTGTATTTAATTTATGTTACTGTCAAAAAAATTACTTTTTGTCGGCATTGTTTTAAATTTTAACTGACAACCTTTATATGCATCTGTATTCTCTATTGCATTACAACCCAACAAGCCATGAATGTTACTGTGCCAGCTAAACGGTACTTAAAACGGCAGCGTCTGATTTGCTAGTATGAAAACGACATGTTTTTGTACCTTTAAGCCGTTCTCTATATAATTGTAAAGTCCTTTTTTATATTTATCAAGAATCGAATTGAAATTAATGTCATATTCGCTTGATGCGTCGTTTGTTCTTGACTTTTTCCCTCCCTTTTTTACCCGTTCGCCAAAAAAATCTAAAATATGCATTGAATCTTGTATGGAAATCAAGGTAGTGCAGTTTAGTTTTCGTTTATTGTTTAGTTTGTTGTTGCAGCTTAATAAAAACGATTTTAAGAAAAGGTTACAATTGTTTAACAACAAATAAAATTAATATACAACTTAAAGTTTTCTATATGACCTTGTTATTTATTATGTTGATTTTCTATGATTTAAATACAAATTCTAATTGTTTGATAGTTTAAATCATTTGTACATACAAATCCTAGTTGTTTGATAGTTTAAAATCGTTTATTAAGCTTTAGGTCAGGTTAGAACAATTAATTACTCTAACTAGTTAATCATCTAGTGATATTTGCCTTTTCATATTGAAAATGTTGTTGTTGTTTTTTCTTTGGAAAAAATTCGTTAGAGCAATTAATTGTTCTAACCTGACCTAAAGCTCAATAAACAATTTTAAAGTATCAAACAACTAGAATTTGTATTTAGAATCAAGAATGATTTAAACTGTCAAACATTTAGAATTTGTATTAAATCATAGAAAATAAGCATTAATAAACAACTTAATAAATGGTACGCTTATATGAAACACACAATGCATTGTTTGCTGACAACGAAACGGTCCGCTTCAGTGCTTTTAGAAGTGCACACCGTTTTCAACCGAATCGATTGGTTATCTGGGAAACGAAATAAAATGTAAGCAACTGATGTGGATTTATATATGTATATTTAACATACATATTAACAAAAACAAAAACAACAAGAACAAAAGCAACACAACAAGGAACGACATGATTACGAACCAAACAACACACACAACCAGGGTTGCCACTTGTAAAAAAATTTAGTTACCAAAATTTGATCAAAAAGTTACCAAAATTAAATAAAAATTAATTAAATAAACAAACATTTTTTTAAAGTAAGAAAATCAATAAAATTCTAATTTTTGTTAATAAAAAACATTTATTCAACATTAAAATACTTAAAATTAATAAACAGAAATAGTGGTAAAAAAAATTTAGTTCATATTTTTAAGTATAAAATTTTCTTGTTTAAAATTTCTTATTTTTAATAACTAAAAATCACAAAGTAAGTAAAATTCATAAACTCATACACTTATAAAAATCAAACGTTTATCTTTTTTATTTGAGTTAAATAAAAAAAAATAAAAAGCATATATAAAAACATATAAGGAAAAGTGCAACATTTTTCTTGTTAAAAATTTATTTATTATATTAATATAAAAACACAAATAAGTATTAAATTCAGGTAAACGTAATTTTTTTGTCACAAAACAAAACAAAAAATTATAAATTAATGGTATAAAAATGAGATTCTTATCTTTTTTATTTGAAATAAGTAGGAACTAAAAAATATACCGCATTCATTGGCAATGAATATTGATTTTAAGAAAGTAAATGAATAAATACAAAGATATGGCATTAAATGCTTTAAAAAAATTGTCGGTTTCCACAAGTTTAAATTTTAATCATTTTGTAATATCTAAAATTCAGAAACTGCACAGGTCGTTTGTTTTATAGGATATCAATTCTATCTGCGTGTACTGATTTTAAATATAAGGAAACTTTTTCACCATCACCTCATGTTAAGAAGTTATGAAAAAATATGATATACAGTTCTTTTTTTTCAATAACTGCTCCTAAGTGCAAACTATTGCAAAGTATTTAAAGCTTTTGTTGATATCTTTTTACGTTTTTAAAAACATATTGTGAAAGAAAAGAAAATTTTATTAAATTTATTCAAAGCAATTTTAAGCGGCTGGAAAACCCTAATTTTTCAGTAAGTTACTTTAGAAATTTTTCCTATCAATTTTTCATGTAATCAATTTTCGTTATATCAAAATATATCCGGAATTATCCACAATATCTGCAAAGGTCAAATGAATGCTTAAACTTCAAAGACAATGTTTCAGACAATTCACGGCAGCAAATATGTTTATTATGAAAAAGTTTTAAAATTTATGATTTTCAAGGCCGTTATCTTCAAAACAAAAGATGAAAAAGAATTTGTTTACAAAAATGGTTAGACCTAATCAGCCCTATTATGAATAACTTTTCAAGTGGAATCGAAAAAGAGAGTTTTCATTTTTAAGATAAGCCTCAAGAACATTCAGGAAACTTAACAAGAAAAAAAAAACATTCAGGAAAAAAGAACTTAAAAATGTCCAAAATGTTCTAGAGCTTTATCTTAAAAGTTAAAACTCCCTTTTTCGATTCCGCGTGAAAAATTAAATATGATAGGGCTGAATATTTCCTAATCAAAGATGTCAAATACGATCGAAATCGAGTTATGCAGTTTAAAGAAATTATTTTGTTAGAACATAAGAGATTTTTACATTTTTGCCTATAACTCCTAAACTAGAGCTGATGGCGAAAAAAAATCTCAATTTTAAATCTAAAAATCTTCTTTTGGTGAACACACTAATGAGGCTTGGCTCTCATTTCGCAGAGTTCCTTTGAAATCATTATGCTATTTATTGTATTAAAACCCAACTTGTTTCGTAGCTTTGGTTTTATAAGAGACTTCTTTGTTAACGTTAAATTTCAAGATTGAAATATTTTGACATTTTCTTTTGACATGATCTTGCAAACAAACTGATTATTTTGAATTTTTGGAAAGGAAAAAGTTACCAAAACTTTTAAAAAATTACCAAATTACCAAGTCAAAAATTTTCTACCAAATTTGGTAATTAATTACCAAACTGGCAACCCTGCACACAACAACAACAACAACAACCATACAAACAACATAAGCAGCTTGTGCATTTCTCATACGAATATACAATGAATTATTTTTCCTCGAAGTCTATAAACAAAGCTACTCCTTTGTCGAGAGGTAATGTTTTTGATTGAAGGGACTCTAGTGTTAAAGGAATATGTTTAAAAATTTGTATTTTGACATTTTTTAGTACGAAAAAAAAACAAAAAAAAATTGTTAAAAATTACACTACAATTATCTAAAAAACCGAAAAATGCTCTCAAAATAAAAAATGCCCAAAAATGACAATAAAATAACTTAAAAATCTATAAAAATGACCAAAAAATGTCCTAAATATAGTAACAATGACCTGAATACTAAAAACGATGAAAATTACAAAAAAATGTCCTATAAACTTTTCATATTTGGAATTTAGGAAACATAAATGAACGTTTTAAATAAGCAGGAAATGTCTTAGAAGCAGCAGAAAAAAGAAAGCCCTGGTTATAACATTGCTCGGATGTCGAAATACTGCAGTGGCAACCACAAAGCTATTTGAGTCATTTTGAGCGAAATTTAATAATTATTAAAAATTTTAGTAATATCCTCGAACTTATGCAATAATATAATTTTTATGATAAAGAAGAAGAAGTTAATATTTATATTTAAAGTTGTATGTTTATTAAAATGTCTGTCGATAACGAGTCAAAGTCTGTTATGGCACAGTAACTTTAAGAAAAAATAATAAAGACAAATCAGTTATTAAAAGATTTTAATCAATTCTTATTTAACGATATTTCTACGATCAAATATAAAAATAATTCTTTTTAACAAAAATTCTTTTATACAAAATTCGATATTTTTTATCAGAACTATAAAGTTTTTATCGATATTTTTTTAGCATAACACAAATTATTTTTTAACGGTTTTTCGATTTAATATTTATAAAAATAAAAAATTATTTTTTAATCGAAATAATATCGCAATTAAAAATCCATTTATATTTTTTCGATTAGAAATAAAAAGCAACTATTGACCTACATTTTTCAATCAGAAAAAAAATAATTTTTATCGATATTTATTAGATGAGCAATAAAGCAATCTTTATCGATATTTTATCGATCAGAAATAAAAATTCTTTTAAATTTCTTTGTGTCATTTTGAGCGAAATCTTTAAATTATTAAAATTTTTAGTAATATTCTCGAATTTATGAAATAAAAGAATTTTTATGATAATGATTACATGAAGAAGTTAATATTTATTTATTTTTATTTATATTTAAAGTTAAATATTTATTAAAATGTCTGTCGATAACGAGTCAAAGTCTGTTATGGCACCATAACTTTAAGAAAAAAATCATTCATTTTTAAAACCACACAATATTATCACATTATGTAGACAAATCAGTTATTAAAAGATTTTAATCAATTGTTTATCGATATTCGACTATCAAAAATACAAATTTTTTTTAACCCAAAATTCGATTTTTTTTTATCAGAATTATAAAGATTTGTATCGATATTTTTTTAGCACAAACACAAAGCATTTTTATCGGTTTTTCGATTTAATATTTATAAAAATAAAAATTATTTTTGATCGAAATAATAACGCAAATAAAAATCAATTTATATTTTTTCGGTCAGAAATAAAAAACAACTATTGACCTACATTTTTCGATCAAAAAAAATATTTATCGATACTTATTAGATGAGAAACAAAGCAATCTTAGTCGATATTTTATAGATCAGAAATATAAATTCTTTAAAAAAAATTTAATTAATATTTTTTGAACATATATAAATTTTTTTAACGATATGTTTTAATTAAATATATCGAAATATTAAACTATATATAAAATTTAATGATATTTTTATATTTTTAACATAAGCACAAATAATTTTTCATCGGTTTTTCGATTTAAAATTTAGCAAAATAAAAATTATTTTTTCATCGAAATAATCAGCCCTATCGGAAATACTTTTTCACGCGGATTCGGAAAAGGGAGTTTTCACTTTTAAGATAAAGCTTAAGAACATTTTAAAAATTTTAAATGCAAATTTGTTTATAAGCCATAGATGAACAAATTTGCATTTAAAGTTTTTAAAATGTTCTTAAGTATTATCTTAAATGTGAAAACTGCCTTTTCCGAATCCGCGTGAAAAATTATTTCCGATAGGTCTGAATATCGCAAATAAAAATCAATTCATATTTTTTCGATCAGAAATAAAAAATCATTATTATTGATCTACATTTTTTCGATCAGAAATAAAAATAATTTTTATCAATAGAAATAAAGCAATCTTAATCGATAGTTTATCGATCAGAAATAAAAATTCTATAAAAAATTTTAATTAATATTTTTTGATCACATATAAATTTTTTTAACGTAATTTTTTTTATAAATTTCTCAAAATATCTACATCTATACTATTATATAAAATCAATTGCAATTTTAGTGTTACCACTTTACTTCAAAGTTTCTGGGCCGATTTTTATGAAAAAATTTTTAAAATATCATATTTGTGCCACCGCATTATATAGAGGTATTTTTCTAAATTTTTACTCTTCATAAGCATTTATTATTTTTTGTAGAAATACAAAATTCTATGCTGTATATAGACTTTTTTCGGCCAGTGAACTTTTCAGAAAAAACATTTTTTTCAGAGCCTTTGTTAAATATTAGTGTTTTTTAGCGAAATTATTGTTGAAAGTGAAAAAAAAATGTTTCAAGAAATCAGATCAATTCCCATTAAAAGATTTTGTACTAAAACCAATACATTTTTAAGTCATCAGCTCTCTAAACTTGTCATCAGAAATTGGTTACACATTTTAGAGTTAAAATTTTAAAGACTTACCACATTTCCCACACCAATTGTATGCAAAAATAGTAGACCATCAAAATTTTTCCACGCTTGGTAGAACACTTTTCATTGGCGCCTTTTGCTTTTAGCAGAAATGTTGACAGAAATAAAAGGCAAAGACAATATAGAAAGCATTAGATATTCAAATCGCACTTGAAGCCAAAATGCACAGTTGAAACAAAAAAACAAAAGACACACCAAAAAAATAGCAATTTCTGCGGGTAACACTTTAGTATATCAGCACGAATAAATTAAACTCCAAAATGAATGAATATCAGCAGGTGGTAAGCCTTTTTATACCCACCCACGTCCATGTCATTAAGTAACCCCTATTTTGATGGAAGGGTGCATAATTTTGTTTGTGCCACAAGATAGGATCATTGACAGCAGATTACAATTCTAGCCAATAGGACACGTTTTGCATGTGATAGATAAGTTATGTACAGTTGAGAAGAGGATGATTTTTGTTTTTATAAAAAGCCATTTAGACAAAAGGTGTGAATTGATCAAAAAATCAACAGGAAAAACTAGTGGGTTTAATATGTTAAAAGAATACATTCATTTGACAACAAAAACAAAATTATGATAACAACGCGATGATATCAAAAAACTAGATAAAGCAAGATATAGACTTAATTAAGTGGCAAATGTGACGCTTGTAGCGCTATAAGTTGGAGAATATCTATTAAGTAAATCTTTGCAACCCTTAACCCATTTTCAGATCAACAACCTTTAAAGTTATTGCTCATACATATTTTGGTTAAGTGGAAATTCAGAAAAATAATAAAACTTTGGAATTTTTTTTTCTAAAAGAGTTTTTCTGAAGCCTTAAAAATTTGTTCACTTAATTTTACAAATTTTTTAAACTGACTAAAATTCGCGAGCTAGGAAAAAGGTTAATAAAATTTGAATAATTGCCTCAACAAGTAGAAAGTAAACAGCCAAAGTCACTCTTATAATAATTTCATTTCAACTTAATCTTAATTTCATTTCAACTCAATCTATTTCATAAAATACTAATTTTTGCTACCTTGAATTTTTACCGTGCCTCCTCGGTGTGTAACTTATAAAATGCAACCCAGGCAATGTTGAGTTTGAAAACTCGCTAATTTTAAAATATTAAATATCGAATAGCCAGCGAAGATGTTTTTCGCCGTGGGAGACACACTAAAGTGTAAGTTTAATTTGTCATTTTTATTTGTTCAATTATAATGATTAAATTAATGTGTGTAGGAAAATAAAACGCACTACAATATAAAAATTGCGTTCTTATTGTCCCCGATCAGCAACAACAGTCACGCTAGACTACTGATGAAACAGGGTAGTGCCTTTGGAAAGTGTCTGTCTAGTCTGCTGTGCGATTGACTCTATACAAAGTTGTTGTTGTTGTTCGTTGTATTTTTCATAACTAACTTGACCAGGAGCTCAAAATTAAGTCTTAATAATTGTAAGATATCATAAAATATTATAAAATAAAAACAAATCTTTTCATTTTGTATTTTGCAATACTGCGACTGCATCCTGAAAATGTATTTTTGCACATTAAAACTATCTGGTTTTAGAGAAAAAAGTTACCTTTGCGGGTTCTTAAAAGATAAAGGAACTCTTAAGAACGATTTCAGAATTCTTATTATTTAGTAAATTTAAGGAAGGTCCAATGGACATTTTGATTCACCTGAAGGTCTTTTTTGGATGTATATCCAAATCAACAAAATAATAACTTTCTTAGTAATACAACATTTTGACATAAAAAAAAATTGTAGTATTACAAATTATTATCATCTTTTTTGACCTCTAAATACAAATTTTATCGCACTTTTATAAGCAAATTTTTTTCAAACCGCTCTAAAATTTGCGGTTTCTTTCTAATTAAATTTTAATGAATTTTGGTCTCTTTGGAAAGTTATTGTAATCTTAGTTTTACCCGACGGTATATGTGTTTGACCGGTATGTATGTTCATCTGTTCCACCCTTACTTCTAAGCTACTTATCATAATTTGACAAATGAAGCGTATCGTTAGCGTTTTGATCGTCTGCTGGTTATAGACTATGTGACGTCACATTAAATTTAATAAAGCGCCCTCTAGAGTACATAAAATTACAAACTAAAAAAAATTAGTGACATTAGCAAATGAGGTATCGTTGGAAGCGTTTTGATCGTCCGCTGAAGAAAAGTTATGTGACATCACATTAAATTGAATATGGCGCCCTCTAGAGGGCAGAAAATCAACTAAGCCCCTAACTTCTCAACAAGTTATCATAATTTGACAAATGAGGTATCGTTGGAAGCGTTTTGATCAGCCGCTGGTTATAGGCTATGTGACGTTACATTAATTGAATATGGCGCTCTCTAATAGACATAAAGTATTGAACTAAAAACATTTTTAAAGTGGCATAATAACATCTTTGCTTATAATTTCATCATCAAACAACTGATTAGTGTTTAGTACTTTCGATTATGTAAAAATCATATTTCCAAAACAATTTAAATAAAAAAATTAGTTCAAAAATACTAAAAGTCAAATACTAAAAGCACACTCTAAAAGGTATAAAACAAGAAAATATTCTCATCTGAAATTTATATGTACAAACTACGAGTATTCAATATTTTTTGTCTATTAAATAAACACCTTACACATAATATTTTTATTGTATTAAATAAATATTCATAGTGATGTTCAGAAGATACCCGTGGTTGAAAGCCACCTACCCTAACAAAACAAAATAAATTCTTACAGTCTCATCCAGCATTTTTTGAAATTTTTGATCATATAAGAGTTGTTTTTTCTGAATCTCTTCTGCGATGGTGGGAGTCAAAAGTACGCTCATTTCATTCTCAGAAAAGATTCTTTGTTCGGGAGAAAATGGTACCTTTTTCTTTTCTTTACGAGTCATTTTCGAGTCGTTTTTTGATACCGACAATACAAAAAAATATTTAAAAAACGATCAATTGAAATTAAAAAATTCCATTTCATTCAGAAATCAGAATAGATGATTGAAATTTCAAAAAAGATGAATTAAAATTCATAACAAATCAAATAATGTATAAAAATTTAAATCTACCATAACTTTTTTTTTATTTACTTTACTTATTACTTGAAGTTATAACCACAACCTTCCATTACCATTACCATTACCATTACCATTACCATTACCATTACCATTACCATTACCATTACCATTACCATTACCATTACCATTACCATTACCATTACCATTACCATTACCATTACCATTACCATTACCATTACCATTACCATTACCATTACCATTACCATTACCATTACCATTACCATTACCATTACCATTACCATTACCATTACCATTACCATTACCATTACCATTACCATTACCATTACCATTACCATTACCATTACCATTACCATTACCATTACCATTACCATTACCATTACCATTACCATTACCATTACCATTACCATTACCATTACCATTACCATTACCATTACCATTACCATTACCATTACCATTACCATTACCATTACCATTACCATTACCATTACCATTACCATTACCATTACCATTACCATTACCATTACCATTACCATTACCATTACCATTACCATTACCATTACCATTACCATTACCATTACCATTACCATTACCATTACCATTACCATTACCATTACCATTACCATTACCATTACCATTACCATTACCATTACCATTACCATTACCATTACCATTACCATTACCATTACCATTACCATTACCATTACCATTACCATTACCATTACCATTACCATTACCATTACCATTACCATTACCATTACCATTACCATTACCATTACCATTACCATTACCATTACCATTACCATTACCATTACCATTACCATTACCATTACCATTACCATTACCATTACCATTACCATTACCATTACCATTACCATTACCATTACCATTACCATTACCATTACCATTACCATTACCATTACCATTACCATTACCATTACCATTACCATTACCATTACCATTACCATTACCATTACCATTACCATTACCATTACCATTACCATTACCATTACCATTACCATTACCATTACCATTACCATTACCATTACCATTACCATTACCATTACCATTACCATTACCATTACCATTACCATTACCATTACCATTACCATTACCATTACCATTACCATTACCATTACCATTACCATTACCATTACCATTACCATTACCATTACCATTACCATTACCATTACCATTACCATTACCATTACCATTACCATTACCATTACCATTACCATTACCATTACCATTACCATTACCATTACCATTACCATTACCATTACCATTACCATTACCATTACCATTACCATTACCATTACCATTACCATTACCATTACCATTACCATTACCATTACCATTACCATTACCATTACCATTACCATTACCATTACCATTACCATTACCATTACCATTACCATTACCATTACCATTACCATTACCATTACCATTACCATTACCATTACCATTACCATTACCATTACCATTACCATTACCATTACCATTACCATTACCATTACCATTACCATTACCATTACCATTACCATTACCATTACCATTACCATTACCATTACCATTACCATTACCATTACCATTACCATTACCATTACCATTACCATTACCATTACCATTACCATTACCATTACCATTACCATTACCATTACCATTACCATTACCATTACCATTACCATTACCATTACCATTACCATTACCATTACCATTACCATTACCATTACCATTACCATTACCATTACCATTACCATTACCATTACCATTACCATTACCATTACCATTACCATTACCATTACCATTACCATTACCATTACCATTACCATTACCATTACCATTACCATTACCATTACCATTACCATTACCATTACCATTACCATTACCATTACCATTACCATTACCATTACCATTACCATTACCATTACCATTACCATTACCATTACCATTACCATTACCATTACCATTACCATTACCATTACCATTACCATTACCATTACCATTACCATTACCATTACCATTACCATTACCATTACCATTACCATTACCATTACCATTACCATTACCATTACCATTACCATTACCATTACCATTACCATTACCATTACCATTACCATTACCATTACCATTACCATTACCATTACCATTACCATTACCATTACCATTACCATTACCATTACCATTACCATTACCATTACCATTACCATTACCATTACCATTACCATTACCATTACCATTACCATTACCATTACCATTACCATTACCATTACCATTACCATTACCATTACCATTACCATTACCATTACCATTACCATTACCATTACCATTACCATTACCATTACCATTACCATTACCATTACCATTACCATTACCATTACCATTACCATTACCATTACCATTACCATTACCATTACCATTACCATTACCATTACCATTACCATTACCATTACCATTACCATTACCATTACCATTACCATTACCATTACCATTACCATTACCATTACCATTACCATTACCATTACCATTACCATTACCATTACCATTACCATTACCATTACCATTACCATTACCATTACCATTACCATTACCATTACCATTACCATTACCATTACCATTACCATTACCATTACCATTACCATTACCATTACCATTACCATTACCATTACCATTACCATTACCATTACCATTACCATTACCATTACCATTACCATTACCATTACCATTACCATTACCATTACCATTACCATTACCATTACCATTACCATTACCATTACCATTACCATTACCATTACCATTACCATTACCATTACCATTACCATTACCATTACCATTACCATTACCATTACCATTACCATTACCATTACCATTACCATTACCATTACCATTACCATTACCATTACCATTACCATTACCATTACCATTACCATTACCATTACCATTACCATTACCATTACCATTACCATTACCATTACCATTACCATTACCATTACCATTACCATTACCATTACCATTACCATTACCATTACCATTACCATTACCATTACCATTACCATTACCATTACCATTACCATTACCATTACCATTACCATTACCATTACCATTACCATTACCATTACCATTACCATTACCATTACCATTACCATTACCATTACCATTACCATTACCATTACCATTACCATTACCATTACCATTACCATTACCATTACCATTACCATTACCATTACCATTACCATTACCATTACCATTACCATTACCATTACCATTACCATTACCATTACCATTACCATTACCATTACCATTACCATTACCATTACCATTACCATTACCATTACCATTACCATTACCATTACCATTACCATTACCATTACCATTACCATTACCATTACCATTACCATTACCATTACCATTACCATTACCATTACCATTACCATTACCATTACCATTACCATTACCATTACCATTACCATTACCATTACCATTACCATTACCATTACCATTACCATTACCATTACCATTACCATTACCATTACCATTACCATTACCATTACCATTACCATTACCATTACCATTACCATTACCATTACCATTACCATTACCATTACCATTACCATTACCATTACCATTACCATTACCATTACCATTACCATTACCATTACCATTACCATTACCATTACCATTACCATTACCATTACCATTACCATTACCATTACCATTACCATTACCATTACCATTACCATTACCATTACCATTACCATTACCATTACCATTACCATTACCATTACCATTACCATTACCATTACCATTACCATTACCATTACCATTACCATTACCATTACCATTACCATTACCATTACCATTACCATTACCATTACCATTACCATTACCATTACCATTACCATTACCATTACCATTACCATTACCATTACCATTACCATTACCATTACCATTACCATTACCATTACCATTACCATTACCATTACCATTACCATTACCATTACCATTACCATTACCATTACCATTACCATTACCATTACCATTACCATTACCATTACCATTACCATTACCATTACCATTACCATTACCATTACCATTACCATTACCATTACCATTACCATTACCATTACCATTACCATTACCATTACCATTACCATTACCATTACCATTACCATTACCATTACCATTACCATTACCATTACCATTACCATTACCATTACCATTACCATTACCATTACCATTACCATTACCATTACCATTACCATTACCATTACCATTACCATTACCATTACCATTACCATTACCATTACCATTACCATTACCATTACCATTACCATTACCATTACCATTACCATTACCATTACCATTACCATTACCATTACCATTACCATTACCATTACCATTACCATTACCATTACCATTACCATTACCATTACCATTACCATTACCATTACCATTACCATTACCATTACCATTACCATTACCATTACCATTACCATTACCATTACCATTACCATTACCATTACCATTACCATTACCATTACCATTACCATTACCATTACCATTACCATTACCATTACCATTACCATTACCATTACCATTACCATTACCATTACCATTACCATTACCATTACCATTACCATTACCATTACCATTACCATTACCATTACCATTACCATTACCATTACCATTACCATTACCATTACCATTACCATTACCATTACCATTACCATTACCATTACCATTACCATTACCATTACCATTACCATTACCATTACCATTACCATTACCATTACCATTACCATTACCATTACCATTACCATTACCATTACCATTACCATTACCATTACCATTACCATTACCATTACCATTACCATTACCATTACCATTACCATTACCATTACCATTACCATTACCATTACCATTACCATTACCATTACCATTACCATTACCATTACCATTACCATTACCATTACCATTACCATTACCATTACCATTACCATTACCATTACCATTACCATTACCATTACCATTACCATTACCATTACCATTACCATTACCATTACCATTACCATTACCATTACCATTACCATTACCATTACCATTACCATTACCATTACCATTACCATTACCATTACCATTACCATTACCATTACCATTACCATTACCATTACCATTACCATTACCATTACCATTACCATTACCATTACCATTACCATTACCATTACCATTACCATTACCATTACCATTACCATTACCATTACCATTACCATTACCATTACCATTACCATTACCATTACCATTACCATTACCATTACCATTACCATTACCATTACCATTACCATTACCATTACCATTACCATTACCATTACCATTACCATTACCATTACCATTACCATTACCATTACCATTACCATTACCATTACCATTACCATTACCATTACCATTACCATTACCATTACCATTACCATTACCATTACCATTACCATTACCATTACCATTACCATTACCATTACCATTACCATTACCATTACCATTACCATTACCATTACCATTACCATTACCATTACCATTACCATTACCATTACCATTACCATTACCATTACCATTACCATTACCATTACCATTACCATTACCATTACCATTACCATTACCATTACCATTACCATTACCATTACCATTACCATTACCATTACCATTACCATTACCATTACCATTACCATTACCATTACCATTACCATTACCATTACCATTACCATTACCATTACCATTACCATTACCATTACCATTACCATTACCATTACCATTACCATTACCATTACCATTACCATTACCATTACCATTACCATTACCATTACCATTACCATTACCATTACCATTACCATTACCATTACCATTACCATTACCATTACCATTACCATTACCATTACCATTACCATTACCATTACCATTACCATTACCATTACCATTACCATTACCATTACCATTACCATTACCATTACCATTACCATTACCATTACCATTACCATTACCATTACCATTACCATTACCATTACCATTACCATTACCATTACCATTACCATTACCATTACCATTACCATTACCATTACCATTACCATTACCATTACCATTACCATTACCATTACCATTACCATTACCATTACCATTACCATTACCATTACCATTACCATTACCATTACCATTACCATTACCATTACCATTACCATTACCATTACCATTACCATTACCATTACCATTACCATTACCATTACCATTACCATTACCATTACCATTACCATTACCATTACCATTACCATTACCATTACCATTACCATTACCATTACCATTACCATTACCATTACCATTACCATTACCATTACCATTACCATTACCATTACCATTACCATTACCATTACCATTACCATTACCATTACCATTACCATTACCATTACCATTACCATTACCATTACCATTACCATTACCATTACCATTACCATTACCATTACCATTACCATTACCATTACCATTACCATTACCATTACCATTACCATTACCATTACCATTACCATTACCATTACCATTACCATTACCATTACCATTACCATTACCATTACCATTACCATTACCATTACCATTACCATTACCATTACCATTACCATTACCATTACCATTACCATTACCATTACCATTACCATTACCATTACCATTACCATTACCATTACCATTACCATTACCATTACCATTACCATTACCATTACCATTACCATTACCATTACCATTACCATTACCATTACCATTACCATTACCATTACCATTACCATTACCATTACCATTACCATTACCATTACCATTACCATTACCATTACCATTACCATTACCATTACCATTACCATTACCATTACCATTACCATTACCATTACCATTACCATTACCATTACCATTACCATTACCATTACCATTACCATTACCATTACCATTACCATTACCATTACCATTACCATTACCATTACCATTACCATTACCATTACCATTACCATTACCATTACCATTACCATTACCATTACCATTACCATTACCATTACCATTACCATTACCATTACCATTACCATTACCATTACCATTACCATTACCATTACCATTACCATTACCATTACCATTACCATTACCATTACCATTACCATTACCATTACCATTACCATTACCATTACCATTACCATTACCATTACCATTACCATTACCATTACCATTACCATTACCATTACCATTACCATTACCATTACCATTACCATTATCATAACCATTTCTGAATTCCAATTTATTTTTGATCTAATAATGTCTTCTGAACATCACATGGAATTTCTGTATTTTAATTGATCTTTTCTGAGTTACAATGCGAAATGGTGCAGAAATAAACATGCTTGAATCAGTCAATTCTACACTTTCTTTTCTTAAGCAAAATATTTTCTAAATACAAGAATATGACTTAGTTTTCTTATTTAATGCTCGCATTAAGAATTGATTGTTTGAATTTAGGTTAAGTTCCAGCTACTAAAATCAAGCAATTCATTATAGTTTCACAAAATCAGCAACTAGCTGATTTTAAAAATATATACTCAAAAAAGAGCTTTTTCTAATAATACGTTTTTAATGTTATTCTCAAGTAGATTTTATTTAATCTTTATATATATTACGCAAACGCAAATTTTGTCCGGCGTGAGGCTTTTTAAGTGCAAGTCCAATCTTAATAAATTTAGTATGGTTTGGTAGGTTTAGACCTGTAGATGTGCAAACTTGACTTTTTATTTCTTAAAAATTTATATTTCTTAAGTAATAGCGAGTTAAAGTTGGCATATAATCGTTGTTGTTATGTTGCTTTTTCTCGCCTTAATTTCAGCATATGCCTAAAAATATGTGAGGTATTTAGCTCCACCTATCGGCTAATAGCTATGAACCTGTTATACTGACGAATAATCGTTTACAATTTCACGGCTAAAGCTATGAATTGATATATTCAATATCAAAGTGATACTGGAATGATTTCTTACAGTTGAAAAAAGACTTCTTAACAGTTGGTCGGAAAATTTTTTAATTTTGAAAAATTTACACAAAAATTTAATAAGAAATTGAAAACTGGTAAAGAAACATTTTTTTCAGGCATTTTTCAACTGGAAATCAAGAAATATTCTTACTCCTGTATATTTAAAATAAATATGGGTATGAATTTAAATATGCTAACATTACATCGTTGTTGCGCGTGCAATACCGCATATATTGCAAAAAGGCCAAAATTAATTTCATTTCAATTTTGATCAGTTGAAAATCTATTCAATAGCTTAAAATAAAATCTACGTATGTTTAATTTTGGCGTTTTAACGCCACACGGGTTTACTATTTTGACATATTGTTGAATGAAACAAAATAATTTCTTAACATAAAAAAGTTATTTATAGAGTGTTTATTGCTATTAACTTTACAAATATGTAGTAGCAATATTTGTTTGGTTTAATAAAAGGGTTCAAAAGATCAAAGTTACGTTTGCTGAAAACTAAAACACTTTTCCGAAAATGTTATTTCGCATATCCTCTAATTAGTCCTAAAATAGGTACAATATGAAATTTTGCGTTTCCAGAGCAACCGGAACTGGTAGCTGCCGGCTAAGGGTTAAAAGTGTTAAACTAAGAAAATTGTATAATTTTTTGCCATTATATTGTATTTTATTCCTTTTTTCGACAGCTGTCACGTTAGATCCATATTAATATAAAACAACAAATTTTAAAAAAATTACCAACTATACCGCAAAAATTGTGAAATTAATTTAGGCGAATTTAGCAAAAATCGTCTTAATTTGTTTAAAGCCATAAAAAACTTTAAGCAAAAGTTCTAGAAAAAGCCCAAAATATAAGACGGATTTCGTATAAAAATCAGCATAAAACACAAAGAAAAGCTTAACATAAATCAAGTCAAATTAGAATTTAACATAATTAACTGTAAGTACAGTTGCGCATAAGATAAGTTATAATCAAATATGATAAATTTAATCATGAATCCAACAACTTTTATCTGTTTGAATAATTCGAAGAATTAAACCAAATAAATGATAATCGGTTTATGAAAAAGGAAGGTTTGCATGGCAGCAAGAGAAACAAGTTACCGTAAAGGGCGATTGAACAAAATCTCAAACCTGCATAAACCATACTAAACCAAAAAGGAACGAAAACAAAGCAACTAAAGTACAGATATAAAAAATGGAAAAGCGAAACCAAACGATGGGAGCTTCACAAAATACAACTAAACCCAAAGAGTGTAGCCCAAAGGCCTCTTTTACTATATGGCACAAAGCTAACTGCTTATCGGTAATTGTGTTTTTTACAGGTAAATAACACAATAAAGCTGATAGCAAAATGTGTTCAAACCCAGCCATGCCCCATGTTTCCTATGTAAGTGGTACCAGTTGAAAGCGGTTGCGATTAAAGTTTTAAAAAATATACCTTGATATTGCAACCAAGTGACGCGTTTGCATTCAAAAATAAGAAAAAAAAACAAGGTAGCTGAGGTTAAGGGTGAGTAACGAACGTGTGTTTGTTCATATTAGTTAACATTTTTTTTTTATTGCTCTTATCTTTAATTCACTTTATGTATTATTTATTTAAGGCGATAAAAAAGATAATTTTTTTACCTTATGGTTTGAATGTTAAAATGCGAGTATCTACCTTTGTAAATGCTGGCGAAGAATACAAAAAACAAAAACGTTATCAAAAAATCAATATTTAATCAAGACTAAGAATCAACGCTCTTCGGAGGGAGCCGGCCAGCCATGGGTTTCAACAAATATACTCTGCAAAGCAGAAAAAGTAGGTACTTTGTTTTATAGTGATTCAAATTATAAGCTATGGCAAGCTGGCGATTGAAGTCAGCTGCATTGAAGAAATTTCGGCTTTTAAACTTAAATTTTGACTTGTTTTAGTAAATGATGTTAACACCTCATTTGTGGTTGGAGTGCTTTTTACTTACCGACTGTGAAGTTCTTCCACTGGCTGATGAGGCAGCTGCTGCAGTTCCATTGCCACCTCCACTATCGATAATTTTATTTTGTATTTCTGAGATCTGCTTACGTAGTAATGCTATCTGTAAGTAAAAAGCATCAATGCAATTAAATTGTTTTGGGCTAAGCCGATGCTGGAAAGTGGCGGCGTTATGAAAAATCGCCCAAGTGAAAAATTGCCCAAAAAATTAAATGAAAAATCACCCAAAAACATTAAAAATAACCCAATTTTAAAATAATGTTTCAATGTTTTATTATTATCAAGAACAATTTAACAAAAATTAATATGATTATTATTTTCCTAAATTATGAAGACCATCCTTATCGACACAATTTAGTTTGGGTCGCATTAACATCAATTCACACACAGCCTTAAAACTTTAGAGTGTGTGCGAATTGATTTAAATGAGACCTAAACTAAGTTGTGTCGATAAGGCAGTGCTTTCTAAATAATTTAGGTAATTAGGAAGCACTAAGACTGTGTGCGAATTGGTCTAAATGCCACCTAAACTAAATTGTGTCGATAAGGCAGTGCTTTCTAAATAATTTAGGTAATTAGGAAGCACTGCCTTATCGACACAATTTAGTTTAGGTGGCATTTAGACCAATTCGCACACAGTCTTAGTGTTCGCTTTTTAATAGGAGGCTTCGGCCGCTGCTTAGAGCTTACTACCCTAAGTACCCGCTTCCCTGTCGACAGTACATCTGGATATAATTCTCTTTTTAATAGGCTTCTTTTTTGCAACCTTGGACCCCTATTACTTTTACACCAGTTGAGACTGACCCGAAATTTTTCCGGAATTGGACCAAATAGACCTTCATACATATGATTAAAAAAAACATTTGAGTTTTTTTATCTTCGTTCTTCTTCTTCTTTTATTGTTCCATGTTTCATGATTAACAAGAATAATTGAACAAAAATTACTATACTAATCAATAAATACAGACACAAAAAAGTATAAAAATGAAAAATTACCCAAAAATAATTCAAAATTACCCAAAAGAAAAATGAAAAATCGCGCAAAAAAAATTCTTAATGACCCAGAACAAAAAATTAAAAATCGCCCAAAAAATTGGGTGATTTTTCATACGAAAAAACTTGGAGAAGCTGATAGGCACAACTTCTGTTTAATCGGAGCAGAATTATATGTGCTTTTTCCTTTTCAAAGCAATGTTTTTCTACTATTTTGCAAAAAACAAATGTTCAAAAAGTTAATGCATTGATTCTGCAAAGATTTCTTATTGTTCTCAAAGTCGCAACCTGTTGCTTCATGAACTTATTTTCATACGAAAAATTACCCAATTTGGTATGAAGAAATTTTGTGTGATTTTTCATTTTTTTTTTTTGCGATTTCCATAACGCCGAAAATGGCTATAAACAAAATTTTAGGGATAAAAATAAATTTTAAAACTAAGTAAATAGCTTTAATATATATACATAAAAATGGATCGTGATTTGTTCGGATGCTTTAAACTTGAAAACGACTGGACCAAATTGGATACTTCCTTCTGCGGATTTGTTTGTTATTACTACTCAAAGGTTTAGGAAAAAGAAAATGTTGCCACACCCCCTTTTACCGCTCACAAATCAATAAAAATGCTATATTTAAACGGTTTTTGTCATATTAAACTAAAATTTGGTAATTAAGTCCGTATAACTATCGGTGACCATACTAAAAATGGGCGTGGTCCCACTATAGCTACGCCTACTTTTAAGAAAAGATAAAAATACTTCGAAACTACTGGCCCGATTGAGCTCAAATTTTGGCAGTGGATTTTTTTAGAGTACGAGATGGTTTAAGAAATAACTGCCACACCCCCTTTTACCACCCACAAATATATAAAAATTTTCGATATCAAAATGCTTTGGAGTTATGGGGCACACAGCCTCGAAATTCGGTATTCCACCACAATTTATACATGTCGTTTCACTGATGACATTTCAAGGGGGAGTGGCACCTCCGATACAAGCAAAACTTGCTCTATCGAATAATTTTGGAGTTACAGGTCGCACAGCATCGGCATTTAGTATTCGAGATCAATTTTCATATGCACTTTCATTAATAACATTTTATGGACATAGGAAAAGGGGGAGTGGCACCTCCCATACAACCCAAATTGTAGCTATCGAATAGCTTTGAAGTTAAAGGTCGCAGAGCATCTAAATTCAGTATTCGACCTAAATTTACACATGCAGTTTACTTGGTATTATTTTATGGGCGTTGGACAAAGGGGAGTGGCACCTACCATACAACTCAATTTTGCGATATCGAATAGCTATGGAGTTATAGGTCGCACAGCTATGAAATTCAGTATTCGACCTCAATCTACAAATGCAGCTTTACTTATAACATTTTATGGCGTTAGACAAGCGGGCGTGGCACCTCCCATACAAACCAAATTTGCGATATCGAATAGATTTGAAGTTATGGGTCACACACCGTAAGAATTCAGTATTCGACCTTAATTTATACATGCACTTTCATTAATAACATTTTATGGACGTAGGAAAAGGGGGAGAGGTATCTCCTACATAACCCAGAGTTGTGCTATCGAATTCAGTATTCGACCTACACATGCAGTTTCACTGATTACATTTTATGAGCATTTTTAAAGGGGGCGTGGCAGAATTGTTTTGGAATTATTGGTCGCACAGCTTCGGAATTCAGTATTCGACCTCAACGTACACATGCAGATTCACTGATTACATTTTATGAGCATTTTAAAGGGGCGTGGCACCTCCCATTTTACCCAAATTAGCGATATCGAATAGCTTTGAAGTTATAGGTGGCACTGCGTCAGAATTCAGTATTTGACTTTAATTTATATATGCAGTAAGCCGGGTCGATTTGTGGGGAGGCAAAAAATCGCCCATTGCTCAGTGAAAATCGTATTCTAGGGATCAAAATAAGAAACTTTTCCCGAGGAACTATACCTCTCAAACGAATTCTAATGCCCCAACTTTTGACTTTTGTCCCGTAGGGTCAAATTTTGAAAAATTCCTCTTTGACCCATTTAGAGTACCCCAAACGAGTCCAAATGTATGACCGACCCCCACTAACTTTGGAGGGCCGATTCACCCATGCCAGTGGCGACCCCATTTTTTCATGTAAAGTGCCAAAAATTGTGATTTTTTCAAATGTTTGTATGGGGAACCCCAGTGGTTTCCAGGGGGTGTGCCACTGGCATGGGTCGATCGGCCCTCCAAACTTAGTGGGGTTTGGTCATACATTTGGACTCGATTGGGGCACTCTAAATGGGTCAAAGAGGGATTTTTCAAAATTTTACCCTACGGGACAAAAGTCAAAAGTTGGGGCATTAGAATTCGTTTGAGAGGTATAGCTCCTCGGGCAAAGTTTCTTATTTTGATCCCTAGAATACGATTTTCACTGAGCAATGGGCGATTTTGAAACCGACCCGCCCTAATATGCAGTTTCATTAATGACATTTAATGGGCGTAGAACAAGGGGGAGTGGCACCTTCCATACAACCCAGATTTGTGCTATCGAATAGCTTTGGAATTATGGTCTCACAGCGTCAGAATTCAGTATTCGATCCAAATTTACACATGCACTTTCATTGGTAACATTTTATGGGAGTTGGACAAAGGAGGGTGGCACCTCCCATACAACCCAAATTTGCGATATCGAATAGCTATTGAGTTATTTGTCGCACAGCGCCGGAATTCAGTATTCGACCTCAATGTACACATGCAGTTTCATTGATTACATTTTATAAGCGTTAAAAAAGGTGATATGGCATCTGCCATACAACCCAAATTTGTGCTATCGAAAAGCTTCAGAGTTATAGGTAGCATAGCTTTGGAATTCAGTTTTTTGCCTCAATTGACCAAATATACGATATCGAATAGCTTTGAAGTTATAGATCGACCTCAATCTATGCATGCAGTTTTACTGAATACTTTTTATGGGCTTTGGAAAAGGAGCGTAGCACCTCCAATACAACATAAATTTGCGATATCGAATAGCTTTGGAGTTAAAGGTCGCACAGCGTCGGAATTCCAATTTACACATGCAGTTTTATTGATTTTATTTTATGAGCGTTGGAAAAGGGGGTGTAGCACTTCCCATATATTCAAAATTTTCGATATTGAATAGCTTTGGAGTTATTGATCGCTTAGTATTGGAATTCAATATTCGACCTCAATGTACACATGCAAATTCACTGAGTACATTTGAAGGGCGTTGAAAAAGGGGACGTGACACCTCCCATACAACCCAAATTTTTGCTATTGAATAGCTTTGGAGTTATAGGTCGCACAGCGTCGGAATTTAGTATTCGGACTAAATTTACAAATGTAGTTTTATTGCTAACATTTTATGGGCGTTGGACAAGGGGCATACAACCCAAATTTGTGCTATCGAGGAGCTTTGATTTATGGGTCGTTAAGCATTGGAATTAAGTATTAGACCTCAATTTAGAGCCAACACATTCAGGGGAGCGTGGCAGCAACGCGCCGGGTGGTTTCAGCTAGTTCGTACATAAAAGTTTATTTAGTAACCCAGCAGCGGATTTGCCAGTGGCTACCATAGAACTAATACAGAATAAATTACCAGGTAAGGAGACATTACTTTTTTCAAAAAGTAATGCGTCTGCATATAGCAGAAGTAATTAACTCATACCTCATTACCTGTAATGTAGCATACAAGGAAAAGTAATGCAGTGATTTTGCAAATATCAAATCAAATCAAATTGTCGTGATGAAAAGAAAAAGTATTATTGAAAGAATAAAAAAAACAAGCTTATTCTTTATATTTACTTTAGAAGCCAGTAGAGGGAAGGATATGACGAAATGCGTTTCATTAAAGAGGTGCGTCATTCATTTAAGTTGTTCAAAATCGCATATTTCAAAAAAGTTTGCATCACAAACAAAGCTAAGCGCCAGTCCATGGAGTTGGAAAAACCCTGAAAGCAACAAATTGAATCAAACAATTTTATATACAAAAAAAATCATTTGTATTAGTGTAACATATGTAACATACATATTTATAAACAAACATTTACAAACATAAATAAATTAAATTCAAATTTAAAATTTCTTAAGCGGAATTTACATATCACCTTCAGAAAGTTTTCTGCAAAAATTTAAATTATTCTATTCCAATCAAAGAGCATGTAGCAATTTTTTGTTACTCTCTCATTGAGTGTAGAGAGGGATAAAGCTCAAAAACTTACAATAAAATACTTATAGAACTTGCTGAACGTGGTCAGTTATTCCGCCTTTACACTTTCCTTCCAATGAGATACAAATAAAGTGATTGCCTGCTTTCTGCAATACCAAGAAGTGCTCAAATAATTCATTACTTGTAATGTGCTAAGAATCAGATGCTTTAAACTTGTTACGTGGCTATTTTTTTCATAACAAAGCAATTTATTATTAACTGAAAAATAGAATAAATTTCTGAATTCATTACTTGTAGTGCCTTGCAAAACTGGTTTTTTCTTTCTCATTGCTAATTGCTGTTACTAGTAATTCATTCCATAGTTGCTTCCAAAGAGTAAATTCGAATAACTTAATACAAGTAGTATGTTACTCCATAACTTCTAGGTAATGCTGAAGGGAGGCGATCACTTACCTCCTATCTCATTCAATGTTAAATGTAAGGCCTTTTATGCATAGTAAGGTAATATAGTCGGAAGTAGTGGTCATTACAAGGTAATTGATGCTTCATATATTCGGAATATATTTCATCCGCTACTGGGAAAGTACCATTTTATGCATTTATTATTTTAAAAATATATAATTTTTAAATGTATCTCTCGCTTGTGTATCCCAGCGGTAAAATGAATTCGAATTTTGCAACTGATCCGAATGTTTCCTATAATTGCCTTCACACATATATATTTATTTTGTCGTACATCCTACCGTTATCGGACATGTACGTGGGTCATTATAAGCAAAGCATAAACTTATAGAGCAGTGACGAACGTGTAGTAAACACTTCGTGTTTTCACGTAAACACTTCGTGTTTTCACGTAAACACGATAGAATGAATGAGACAATGGCCCATAACGATAGTCAAAATAAAAGTCGACTCTAAATTTAGTGCAAGCTTTTTGACAACATATTATATTATATTAAAAAAAGAATGGCAACGAATAAGTTGCCAGATAAACAGACAAAGCACAAAAGTATAAAAAAAATTCTGTTTGGAGTGCAAAAATACTGTAAACGTTCTGATCTTACATCTGGCAAAGATTTCAGTTTCATCTGTTACAAATTTTCATAGGGTGTTTTTTTAGAGGTATAGTACTTCGAATTGAAATAAAACACAAGAAAATCGTTTTAATGTCCATCAATTTGGCTTTATTGGAAGGATAATTTTATGCCATTAATGTTTAAATATGATTTCGGGCATGTGGCCGCCACGGCTGGCTCGAATAAAGCCAATCCTACAGGTCCAATTTTCAACCAATTTTTCGATGTCGGCAATAACGCCACGAATGTTGGCTTCCAAGTCCCCTATCGTTTCTGGTTTGTTGGCGTAGACGAGCGACTTCACATATCCCCAAAGAAAATAATCCAATGGTGTCAAATCACACGATCTTGGTGGCCAATTGACAGTTCCATTCCGCGAAATTATGCGCTCGTCGAATGTTTCCTTCAATAAATCGATTGTGACGTGCGCTGTGTGGCATGTAGCGCCGTCTTGTTGGAACCACAACTCATCCACATTCATGCCATCCAATTCCGGAACAAAATAGTCAGTTATCATGGCTCTATACATGGTCTCCATTAAAGGTAACTGACTCTCCAGCATTATTTCGGAAGAAGTATGGCCCAATGACTCTACCTGCCCATAGAGCACACCAAACAGTCAGTTTTTGTGGATGTAATGGCGTCTCAAGGGTCTCATGTGGATTCTCTTCACTCCAAATGCGGCAATTTTGCTTGTTGACGTAGCCATTCAACCAAAAATGAGCCTCATCGCTGAACAAAATTTTGCGATGAAAATCAGCATCGAGATCAATCTCATTTTCGGCCCATACACCAAAATCACGACGCATTGCATGGTCTCGCGGCTTTAATTCTTGCACAAGCTGGATCTTGTAAGGTCGCAAGCCAAGATCTTTGCGCAAAATCTTCCATAAAGTTGATGGACAAAGCTCCAATTGCTGTGCACGGTGGCGAATCGATTCATTCGGGTCCTCTTCAACATTTTGGTCTACAACGGCAATTGTTTCTTCGGTGCGCACTGTTCGACGTCTCTGCGGATGCGTTTTATCACATAGAGTAAACGTAGTGCGAAAACGACCCATGGTTAACCGAATTAATTGCTCTGATGGACGATTACGTCGACCATAAAATGGACGGAGCTTGCGGTAAACTTCGCGAACTGAACCATTATTTTCGAAATAAATTTGCACGATTTGCAAGCCTTGTTCTTTTGTCAACCTGTTCATGATGAAATGGCAAACCAAACTGAACATAAATGACATTAGAGTTGCCAGATTTGACCACAAAATGCCAGTTTTATCTCTATTCGAAAAACAAAACTCTAAAAAAAAACACCCTTTAGTTGGCGTGCTTTCAAAGTGATTTGCAAATTGTTTAATATTGAATTTAATAAACGTATAAAAACCGAAAAGGTAATGAAAAGATACTAAATGATTTACAAATATACCTAAATAAACAAAAAAGAAAAAATTGTTTGTGAAAAGTTTAAATGAAAGCTAAAAAAATTATTGGCTTCAATAGCCGAAATTTAAAGCGTTTGACAAAAAAAAAGGAGGATAATTTTAGAGGAAAAAAGAACAAACTAATAACTAATTTAACTACTGATTTAAATGAAGTTGAAGTGGAATTGCCTTGTACAACTAAGAAATTCGTTGTTTCTAATCTGCAGACATTGTCAAGTGCAGTTAAGGAATTTAATTATTTTTCAACACAAGCTGCAGTTTCTTTTAAAATTGAATCCTTGAAATTGAACTCACTCTTCCTAACAATGTTTTTATACTTGACGGATCTGACTCTCAGTTACAATGTTTTAATACAAGACCAATCTGACCCTCACTTACAATGTTCCTATTTAGGATCTATCCGTGTGGCTATGACAAGCCTTTGAGAATGTAAATAGAATTTCGATACAGAATTAGGACGTATCCGACACACATTGTATGGGAGAGAGGACCTATCTTGTCACGGGTCGTTCTACCACTGGGATCTTTCTCTTATCAGTTCTTAGTTTTTTCTTATTTACTCGCTTATTAGTTACAGAAACACCAGTTTTCGCAAAAGTGAGTATTTTTTAATGGAACACCGTGACGTCAAAAAACGTGACAGTTTGTTGCAATAGTTATATAACTGAGCTACAGAAGAAGTCTTCTGTGGCTTCTGCAGTTTACTCACTTGGAGAAGCTGATAGGCACAACTTCTGTTTAATCGAAGCAGAATTATATGTGCTTTTTCCCTTTCAAAACAATGTTTTTTCTACTATTTTGCATAAAACAAAAATTCAAAAAGTGAATGCATTGATTCTGCAAAGATTTTTTATTGTTTTCATTGTTGCAACCTGTTGCTACATAAGTTGGCAGAAAGCTCAAATAAGGATTGCGTCGTAAAAAAATTGTCCATAGCATTTCTTCCCATACTTTATTAATGAAGTATTCAAATTGAAAAATTTTATTTTATTAGCACTGAATTAGGTGTAAGAAATTCAAAAAAGGATATTCAAAGCATTATTAAAATTTTTCAATAGCAACCTCAGTGGACTTCTAAAAGAATTCCCAAAGAGATAGTGGCTAACCCTAAAACTATTTCTCGCGGTGTTAAATGATTTAAAAAAGAGCTGCATACTGATCGGAAGTAAGGTTCTGGTAAAAATAGAAGCCCACATGAAAAGGCCGTAAAGTTGAAGAAAGTTCTGACCAGTTTAAAGGCAGTTAGAAAAATTTCGGAAAGGAAATTGGCGAGGAAGGCTGATTCCTCAGAATTTTTCGACGTACAAAAACTGCAAATAGATCCGGATTGAAACGCCGCACAGTGTCCCACAATCAATGAAGGATGACAAAAGTAAAAAAACACTTGCAAAAATTAAATTTTTTTTCTGAAAAATAAAGCTAAAACACACAGGAAGCCATGTCAAAAGTTTGAAAAGGCTTGCTTAAGCCTGTAGTCCGACACTTCACTTTTTTGTCCGATTTCAAAATCTGAAAACAAGTGGCGCGTGGGCTAGATAGATATATATTACAGGAAAAGAATGAAAACATACATCGTGCCAATTTTTTACATCTCCGCAACGTTACTATCTTATCTCTCTTTTCTTATTGGCTGCGGAAAAAAGAGTTCAAGCTTGATTTTGACACTTAACCCTCCGCGTGGCTAGTAAGTATTTGCCTACGAGCTGTGGCTAGTGTAACGATATCGTAAAAGCCATTTTTAACCCCATCAAAAATAATTTTTTTGCGAAAATTTTTTTTTAATGTTTTAGATAAACATATCAATTAAAGGGAAAAAAAAGTGTTTTGGCAAAAATTTCCACTCAGTTTTACGCCAAAAATTTCGGAATAGCCGAAAACGAGCTTTTTTTAGTATGATCGTAAAAAGAAGGGCGATGATATCGTTACACTAGCCACACGGAGGGTTAATATTTGATCGAAACATTAGCTAAAAATTTATCTGATATTTTTTGCAGTTTTTGAAAATATTTTCATTTTAGGGAGAGGCTTTAATATATCAATATATTTTTTTTTATTTTTACAGGTTTTTTTTAAAACATAAATATTTTTTCTAAGAGAAACCAAAAAGCCTTCAAGTTCTTCTAAATAGGTATTATTTGTAATAACAAAGAAAAAAGTTAAAAAATTGTCTGTTGTTCTAATTAGGCCCGTATATAAGGAGGTTTTTGGGGTTAAAACTATTAGCATTAAGGCAACTACAGCGCAACAGCGCACAGTGGGGTATTGACCCCTGAAATGGATATCAATTCACTAGACATAGGTAACGCAACAAAAAATGCTGCGCTGATACACCAACCCAAGCGCAATTTATTGTATCAGCGTAATGCGTTAACGCAACTGCGTCATGATTTAGCTTAAAATACTCAATCAGCGCAGTCTGTTTTTGAATAGAATAGCGTATTGTGTTATGTGGTCAATTTGTTGAATGCGGTGAGTTTTTTTTAACTATTAACGCAAAATTCAGCTTTAACGGAATAACAAAAAGTAGCGCTGCTAAACATAACAATCAAATGCATTTCAAACACTCATGCTTATCAACACTTTCCCCGCAACCACTTTTTTATCTTTAAATAAGAAAGAAACGTTTGCTTCGAACATTCTATCGCTATGTTTGAAGTGCCGTACAACTTGTGCAATTTTTGTTCGGTGTATAAAAATGTTCTAATTTTTCTTTAAGCATATCATTTGTATTACTGCGCTACTACGTTACTTTTTTTAAAACAAGTGTATCAGCGCAGTAACGCATTTAAGTGCTTTAACTCAATAGCGCAACTCAGCGCAGTGTTACACATGACTACAATTCACCTAGAAGAAGGAGGAAACTTTTGACTTTTTTTTAGTTACAATGGGTCCATATAAGAAAAAATGTCCGTGCGTCCGTCTGTCTGTCTGTCTGTCGACACGACTACAGCCGTAATTTTGAAGCTATCATAATAAAAATTGGTATTTAAGCTTTTTTCTTAAATATAAATATCAAGATAGAAAATTAACCAAATCTGATGAAAACCGCGCCTACCTCCCATACAAAATGACTTTATCAAAACGGTTAAATCTCTTTAAGTTCCACAAAACTTAATATATGGACTTGAAATTTTTTATATGAGCTTTGATATTTAATATTCACTTAAGTATGAAACTCAACCAAATCGGAGGATGATAGAATACCCCCCACACAAAGTGACTTTATCAAAACTGTAAAATCTCTCCACAAAAATTAATAAATGCACATGGCCTCTTTTTCAAAGTCATCTAAGGAATTTTATGATACCGCCTTATTATATTTGCAAACCTGGGATGTATGAAATGAAACTTTTTAAAACTGCGCCTGTTTACTTTAAGAAAGGATTTTAATTTGCCATTGATGTTTTATCATCAAAGTGTTCAATGTGAGTGCTGATATTCTTTTTGATGAATTTACTTACCTGCGTATATTTTTGTCTGAAAAAAATACGAAATGGTTCAACAACACAATTCCCTAAAAAAGTAGTACGCAGCCTTATCTCATTTTAAAGAAAATAATGTGCCCAAAGTTTCTAATGTACAATGTTTATCATGTAAAACAGTAAATTTAAGAATTTCATGTGTTGAATTTGAAAAAGAATTTTCTAATATAAAAACAACTTTAAAAAATATATCTTTAATCGTCCTGGAATAAAGAAAATCAGAAAACTGTTGAAATACTTTTTTTTAATGAGTAAAAATAAAAATTAATTGTCCCCGGATTGCAAAAGAAAAAATGGCCACCCTATTCTAATACAAAGTCAAGTAACAAATTAATATAGGTCCAAAGGAGGTACCCTTACCGTCTAACCGATTTTGACTTTTTTCAGTTCACATACAGTCATGTGAAAATAAATAGGGACACCTGTATTTTTATATTTAAAGCTGCATGAATTACATACAAGGTGCAACAGATATAGCATTAATTCCCTCGGGTGGTGGTTACTCGTGATAAGGCGAGTATAAAACTTTATGGAGTTTCCTCATACATTGTACAACTTTCAAGATACAGGGTGTTTTACGGTTTTCGTACGTGTCTAGTATTATTGATCTAGAATCTAAACTACTCACCATAAAATAAAAAATAATATTTTGTATTTTAGAAAAAAAATCAACTTTTTCATCAGTATATCAATCATTTTCGTGTCATGTGCTGTAGCGAAGCAAAAATTTTGAGATTATCCAACGAAATATCAACAAATTTTCTATCTTTTGTTTTAGCGGAGCTGTAATCGTCCAAATTTAAAATGTCTTTTTTTCATGTAAAAATACACTTAATCAACAGTATTTTTCTAAATTTTAACATTGGACAATAACAGCTCCGCTAAAACAAAAGATAGAAAATTTGTTGATATTTCGTTGGATAATCTCAAAATTTTTGCTTCGCTACAGCACATGACACGAAAATGATTGATATACTGATGAAAAAGTTGATATTTTTTCTAAAATACAAAATAATACTTTTTATTTTATGGTGAGTAGTTTAGATTCTAGATCAGTAACACTAAACACGTACCAAAACCGTAAAACACCCTGTATCTTGAAAGTTGTACAATGTGGGAGGAAACTCCATAAAGTTTTATACTCGCCTTATCAAGAGAAACCACCACCCGAGGGAATTAATGCTATATCTGTTGCACCTTGTATGTAATTCATGCAGCTTTAAATATAAAAATACAGGTGTCCCTATTTATTTTCACATGACTGTATATTACTCTATTTGGCTGCCTCTCTGACGAATTTTTGTTAAGATCGGCGAACGTTTGTAGTACCTCCCATACAAAATCAAGTAAAAAAATTAAAATAGGTCCAAGAGAAGTACCGCGAGGGTCTAACCGATTTTGACCATTATTGAAATTTTTCTTAATTGGCTTAAACTAATTAAGCAATCCAAATTGCTTTATTATAGGAGCACTCCTTCTATTTTTGTCAACTGCTTATATGGAGACAGTTCACTGTGAGATGCCTTAAGATTCGATTAATGTAAAAGCGCATGGTTAATGTCTATCAGCACTTCGCAGCACTTTTATTTCACATACGGAATAGTTTTAATTGACCCTCAACTGAAATGTTTTAAATAACAAAAGTGAGCATTTTTGAGTTATTTTCACAACATAGGTCAAAAAATAAATTCGTTTCTAGTAGTTTTTCAGTCGTTAGACTAACTGCATTCTTCTGAATCACGAAGAAGCTCACACACGATGAGAAAGACATGAGAAGCAATGCAATTTTGTATGGAAGAAAGTATTGCTTCTCGTGTCTTTCACATCGTTGGTGTGCTTCTTCGTGACACAGAATACTGAAGTCAGTACATCAACAATTTTATTTAGTATACTTTTAGGCATTTTAATGAAGCATAATTACAATGCATGCTGCACGACTTGCGTACGTTGTATCACACTGCAAAAAAGTACGCTCTTATATTTGTAAGATATGAATGAATGAATGCTTTACTAGTATTCAAAATACTTTAAATTACATTTACTATAAAATTACTTTGTATAATCTACAATCTACTAGTGTTCAAAATACTTTAAATTACATTTACCATAAAATTACTTTATATCACAATCTACAATCTATTATTTTACAATCAGAAAAATTTTGCTGCAAAATGAGGCTCACTCCATTTATTATTTTTTTTTTTTTTTTTTGTGAAGTGAAAACTTCTTTAGGCGCGTTGAGCGATTTTTGGTAGGAGTAAATCTTTGGTTTGCATCATCATTGCAGCGAGCAGCTTTCGTCATCAAGACAGCGAGTAGCATTCATCATCAATATAGACATCAACAAGTAGCATTCATCATCAACATAGACATCAAGTAGCTTTCGCCAAAAATCTTGACGCTGACTATTACAGTGCTTGCTCAATGTAGATTGTGTAGTGACTCCACTGCTTCTCAAACTTTTTTGGATTCGGTTTATTCCATTGCTTGTCAAACTGTTACTCCAGTGACGTTCAAACTATTACTCCAGTGACTTTTGAACTGTAAGTTGGAGTGACTCTCAAACTGTTGGTCTTTCACATTGTGAAGGGTGTCACAATCTAATTGACGCACTTACGTTTCTGAATTGTGTAGGGTTCTTACTGTAGTGATTTTTGGTGCTTGCCTTTCACTTTGTGCAGAGTGAATATATGCCGCTTTAAGACGACCCCGGAAATTGTCCAGGCAAGGCTGTTCCTGCTTCAGGAAACCCAAAGGGCCTAACATAGTGTTAGTTGATAGTAAATGTGGACCCGAGCTTCGTCCAGGTGTGAGAGAGTCCGGCATTCGTACGGTCCGAAAAGTAGGAGGTGTTGGTGTGGGTGTTAGTTCTAGTATTTCTCCAGCAAAGGGTGAACCTTAAAAGCAACTTAGTGGTGGCGAAGAGCCTATGGAGATAGAACGTCGGAATTTGAAGGCCTTAAAGCTGGATGAGTCCAATATTTCGGTTGGAAAGGGAAAGGCTGTAAAAGGTGTTCCTGGATTGGTCCGGTCTAACTCTGCTGGTTCGATGGTGGGTAAGACCCCAAAAGCAAAAGACGTTGTTAAATCTTCGTCAAATCTTCCAGAATCAGCGGAGAAGGCTGTGAACAAGAAAGTTAAGAAAGCTGTGGTTTCTGGCATGGATATCATAAAAATTAAATTAATTTCGAGTAACCTATTTAAAGTAGTAGTGGCGGCCGTAGCCTAGTGGACAGAGTGCGTGGCCTCTAAGCTAAAGAACCTCAGTAGCCCGGGTTCAATTCCAGCTCAGACAGAAAGTTTTTTCAATTGAAATAATTTTTCTGTTCGGTCGTCACCTCTCTGCAGCCAATGGCAAAGCTCAGAGTAAAAATTGCCATGTAAAGCTTCTTGAGAACATAAGCCGTTCGGAGTCGGCATTAAACACGTAGGTTCAGTTCTCTGTCATTTGTGATCAAACATTTAGTAACACGCACAACACAATTAATCAATAGAAGCTAGGTCAAAGTCCTTCTGAAATGGCCAGTTTATTTTTTTTTTTTTTATTTTATTTAAAGTAGCACTCGACTGTGGAATGAGAGGTCAGCATTTTCAGGCGTTGACGGGGGTTGCTAGCCGCTATGAGGAAATGATCTCATTCATTCTCGAAAATGAGCGCCAGTATGAACGTCTGGATCTGTTTCAAGCAATGAAAGTTAGTTCGTCTCCTGTTTTAGTCGTTCAGAGTAGCACATTTTCTATAGCTCATAAGCTGTTCTACCTGTGTCCTTGTCAGCTACTCAGCAGGCAAAGCCAGTTGAGACATGGTCCTTGGCTGTGCGCAGCAAGACAGAGCTGGTGCAAGATCAAAGGAGGTTGTTTACGCGGTGGCTAACCCATTAATGACAACGTATGATATACGCGATTAAAGCATTTTTCAAAAATTCCTCAAAAATTCTCAGCCACTGTAAAACTTCTGCTTCCAACAGTGTGAGAAAGCCAAAAGTATGCTTTATCCCAAAAAAATTTACATTTTAATCCTTTTTGTTTACTTGTGTGACGGTGGTTTTTTTCTATTGGCTGAGGTCAGCTCAGCCGTGCCAAGGTCAAATGAAAGGACCACAAGCTTCCACAAAATAAGAAAAACAGCGCAGTTAAATTCAACTTCTTTATTTATAATTTCGACTTAATATCAACTTATTATACTTATTGTAGTGCAGTGTCGTGTGGGTCGGAGTGAGTGTTCGTTGATGACGTTTGAAGGTTACTGTTGGTGGTCGAGAGAGAGGGTTTTAGTGAATCGGTATCGGTGAACGGTAAACGTTAATCGCTGTCGTTAATCGCTGTCGGTAATCGGTGATCAACGGGAAGGCTGAAAATAGCGCTAAAAGGAATGCTGCTTTAATATTCGAAAACAAAAGATAATAGCAAAGAGAATAGGCAGAGGTCTTGGTCGATGAGTCCAAATGAGGACCCTCCAGGATCTGGCCTATTAATAAGATTCAGGTAACAAAACCAAGAGAATGATTAAAAGTGTGCCGCCCCTGGTAGATGCGAACCAGAATTGGTTTGCTCCAGAGTAAGAAGGCACGCGAAAATAAAAAGTGTGCCGCCTCTGGTGGATGCAAGCCAGAGCTGGTTTGCTCCAGAGGAAGAAGGCACGTTAAAAATTACCGTGTGCTGACTCTGGTAGATGCGAATCAGCAGAGATTCGCTCCAGAGTACGACACTAAAAAAAATCAAAAAAGTGTGTCGACTCAGGTAGATGCGAACAAGAGATGATTTTCTCCAGAGTTCTGCGCACAGAACCGGAGTCCAACTCCTTGAGCTTACCTAAAAGGAATGCTGACTTGGTTGGTTTTGTGCAGTCTGTTCACGCCTGTTAATGCAGTATTAAAAAAAAGTGAAAAAGGTTACTCAGTTGAGTTATTTTGTTTTATAAACATCAAGAGAAAAGAAAATATAATTAAAAAAGTGCATTACGTTTAAGAATTTGAAAGTTGAACGCCTACGCTACGAAATTAAAATTTTCCAATTTATCATTTTTTTTTTTTAATTTCTCTACTTAAAGACCCCTTATGCGTTTATTATCATACGCTTTGCCACACCCAAATCCTTTGAATATTGTTCCAATCTATAAGTCTGGTCCGAAGGAAGACGTTTGCAACTATAGACCAATTTCTATAATCTGTGCAATACCAAAACTTTTTGAAAAAATAGTTTGTGAAAAAATTTCTCCATGTTTTGTTAATGTTTTATCTGATTATCAACATGGATTCCGTGCTGGTAGATCAACTGTTACTAATCTAGTTTAATTTTCTAATTTTATTGTTAATTCATTTGTTAGTCGTTTGCAAACCGATGTCATATTTACTGACTTTGCCAAAGCTTTTGACAAGGTACACCATGCCTCTTTAGTGTTCAAACTTGAGTGTCTAGGATTCCGTGGTGAGTTTATTAAATGGTTGAACTCATACTTATGTAACCGTGTACTACTTGTAAAAATAAATGATTCCCTTTCGTGTCCTATAAGTGTGCCATCTGGTGTCCCTCAAGGAAGTCATCTTGGTCCGTTGTAGTTTTTACTTTTCATTAATGATCTTCCCCATGTTATTAAATATTCTCAGTGTCTGTTGTTTGCAGATGATTTAAAATTATATCGTTCCGTAAAGTCTGTAGAAGATTGTAGTCTTTTACAGACTGATTTAAACTCAGTGGCCTCGTAGTGTACCTCTAATAATCGCTGTCTTAATATTTCGAAATGTCAATCGTTTTCTTTATTTAGAAGCAGTTCAGCTTTATTTTATAATAACAGTATTAATAATCTCACTCTTGATAGAGTATATCTTAAAAAAAGATTTAGGCTTAATTTTTGATCGCCAGCTTACTTTCAAAGATCATTTTGATTATGTCATACCCACGGCTTACTTTATGCTAGGCTTTTTAAAGAGGAACTCTAAGATTTTAGAAATCCTCTTACAAACAAGGTACTATTTGAAAGCCTGGTAAGACCTTACTTAGAATACTGTTGTGTCATATGGAATCACTCATATGCCTCGCATATTCGGAGACTGGAAAGAGTCCAGAAAGTTTTTTCTAAATATCTGTTCCCAAAGTTGAATTGGCAAATCAATTTACCTTCCTATAAAACACGTTGTGCTTTGTTTAGTCTAAATTCACTTGAATGTCGCCACATAATGTATTCTGTTGTTTTTATTAGAGATGTCATTCACTGCAATATTCAATGTCCATGTATCTTAACCATGATTAATTTTTATTCACCTTGTAGAAACCTAAGAGGGTGTTTCCATTTTCGTTGCAATACACTAAGAAGCAACTTTGCTCAGCAAGTACCATTGGCTCATTGTCGTCGCATAACTAATTTATTGTTAGCTGATATTGATATTTTTAATAATTGTTCTAGACATTGTTTTAAAAGCAATCTCTTTCTCATCCATAACCAAATAGGTGTACTCGAACGTTTTTAACTTTATGTTATTTTTATTATGTTTTTAAGTTATTTTTAATTTTTATTTAATCAAATATTTTGTATAGTCTGTAAGAGATGTCATCTCTGTTTGACAAGCAATAAATAAATAAATAAATAAATATTTTTTAAAAAACTTTAGAGTTTTCCGTCTTATAATAATACCGTCTTAAGAAAGAAAGTCACAAACGCCAAAATTCCAAAATGTAGAAAAAGGCAGATTCGGAACCGTGAATGAGTTTCTGATATTTGTGTTAAATTAATATTGCCCATTTTTACTCTAATGACTGAAAAATTTAAGTAAAGAGGTCACTTGTAGTGTGTTTCTTAGAAAGATAAAAAACGTAAAAACTAAATATCTCAAAACTACTCAAATGGAGATATGACTTTTATACTTAGGAGGGTAGAATACAAATTTATGCTAAAATTTTAAAAACTAAACTCAACGGATTCTGGTAGTGAGCATTAATGGGTTAAGGAGGTTGACCCCACTCTTGGAGTAACATAGTGAGGCTAAATACAAAAATGCATTACATTGCCGAAATTGCTCTTTCAGGGGATTACCATCGACGCATTTATTGTTATCGGTGGATTGTCCAATTTATAGAAGCATAGTTGAGCGTCAGAATTCTAGACATTAATGATACAGTCATGTGTGACCTTGGACGGTTATTGTTAGAAAATGGTGTTACTTTTGTGCTCCCTGTTTTTTATTTTTATATCAGCAAGATAACATTTAAATTTAATAATATAGTTTGGTATAATTTAATATTAATATAATAAAAAATATTTTGAAAGAAATAATCAAACAGAAAGAGGCCGAAAATATAAAAAAAAAAATTCCGATTAGCGGTCAAGGTCTGCTCAGGAATACTACTATTTTATGTATAGATTTTCACTTCGGTCGGCAGTCCCTTCACTGCTATACTTGTTTTAATAATAACGAAATGGTCAACTATTTTTATGATTTTTTATTTTATTTTATTTTTTATAAAAAAACAAACAAAATATATCTTTGAATAAAATAAACCACTAAATTTAGCCGTTTGAATGCTATGCCTTATGAAAGTTTAAATTTTTAAAATCACGTGTACTGAAACATTTTTTATGGTAGGTGGGCGTGGCATAACATTTATTTTTTGTATTTTGAATCTAATCTTAAGTAATTTGAGGGAGTGGTTTTTATATAGGCTCAAAAACAAAAAATATAGCGTTTTATATTTTTGACTTATATAGGAGGAAGGCGTGGTTGTAGACGGATTTAAAAACCTTTTTGTATGTGATCTTATATAGTTAATTTACACTTATGTGCCAAATTACAGTGGTCCACGACGAAACCTTTTATTTATTGACACTTTTTGAATGGGAATCAGCCACTTTGAGCCGCCCTTAAAATATTTTTGCCCGTGTTTAACCGTCCCTAGCCACGCACCTGCTTGTGTCACTCGAATCTACTGAAGTTATAAGAAGTTATATATTAAGTGATTGCCTAAAAAAAATCGGATTTTAACCTAGATGTGAGATTGTAGTATAAAATTAATACACTTTTAAGTGAAAATATTTTCTCCAATCAAATGGTTTTTTCAAGGATATTAAAACAGTATTTCATATTAGTTTTTAACTTATCACAATACTTATATCAAAGATATTTTCTTCGTATAAAGACGATGAAGTGGAAAAGAGTTTATTCAACTCTAGCAAACAATGAAGCCGCAAAAGTTAAGCCAACCAGCCAACGATAAAGTTAACAATGTTGTGATTACAATATTTAATAAGTAGCCAACAAGCCATCTTCTTGTCCGCACTTACCTCGGCATCTTTGTCACCACACATTTTGTTTAAATGTTCGCATTCTTTCTGAGTATCAGACAATACTTCGAGTGCTGCTTTTGCATCCGTTGGTGTCGCCACATATTCGTCATCTCCAGGTCCAGCCGTCTCAGCGAGCACTTCCTGTGCAAGCGTTGTCAATTGGCCTTTGATGCTGTTGAGGCTATTGTTTAACCAGGACATCGTGCATTAGTTGTTTACACTTTACACACACACACACACAATATTAATAGTTTTGCACGGTAATTAAAACTTGTGTTTACTATTTAAGTTGGTTTTTTTAAGTTTTTTCTAATGACAACTTGGCAAAATTTTTATTCCCGACAAAAATATACAATGGATCGTGTTTATTTTTATTTTTAGTTGTCAAAAACAGCTGCTTGTGCTGACGTAAATAACGATTTTTTAGAGAACTAAAATTTTTAGCCGCTGTACAACAGTGCTGCTTGGTTTTCAGTAAAACATGATTTTAAAAATTGTGTATTACTACTGAAAAAACACGGGAATTTCATTATGCGCTGATTTTAGGTCTCTTTGCTTAGTCGTATGCTAACGAAATATTTCAAAAGTTTTACTAGAAAGTGCCTGAAAAACGTTCGTTTACTAAGAGAATTGTGTTATAGAGAGGATATCACATTTTCTCTTTTTTTAAGTTTTTACAAGAAGAATTTCATGTTGTAAAATGGTGATGAATACTGTCAAATTGTAAATGTGTGTGTGTAGCAGCTGAGTTTTCTTAGATTTTCTTATTTTTAACTGACGTATTTGACATTTTTCATTATTTACCAGCAAATCGTTCGTTTACTTTTAAAAGTTTTAGTTAATTCTCTCTTCATTTTAGTACTTTTGACTTTTTAATTTTTTAACAGAAAAGTACGCTAACCAACCTTATAATAGACGGAACGGGACGTTATAGAATGTTGCACAATGCCACTTTACAATCAATTACATGAGTTTCTTAAGGCTTTATTACCCAAGCGTAACGTGAGGTGTCGCAGCGGGATGTAGCATAGTGCGATGTTGCCTCGAGCCTCGTTGCCTCGAGCGATTACCGAAATTGTAGTCCAACGTAGTGCAGGCGCCGTGGTTCAGGGCACTAATTTTATTTTATTAGGCTTACTAACTTCTCTTCTTCAATAAAAGACCTCATCCTTTCTAAATAGTATAAAAATTTACAATTTTGTGAAGTTAAACTAAATTTTTCGCTTGTCCCACAGCTGTCGAACTGTCAAAAATCGTAACGTTGCGTAGAAATCTATTTTCTACAGACTTCTACGCTGCGTCACGCCACGTTACGATTTCGGTAACGACTTGTACACATTTATCATTAAACAGATTTTAGCTTGACAGTTGGCAACGTCGCGCTACATTACCTTACGCTTGGGTAATCAAGCCTTTATGTGTCCGATTATAATATGACGTTCCGGAGCGGCTCGCGACGTTGAGATCTATTGATTTTTTATTTTTTCGCTGCGTTCCGTAACGTTTTGAGTAAAAAATTTATGTTGACAGATGCTACTATTCATTTTTTTAATATGATTATAATATGACGATTATAATATGACGTTCCGGAGTGGCTCGCGACGTTGAGATCTATTGATTTTTTATTTTTTCGCTGCGTTCCGTAACGTTTTGAGTAAAAAATTTATGTTGACAGATGCTACTATTCATTTTTTTCTGCATTTGTTTTGTTTTCCGTATTTTTGATAATTTTTGATTGAATTCATGTTTTAAAATAATCATAAAAGATGAATTAATGGAATTTCTTTTGTAATAATATATAATTTAGAAAAAATTAACTCCTCTTCCGGTGCTATTATAATCGCCACTCCGTTTGAAAACGTTAACTTAATTACGTTCCGTTCCGTCTATTATAATCAGCCCTTTGGACAGCAGTGTTGAGACAATTGGGGAGACAAATGGGGAGACTACGATTTCCAGGTCGCTGTAAATTTGACAATGGATTCGTAGAGCAACTCAAGTTATCGAGATTTTAGGAAAAAAAATTTTATAAAATCTTTTAAGAAAACTGCCTATATTTTACTTATAGCGCATTCGTTTCAGAAAATTCTGATCTCACAGACTGCAGAATTTTTTAGATTCTTACCTGAATTTAAATACATGAATTTTTTAACAAATATTCATCGATCAATTCAGTTTTATTAAACTTTAATCAAAAATATATTGAATTCAATTCGGAAATTTTTCAAAATTTCAACTCTTTGCTTTTCACAAAAAATATTAATGTCAAAATTATGTAAATTTTTTTTGTTGGTATTACTAGAAAGCAGAATGCAGAACCGTAGAATTTCACATGTCAGAACATTCTATATTTGTTACACTTTTGCCAACTTTTTTGTCAACTTTTTGAAGAAAGGAACACGATTTATTTTGAAGTGAACTTTTTTTTTTGAAACGAATTTATTTTTTTTAAGAGCTCAGAAAAAATGCAAAAATTTTTTCAGAAAAGAATACGCTATTAGTGTTTAACTGATATCGATAATTAAGGTAATATATAAAGCTTTCACATAAATTTAAAATTTATAAAATCCGTTGAGGATTTCATATTTTATTGCTTTTTGTATGTAAAATTTAAATATTTGCTAGCATAAAACCATTCTTTTCCCGAAAACTACAGCTACTACTATGTATTATGGAGAAGAAATTATTGAAGCTTAAAAATTTATCTCTCATTTGGTATGTAATATATATGATTTATCTGATGTTTAATGGTGTTTTCTGTGATGAAATGATTTGCCCTTGCAAAAAACTTGTTATTTCAAGCATATTTACCTTAGTTGTTTTGCTATTCTCATAAAGAGATTTCTTATTCTGCATAAATTATATATATATTTTTTTTTTAATATATCAAACGAAAGGTACATGTTTGAGCTTTAAGAATACAATATATTCTTGGTACTTTAATAATGCAAATTTAGTAGAAAATAAAGGTTATTTTAACTAAAAAATTCAAATATGATGTAAATTTGCTTATAAAATTTTAAATTTTCTGGCAATGATATTTGTATAGGATATCATTGAAAAGGTAATTTAATTACCTTTTAAACTATACGTCTATTTTAGATCCATTTGATGTCAAAGATAAAGCTGTTTTTTGAACAGATCTTTTAGCAAGAAAAAAAAATAAAAAATCAATAAATAATTTTTTTTTCATTACCAGAAAACACTTTTAAACCACGGCGCACCGGAAATCGTAGACGTGCTCAACACATTCACAAATATTTACCCACCCACAAGCATTTTTGCCTGTCTTAATTTTTTTGAAGATGGTTGGCGGGGCAGTATCAAGAACAGTAGAATGATATATTACATATTGGATAATAGAAGAGGAGAAATTTGTAATATTTTAACGTGTTCTTAGGTTAAGTTAAAGTTTTCTTAGGTTAAAGACCAGATATTTGGTCCATTGTGGTACCACAGGGGATCTACTCCTCCTCTCCTAAGTGCTGTCGTGAAACCACCCTGAACTAATAATAAAAAGCAGTAGACGCTTAACGTCTACCTCCTCAAGATCCCTAAGATCATCAAAAAAGAGGCTTCCTAGATGCTTCTATCTTCTGCGGGCTAAAGCGGGGCATGAACAGAGGAGATGCAATACCGACTCCTCCTCTTCCTCATCCCTGCAACTACTGCAGAAGTCATTAGCATGAACCCCTCTTCTAAGGCATGTTGCCTTAGAGCCAGCTTGCAAGACGCAAGTGGCATGCCTAATATTTCCATGTCCGACAGCAGCCTTGCCACTGTACTTTACCGAGCTCATCCGCTCTACAATTTCCCGGAATTTCCCTATACCCTGGTACCCAGACCAGATGAATGTCGAACTTATCAGTCGTATCATTAAGAGATGAGCGACATTTAAGGGCTGTTGGTGATGTTAGGAATACACTTGCAAGGGATTTAATCGCTGCTTGTCTGTAAAAATGTAGATATCTTTAGTTGATATCTCACTATACCTCAGCCATTCCACAGCGTGTTCTTAGTTTTGAGAAGAAATCTTTCTGATAAAATGGATATTTTTCATTATTTTTTCTACTGCTCTTGTCAAATGTCTGAAAGCCTCTTCACAGACACAAAGTTTGCGAACTTATTCGTATTCCTCACTGTCTTAACAGTACTATCTCATGCAACCCACATGTAACTTTGGTGTTACACGTTCAAGTTTTGTCTTTCAACTCGCAACACATTCACACTTTTTTACTAACGCACTCATACTTTTCGAAATTGACCACCAACTTGCTTTCAATTTTACTTTCAAGTCATGTGGCAACTTGACGGTCAAGTTTTGAGCAGCTGATCACAGTTTTTGTAAATAAATTGTTCGTGATGGATAAAACTAGCTAAAATTAGTGTAGAAAGATAGGCCTATGCATTATTATTATTATTTATTTAAAAAAATTTTGGCATATAAGAACAATGCTCTTGCGTGCCGAATTTACAATGTCTATTCGGAAATGCATAATGATGCGCAAACTGCTTTTTAGCACAAGCAAAATGTTCGAAAAAAGTAAATTTTGCAGCACTGCAAACGTCAAAAATTCCAAAATGTAATTTTTCTATCAAGCTTCACTCATCAAAAAATTCATGTTGTGCGCATACAGAAAATCGTTATGCATTTTCGAACAAACAGATAGCAACATTTCTACTGATATGAAATTTATTTTTTTTTTTTGTATATTCTATTAAATTATTTATTTTGGCATATTTTACCTTTAGCTTAAATTAATTTTTCACTTTTTTTCATGGCATTAAAGCCTTCTTATTCCAAATCTGAAAAAATTAATGGTCGCTCTCATTTGGTTTAGAGGTTATAGGGGTCCAAAGTTGAAAAATGGGCTAAAAAACTTGCTATATCTTTGCTATATATAAACAAAACTAAGCAAAATATGTATTAAAAGGCTATTTTATTATCTATTCAATTAGTTATTAATCAAAAAATTCCATAAAGTACTTTCTAACATATAACTCTTTTTATGTACCAACTATTTTGCATCAGAATTTTAGATGCATTTCAGATTCAAATAAAAAAGACAAAAATTAATTCCATGAATTCGAATGTAAAAACGACAAAAATTAATTCCATGAATTTTAATGTAAAAACCTAAGGATAATTTAAAAGACAAGAAAAATAACGCCGCGATTTTTAATAACAATTTTTCGAATGCGGCGCTTTCTTTAACCATCGTTTATGTTACTATATAATTTACTATGTAAATATTTAAAAAAATTGTTATTAAAAATCGCGGAAATTTTTAATAATAATTTTTCGTCAGTGGCGCTTTATTTATTAACCGTTTATTTGACAGTTCCTAAATATTTCAAAAATTCTTAAAGAATTAATATTTTATGGCTTTTAACTCTATAACTTACTCTGTAAATGTTTTAAAAATTTCTCGAGTGTGGTCCTTTCTTCCTCAATCATTTATGTAACTATTTAACTTACGTCGTAATTATTCCTCCATCATATATGTTACATCGTATATGTAACAAGTTATACTTTAGTTACTTTAATTGCAATTGTTCCTTTTTTTATATAATTTGGACTTCCAGCTTAATAGTGTTTTACCCTTGTACGGAATATTGTTTTTAACACTACAAAACGAAAATAGTTAAGTATAAAAGAAGTTATATCCTAAAAAGGTATGCATGGATTTTAAGTTATATCCTAAAAAGGTATGCATGGTAGTTTGATACCTCGTTGAATAGGTGCTCGTATTACCTTTCTTTTGATATCCATAATGTTTACTTTTCTAGGAAAATTAAAACAATTACAGCCTGTTTTAAGGCCATTTTTCCTAACTTTGGACCCCTATAACTTTTAAACGTCTTGAGAGCAACCTTTAATTTTTCACAACACCCAAAAAATCCTGTAGTAAAAATAAATAAAAATGTATTTAAAACAAATGTAAATTAGTAACTCACCGTCCAAATAAATGTGTAATTATTTCTACTAATTTCAATTATTTACTTTTACTACATTTTTTAACTACAGAAAATAAATACATTTACATTAAAATTAAATGTTTTCCATTTATTAATTAAAAAACTGCAAAACGTTTTCTGCCACAGTACAAAGAATGCTTTTATTAAAAGAAAATCAAAGAATTGAAGAACCACAGTTCTTCATCACGAACCTTTTATGATTATTTTAGTTGAAATAAATACAATTGCTATCAATTACATATTATGCAAATTATTTTAATGTAGATATTCTTTATTTAAATAAATGTATGTAAACAACTACTTACTACATGCAACTTCTTCGTGTAGTATTAATTATTTAAATGTTAATTCAGTAAAAATATATTGAATAACTACATATGTATTTCAAAATAAATAAAACTACATATTTACGAAGTAAAAACACATTGTGTAGTAAATTTTACTACAGTATTTTTTTGAGTGTATTCGCTTTTGGGAAACTGGGGGCGATGGATCAATGCAACATGTCTGACTGTCTCAACCTGGCGAGGCCAGCATAATCTTTGTGAAATCGCCTCAAGTCGACTCAAACCTCCACGTGGTGTTTCCTGGGCAACGTCAAAACTGACAACCGTTAGTTTGGCGGCTAATCTGAGCGGCGGGCCTCCCTAGGCTTAAAATAGGTTGTGCGTCGGGTTTGAAGCCCACCCGTAAAAACCCATTTCAATGAAAACACAAAAGCATAGAAGAAAACTGATCCCCAAATCTGATGACGACTACCGCAAACGAAAAACTGATAATGATTTACGGATATGCACCTGGAATGTCCGAACCCTTAATTGGGAAGGTGCCTCTATCCAACTGACTGATGTCTTGGGAAGATACAAAGCTGATATCACTGCTATCCAAGAAATGCGATGGAAGGGACAGGGTTGCATTCGGCATGCACCCTGTGATATCTACTACAGCGGCCATGCGGAGAAGCACGAGTTTGGATGCGGATTTGTAGTTGGCAAGAGACTACGGCCCCACGTCCTGCGATTCACACCTGTGAACGAACGACTTGCCATAATCCGCATCAAGGTTAGATTTTTCAATATAAGCCTAATATGTGCGCACGCTCCGACAGAAGACAAGGACGATGAGATCAAGGAAATTTTCTACGAGCGCCTTGAAAATGCTTACGAGCGCTGCCCCCGCCACGACTTTAAAATCGTGCTTGGTGACTTCAACGCTAAGGTGGGCAAGGAAAATATTTTTGGTCCAACAGTCGGAAAGTTCAGCCTCCACGACAACACCTCCGATAACGGAATGAGGTTGATTGACTTCGCCGCAGCACGAAACATGGTCGTAAGTAGCACTAGATTCAAGCATCTCAATATTCATAAAGCCACCTGGATGTCCCCTGATCAAAAAACAAAAAATCAAATTGATCACGTTTTGATCGACGGAAGGCACTCTTCCAGTGTATTGGATGTACGCACGATCCGTGGTGCAAACATTGACTCGGATCACTATCTTGTTGCAGCCAAGATCCGTACACGTCTGTGCGCAGCTAAGAATACACGCAACCCTACACAGAGAAAGCTAGACGTCGACAAGCTGCAATCGAAACAGACAGCCGATGCTTTCGCCACTCGACTCTCACTCCTGCTTCAAAGCACTCCTCCAATCGATGATATATGCGCGCAGTGGACACACATTTCCATCTCCATGCGTGCGGCTGCTGAAGAGGTGATTGGCTACCAACGCCCTCGCCGAAACCAGTGGTACGACCAGGAGTGTCGCGACGCCACTGCAGAGAAAGACGCCGCCTACAAAGCCACCCTGCAGTCGGTTGTAACGCGCGCTGCTAAGGAGCGATACAAAGAAAAGAGGAGGGAAGAGAGACATATTTTCAGGCGGAAAAAAAGAGAGGCAGAAAAGCGCGAGCAGGAGAAGATTGAGATGTATGGTGACAGGAATGAGGCCCGAAAATTTTTCGAAAAAATAACACGCCTTGCCGATGGTTTTAAAACCGGGGCCTCTTCCTGCAAGGATGAAAACGGGAATCTAGTGACAGATGTCCAGAGTACACTGACGTTATGGAGGGAACACTTCTCTAAACTTCTAAATGGCGACGCTGACAACAATCCCGCCAATAGAGATGATATTCCGGAAACCCCAATTGCGGATGACAGCGTCGAGGTTCCGCTGCCCGACTATGATGAAGTTCTGACAGCTATAGCTCGGCTTAAAAATAACAAAGCCGCGGGAGCTGATGGCTTACCTGCTGAGCTGTTTAAGAACGGAGGCGAAGCTCTACTTAAATGCATTCACGAGCTTCTATGCAGAATATGGTCGGAAGAATGCATTCCGAACGATTGGAATCTCAGTGTGCTCTGCCCAATCCACAAGAAAGGCGATCCCACTATCTGTGCCAATTACCGTGGGATAAGCCTTCTTAATATCGCATATAAGGTCCTGTCGAGCGTTTTATGTGAAAGATTGAAGCCCATTGTAAACGAACTGATCGGACCTTATCAGTGTGGCTTCAGACCTGGAAAGTCCACCATCGACCAGATTTTCACGCTACGACAAATCTTGGAGAAGACTCAAGAAAAACAAGTCGACACCCACCATCTTTTTGTCGACTACAAAGCCGCCTTCGACAGCCCAATAAGGAAGCACCTGTACTCCACCATGTCTGAATTTGGTATTCCTGCAAAACTAATACGACTTTGCAGGATGACACTGAACAACACCAGCAGCGCAGTTAAAATCGGGAAGGACCTCTCCCTACCATTTATTACCAAACGAGGTTTCAGACAAGGTGATTCCTTATCGTGCGACTTTTTCAACCTAATGATGGAAAAGATCATCCGAGCTGCTGATCTGAGACGTAGTGGCACAATATTCTACAAGAGTGTTATGCTGCTTGCGTATGCTGATGACATAGATATCATTGGCCATAATACACGCGAAGTCAGTGCAGCATTTTCCAGATTAGAAAGAGAGTCAAGTCGAATGGGTCTGTCAGTGAATGCAGATAAGACGAAATACTTAGTGTCAACAAACAAACAGTCCCAGCGTCTTGGAACCCACGTTACCGTTGACAATACCTCATTCGAGGTTGTGAAGAACTTCGTTTATCTGGGATCCAGCATTAATTCAACCAACGACATCAGCATTGAGATCAAACGAAGAATAACTCTTGCCAACAGGTGTTACTTTGGGCTCAGTAGGCAATTGAGAAGCAGAGCCCTCTCTCGACGAACGAAAATCACGCTCTATAAATCGCTCATCATGCCCGTCCTACTTTACGCATCACAAACCTGGACGCTGAGCAGTTTAGATGAAAAGACTTTAGGAGCATTCGAGAGAAAGATTCTTCGTAAGATATACGGACCAATCTGCGTCAATGGCGAGTACCGAATACGGTGGAATGATGAACTGTATGAGCTGTACGCTGACATCGACATAGTCAAGCGCATTAAAATCGAGCGGCTTCGCTGGCTTGGTCATGTTCAGCGCATGAAAGACGATGCTCCAGTGAAGAAAACATTCGATTCGGTACCCAGCGGCGGTCAACGCAGAAGAGGACGACCGCATCTTCGTTGGAAAGACCAAGTAGAGGACAACCTGACGAAGCTTGGAATTTCCAACTGGCGCCAGCAAGCGAAAGACAGAAATGGCTGGCGCAAATTCTTAGATGAGGCCAAGACCGACATACGGTTGTAGCGCCAACTAAGTAAGTAAGTAAGTATTCGCTTTTTTAGCTCCAAATACACATTTTGAAAAAAAAATGAAAAAGTCCATTTAGCTAGAAGTAAAATGTTCCTTTATTTCTTTTAACACTTTCAGTGAGGCAAGCATTGTTGATTTCATGACGATTGCATCTTAGAAAATAAAGTTGACTATCAAGTTTCAGCCTGCGTCACAGCTGTAACTGCAGCGCAATGTAGTCAAAAATCTGTGTCAACAATTTTGGAGTAATATGATACGGCAACACTGGAACTATAATATCGATTACATAAAAACTGATACATAACCATAATAAACCAAACAGAGCTACATATGCGAAGAATATAAACAATAATCAGCTGTTTCTGTAATTATTTTTTTGCTTGTTGATTATTTGGAATCAATGGAACCGAAAAAATCCACAAACGCTTCACAACATCCAACATTCATCATATTGGGCTCCGGTGGACATACCGCAGAAATGTGCAAAATCATCAAAGCATTGACGCAATCAAACAAAGCTGGTGCAGCACAGTATCAACCGTGTTATTACTTGGTAGCCTCAACAGACACCACATCACGGCGTAAAATAATTGATACCATGTCAGAGTTGGGTGGCAAAATAGGCACGGACTCCTTTATAGATGTACCACGTAGCAGGCAAGTGGGACAAAGTTGGCTTACAACAATATTTACCACGTTCTGGGCCTTGCTCTTCAGCTTCTGGCTAGTTTGGCGTCACCGTCCAAAGCTGGTGCTCTGCAATGGACCAGGGACATGTGTGCCCTTCTGTTATGCAGCATATATTTGCCGCCTCCTAAGACGCCTGCCGGCCAATTCGAAAATAGTATTTGTAGAGAGCTTTTGTCGCGTACAGACGATGTCATTGAGCGGCAAATTGCTGAAGCCAATAATAGACTTGCTAGTGGTACAGTGGCCAGCATTGGCGGAGCAACACGTAAAGTCGAAAAACGTAAAATATTTTGGAAGGCTGATGTGATGTGTTAACGTTGAGAATACAATACCAGCATTTTAAACTTAAACGCTTTTATTGAACATAAAAAGAGATAAAAATAAAGGACATGAAGAAACAAAAAAATAAATTCACACAAAAAATCACTTAAAAACTCTGCTGCTGTCACTTCAATGCTTTCATTATTTACTTAGGCAACCATCCAAATGCTCGTTCATCTCATCTTCTTCGATTTCATGTGCACAAACTGGACACTGACGTGTTGTTTTGAACAGGTTGCGTTGACGATAGCGACGTGTTGACTCTTCACACTCGCCAGACGAATTTAAGTCAACAGTTGGCGGCGGTGCCGGCGCCGCTCGAGCTGGCGATGATGTGGACAGCCCAGAATTGCTAAGAAATTCCTCCTCCTCCTCCTCCTCATCCTCTGCACTGCTGGCCGAAGTAATATTGGCCAGATCCTGCTCGCTGTAGCCGGCTTTTCGTAGAATATCTATGGCCGATTGTTTGGAAACTGTGGGTTTACGCGTTGGTTTCAACTGCTTCGATGTAGACGAAAGCATTTTGAGAGTTTGTTTGCGTGGATGTATTTTAACAGCTATGCCTGTGCAGCCATCCAAGTGCTCGGCGAAGACGGAACGTTTCATTTTGCCTTGGCAAATAGGACAGGTGATGATGTCATTATCCGGATTTGGCACATTACGCGAACCAGAGGGAAACACATCGTTTTCACGCTTGAACTCCTTCATCAAGGTGTCTTCGCCAAAAAAGTCATCAATTAATGTAGTGTCTGCGAGTTCAATGGCAGCCGAAGTATTAAGTAGATCTTCGTCATCATTGTAATCATCATCAATGAGCTCTATGTCGTCGTTGGTCAGTACTGTGTCCATCGATTCATCAAGAATTTCACGTTTAATGGCATTTTGGCGTTGATCGGCAGTAAGTTTGATAGGTTTAGGACGTGGCGCAGGGGTATCAGAGTCATCGCTGTCTGAGCCGGAGTCAGAGGACAGCGCAATAATTTCATTAGGTTTATCCTGCAGCATTATGTCATCGTCTACAACCACCCAAGCGTTTGTGGCTGTGGCTGCAGATGTACTTGGAACATGTATGACGTCATCAGCAACGTAGACGGCATCAGTGGAAATACGACGGCGTTTTGAGTCACCTAAAAAGGGGAAAAGACATAAATATAAAAGTATGTGCCCGATGTGTGCTATTATGTTTCGTATTGGAAAAGAATACTTTTCTGAGGTCATGATTTTTTTTAGGATCCTTTAATAGTGTTTTATCTTTTTACACTATGGCGCATGTGCACATAAAGCACATATTTTTAACTGCAAATAACTTTATGAGCATAAAAAGTGTAGAAACGATAGACGGGCAGACTGGTATGGCTAAATCGACTCGAAAGCTGATGCTGGTCAAGAATATATCGTCGGCCAAGTGCACACTTGTATCCCCTTAATATATATTTTTTTTTTAATTGTATACTTTTTTTAAATTAACTTTTTGATGCCATTTTAAAGGGTAATTTAACACCATAGTTTTTTTCTTCTAGAAATTAAAAATGCTTAAACCACAGCCGAAACTATATTCGTTGTATATCCAGCGATGGAAAATTTACTTGTGCACAAATGTTGTTTCTCCATTTTTTGTGTAAAAAAAAAATAATTTTTTCAGTTTTCAAATAAAAAGTTGCCAGTTTCTTGGAGGACAAGCAAGTGCCAATTCATCAATTGCCAATAACCGCCTCACCAATCGAGAGGAGTTTACGACTGAAGCACTAACTTTGTTTATCTTCTTTTTCCATTAACCCCTCGTGAGATGATCACACCTGCCAGACGCAACAGTGTTGTAGACTACTTTTAGCTTTAGTAATTCTTGAAGACCTTATCTGCAAGGGAGGCCCTACCGGTAGCAACGCTACCACCAACATAGCTCTTCGGATGCCCTCACCTACAGAGCCCCCTCATTGTGTCAATATTGTAATCAGGCGATTGTAGTATGATGCAATTATTAACAATGCAACTTATAATTGAACATTGACTTCAATTAAGGAAAAGTTTGGCATATCAATCGTCATAATCGGTTAAGAAATAGAGTAGATGTCTTCTTTACAAACTTAATTTCTCAGATATGTAATATTTAAAATTAATGTAAACAGCCAAACCCAATTCATTGATAATTCTTTGATTTTTCGAAAATTTGTTTAAGAAATCTTCAAGGAACAATTCTTAAAAAATGCAAAGTGGCATATTGTTTCGTTTTCGTATTACCGACGTTTGAAAACTTATTTTCGCTCTCCTGAACAATTTTGAAAAATAGAGATACAAGTGTGCACTAGGCCGACGATATATACTTTTTTATATCTGTTACGCCTCTTGATGGGCTTTATCACAAACACAATCTACCTATATTTATAAACATTAAATATAAAGGAATAATGCAGGCGAGGGATGTGACTCTCACCTTCAAGAGGTTTATCGCGATCGTCGTGGCGATTTTTTTTGTCACCAGCTGCTGGCGAGCCATCACTACCACCAACACCACCACAACCACCAGCACCGAATCTCTTAGTCCACAAATTGCGCAAATGATTGCGATCAACATGGCCATCATTACGCGCATTGTTGCTCGTACTAGTAGAGCTGGTTGAACTGCTGGTAGACAGCGAGTAGCCACGCCCATCCATATTTTGATTAGGCGTGGTCTTAATGCCTGAAACAGCGCGCCCTGAGTTTCCACCGCCATTATCATCACTAGCATTTAGGTCGCGCAAACTTCTGACATTAGTCAAATTACCACTGGCTGGCACGCTGTATGACCTCTTTTTGTTGTTGCCAATTTCAGTGGGATTTATGTTAAAGGGATCATTTGATAAACCAGGATATGAGCTGGGTGGAAAGGCTGTGGCAATGGATGACAAGCCCGCAGCTGGTTTTGCAGTGGAATTGGATGTTAAGGATGGACGTGTGGTCTTGGTATTGAGCAGCATTGTACCGCCACCGTTTATTTTAATAGGTCCTGCAAGGGATTAATATTGAGAGTGTAGGGAATTTGACCTGACACACACTACGCACCTTTAAATCCACCTTTGTTTAGGCTGCCAGAGCCAAATCCGTTGATGTTATTTGTGCCGCTATTGGTTGTTGTTGATGTTTTGTTTGTTGATTGTTGACCCCCTTGTGGTGGAAAGAATTTACGCAAGTCTGCACCTGCATTTGTTTCGCCCAGTTTTTTATCTCGATTCTTAGTTCTTGATAATTTATCTTTTTTGGGTTTCTCAGGCTCTTTTATTTTCATAAAAGTACCACCGCAAGATTCCAAATGAGCCGCCCACCATTGATCGTTAGGACTAGGCGCACGGTTTGAGGTGCGCTTAACGTAGCCAAAGAAGGGTGAACGATTTTGGCAGCTTCCATTGCAACGCCACCAATGCTGCTTATAGATATCAACTTCATCATGAAAGGTATGATAGACCTACATGCATATTTTACTAATTTAATCGAATCCTTTGTGTAAATTCACTTTCAACTTACTGTTATATTTGTGCCAGCTACTTTATTGATGCTAAACATAATCTTTTTGAAGTTCGGACCGTGACCGCCGTTTCCTTCGCGTATCTTCAACACAAAACAATAGGCGTGAATCATTTCATGCTGTTGAAAACTTTGAATTAAAAAAAGTTTTTTTCTCCCCAAACTTTACCAACGACTTACCAACATCGTTTCGACCAGATCCTTACGTGGTCTCAGCTTCAGCAGCGGCTCACTTAGTCTGATTGTGACATCCATACCCAAGCGATTGCTACGCGAGTAGCAGATGCCCGCACAGCTGTACATACGTTTGCTCCATTCCAGTGTCACGCATTTGAGGCGACTCTGAAAGAATTTTTCATCAAATGCTCCAAAAAGTGAAAATATATCGGGTGTCGGATCGAGCGTTTCCCATTGTGGATGCACCAGGTTCTGTGTGCGATTCAGGAAATCCTCATCAAGGTTTGAGTGTGGGTTGCTGCGTTTGACCGGCTGCAAAGGCTTCCTCGCTGGTGGTGGCGGCTTAAAGTCAACAATCTCTTCTATGTCCTACAAAGCATTCTGTTAACCTAAATATCCTGTACTGAAAAAAACTTAATTTATAATTACGCTTTCTCCGTTGTCGCCATTCAGACGCCTCTGCATTTCCAACGCGTACAAGTAATCCGTCTCCTCGGACATGATTTTATTTCTTTTATATGTTGAGTATTATTTAAAGTTTTTTTTTTTGATTGTACACAAAATTGTCACGCAGTTTCAAATCGATGGCATTTTGCAAAAACTGACGCTTTACCACCAAGGCTGTAATTTCAACATCACAAGTTTACACACTTAAAATTGGAAAATTTCAAAATTTTAAATTTGTTTGACACATGCAAATTGCAGTTTTTTTATTTATTTTTATATTTTTATAATAAAATAATAATGTAACTTAATTAAAATTTTATTTAGAGCTGTTTATAAACAATAAATTAGCTATGTTCGCTTATGAATCTCTTAACTTTTGTAGCCAGCATGGTACAATCATGGTATAATTATTTGACAAGGTAGCCGTGACAGTTTTTTGGCAATTGGTAGTTGTCAAAAACAGCTGAAGGAGCTGTAGTTTGCTACTGTTGACTAGCTATGTGCTTAACTTTTAACTTTTCTTGGCCGCATTCAGCGTAGACAACAGTTGGCAACTGTTGTGGGAAAATTTGCTGAATGGTCGAATTTTAGGAGCGCTAACTAAAACTGATTAGGCAGCGGATGCCATTTAATCGAGCGAACAAATTCTATGCTACATGAACACAACTGTTTGCTTAACTGTCAGATGCTGTTACTAACGCTGTTAAATTAATAAACGCAGAAAGAACGCAGCAAATTTAAGTGAGAAACCTTTGCAATTGAATTAAATTTACATAAAAATTATATTGAATCTAACTTCTGACGTGTAGAGTAGCAACACATTCAGAGAAAAACATCGTGATCTAAGGGAGCACTACCATTACAGTTCACAACAGTTGTCTGCGCTGAATGCGGCCTTTGATTCATTAAATTTGTTCGCGAAGTTTATTGGAATGTTTTTAGTTTGTTGCGATTGTCTAGCTATGTTTAAGTCGTTGCTTATTTTTTGATAAATCTTCGATTAATTGCATGAACAACTAATTTTGACAACTACCCATGGCCGCTGGTGAGAAAAAAGCCAGTCTACGCTACTACCTTGTCAAATAATTATACCATGACCCTGTTCTCACTCGCCTTAAAAAAGGCAGAGTAATGGCGTTACTTTGACACTATGCATCTGTCAGGTGTTCTTCCTACCGACTTTTTAGGACCGCCTTATTTTGCATTCCGAGAACAGTCAATAAAATGTGCTGTTAAATTTCGGAAAATTCATTACTTTGTAAATATTAAATTATAACTAAATAAAAGTGAAAACCAAACCAATGCAAAACAAAATTTATTTGCAATAAAACATAAGAGAACCAATAGGAAGATAACAAACAATCAAACTTCAAAGTAACGGACGTCAAAATGAATCGCAAAATTTTTAAAATTTTTGAAAATGCTGCCTTACGTAACTCGTCACCTTCTTACTTCCCACCTTACCTGTATACGTCAAAATTAATCCGATGCTCCGCCTAACGTAAGGCGCGTGAGAACAGGCTCCATGGCCACGGCTACCTTGTCAAATTATTATACTATATATTATAATTTTATTATATATTATCGTTCATTTTGACGATTTTTTTTATAATTATGACCGAGCGTTTCCACTGCCCGAACGAACGAAAAAATCATCGTTCGTTCAGGCAGTGGAACCAGTTTGGTGCGAACCAAGGTTCGGAACATTGGTTTTTTTTTTCAAAATGCTCGCGAACGCTATTCGTGCATTGGAAACACTTTTTCATCACGAACGAACAAAGATTTCGTCGTTCGCTCTGATCGGCCGGCGCTCAAACATTTTGGGCGAATTCGGTGTTTCTTTGTGAATAGAGTAGTAGATCTGTTGAAATGGTAGTTAATAATGTAGGAAAAAACAAAAAAGCAACAAAATAAATTAAAAACTTAAAATAAAAGAACATTGTTTTATTTGTGTCAAGTTCTCTTACTATTTAATAGCGCATTCTTTTTTGGAAAAAATTCTGCATTTTTTCTGACCTCTTCAAGAGTTCTGCATTTTTCCATTCTTTTCTAAAAAAAAATGTTGACCTCAAAATAAATCGTGTTCTTTTCTCGAAAATTCTGACCGCAAAAGTATAACAAATACAGAATTTTCTTACCTGTAAAATTCGGTGGTTATTCATTCTGCTCTCTAATAATACCAACATAAAACAAAAAAATAATTTTGACAGTAATATTATATGATGTGACAATTGTGAGAAGCAAAATGTTCCAATTTTGAAAATTTTTTAAAATTTAATCCAAAACAATTTTGACTAAAGTGGTTACTTTTAATAAAACTTAACAGCTCGATGAGTATATGTCAAAAATTCCATGCAGTCGGCACTATACATAACCTCAATCGTAAATACATCGGAATTCAAAACGAAAGTGTAGCCAATATCAAATATAAAATTTTGCATTTTTCCGTTCTTTTCTCAGCTCTAAAGACGTCAACATTCTGTAAATTCAGGTCAGAATCTAAGAAATTCTACATTCTGTAAGGTCAGAATTTTTTTCAGAAAAGAATCTGCTATAAGTTTCCACGAACGAACAAGATTGCGACTTACCAATGAACGAAGAATTAGTCGCTACGTTTTGTTCGCGATGAGTTTTTCGTTCGTCCAGGCAGCGGAAACGCTCAGTTAGAAAAATTGCAATATTTTCCTTATTATATAACCGATTGAGATGGTTGAGGTATTATGTTAAGGAAAGCTTAAAAATTTATCATTAGTTTGGTATATATTATATATGATATGTTTTATGGTATTTTTTGTGATGAAATGATTTGCCCTTGTACGAAAAGTAGTCTTTTCAAGCATTTTTACCTTAGTTATTTTGCTTTTCTTATAAAGAATTTTTTATTCTACAATATATTTGTAGTATTTGGTATTTTGGTCTATTGAATAATGGCAATGATATAGATATTTTTTTAAACACAACTTTTGGTAAAAAAAAATCTAAAAAATCGATAACTCGTTAATTAGTTGAATTATAGATTTTTTGTTCGCTTTGCAATAAATTGTATACGTTAAAAAAATTTAAAAGCTCTCTAAGCCAATTGATCAACATATCTGCTGCTGACAGAAAATGCCTGATATTAAACTGTGCTGTGGTGTCAAAATGAATTTGTGCCCATTTAGAACACATTAACGATGGTTGGGTATTTTTTATACCCAACTCATACAAAGGTGAAGGATACAAAATGGAAATTTGATGTGTTAGTTCCTGCTACCAATATAAGAGAGCAAATTAAATTTAAAAAATTCGTACGAAGCGTTAGGGAGCCGCAGTTAATGGGTATAAATAAGTTTTCCATGAGTTATTTTTTCTGCTAAAAACAATAGTATGAATCATAGGTGTCCACAGGGGGTGCAGGGGGGGGCAAGTGCCCCCCCTAGACGGGAAAAATTTTATAAATATTTATTTTTAATGTGTATATGTTATATAGTCATAAAAAATTTTAAAAAATAAAAAGTTCTAAGCCTGAGTCCTAATATCTTAATATTTTGGTAAAAATCTTAGTTTTATCACGTTTTGTTACGATTTCGTTAACTACTTATACGCATTGGTCATACAGCAATTTTGTGTAGCGCTACAACACGCTCCAATACGTTTGCATAAAGTGCCAAATAGACTACACAGATTGTCTGCGCAAACAAGTGTTTGCGCACTCTATTCGACAGTGTGTTTGGCTGTTTTTAGGTTTGTGCTGATGTCTGCTATAAAATATTTTAAGTTTTGGTTGTGTTTGCGCAAACTTGCCATAATACCGAAAGTTTTATACAGTGAAGACGTACAGTGGCTCACAGCTTATTTTATGCAGTGCATACTTTAAACTTTAGGGCTTTATAAAAACGAAACTAACAGGAATACAAAAGATAATATGGTGTCATTTAAAAGAGCAAAAAGTCTAGTTAAATAAAGGTTTTCCATTAATTGTGAATACATATATTTAGATGTTTAAAAAAAAAGAGAACAGAAAATACTGCTTAATTTCATCTCGCAGCTTATTTTATGCAGTCACTTCTCTCTGTTACGGTACTATAATGCTGCGCTGTCTAACGGTACTTTCGTTAGCTATGCCATCGTTATATTTCTATAATTGCTTTGTGTTAGCTTTTTAGTCGGATTTTATTGCTTCAAGTGTCTGCTTCTATGATTATTTAAAATAGGAGCGCGCACAACGCTACAACAACGAGAATTGGTTATATACTATTTTAAAAACAGCAGCTCGGAGTGAAAAATGGCTGAAATGGTTAATAGCAATTCCTCTACAGTGCAAAAAATCAACGAGCGCTTCGTTCATAAGAATCGATTGCACAATAAGAGCAAAAAAGCACCAAACAAAATTTTTAATGCAACCGACGAGCGTCATATTGTACGGAAGATAAAGGCTAATCCGAGACTCTCAGCTCAGAAAATGGCTTTTGAAGATCAAACTGACCTGAGCAAACAGAGTAGTGCTAAAACTATTCGACGTGTCTTGCGCAAAAAGAACTTTCATGGCCGAGTAACACGAAACAAGCCGTTTATTATCCCCAAAAACAGATTATGCAGACTCAACTACGACAAAGAACATATGTCCAAGGCTCCAGAATACTGGAATTCAAATATTTTTGCAGATAAATCGAATATCAATTTATTCGGTTCAGATGGTATGTGCTATATGTGGCGAAAACCGAATACCGAAGTCAACAAAAAAAACTTAAAACAAACCGTGAAACATGGCGGTGGCAGCGTCATGGTTTGGGCCTGAATGTCAGCTGCTGGTACTGGGAAGTTGCCGTTTATTAAAACAGCAATAGACAAATCTAAGTACCTACAGATCCTGAACAACAATTTGTTGCAGAGTGCAAAGGTTCTGGGTATAAAATTGAATTTCCGATTTTACCAGGATGACGATCGAAAGCACAAAGCGGGTATTGTGCAAACCAGGCTAATATACAACTGCCCACAATTGATGACGCCGCCAGCACAGTCGCCAGGCCTTAATGTTATTGAAAATGTGTGGTCTTTATTGGAAAATAAAATCCGAAAACATCAAATTTCAAACAAAAACCACCTGAAAGAGATATTGAAAACGAAGTGGGCGAATATTTTGCCAACTATCACTTAAAAACTGGTCGCATCAATGCCAAACTACCTCAGATCTGTTGTGGACAACAAGGGCTATCATACCAAATAATAAAAATATCAAATATCATTAATTAATACGAAAAATTTATTAATGACAAGTGACTGCATAAAATAAGCTGTGATATAAAATTAAACAGTATTTTCTGGTTTCTTAATTTTAAGCCAACTTAATATATACTTTTACAATAAATTAAGTTAATTTATTAAACTAAACATCTTGTTCTTTTAAATGCTACCATATTATTTTTTCTATTCCTGTTAGTTTCGTTGTTATAAAGCCCTAAAATTGAAAGTATGCACCGCATAGAATAAGCTGTGAATCACTTTTTGTGAAGGAAAATATATAAAAATGAAAGCAGAAAAGAAAAAATTAATACAAATTAAAAGTCTGCGAAAAAATGTGAAAAATAAAGTCTGTGAAGTGTATGGTCGTCGCTATGACGAGAAAAAAAGTCTTGTTTGCGCAAATAGTCTGTGCAGTCTATATGGCCCTTAAGCAGCCCTGATCAGCGATTAACGATTAACAATAGATTTTTTCTATTTGTCGTCTGTTGTGCATCTATTGTTTTTATTAATATGTTGAATATGTGGAGTGCATTAACGTGCAGTGTTCACAAAATTTTCACCGAAAATCTCAAACAATAAAATTACATAGGTAACATTTCACGTTAATTCTCATATATGTGCACACTTTTCCCCTCCCCCCCCTAGAAAAAGTTCTGCGGACACCCTTGGTATGAATCAAAGTCATGAAATACCAATTAATCCCGTAACTCCTAAGAGTGTGAAAAGAGACCCTCTCCCTTACAGTTTATCGCTTAACTCGACCTCCTCTTTCACCTCCCTATTTTTTTTAAAGATCAAAGAACCAAGGCATGCGCCTTATACAAACAAGGTTTGGTCTTTGACCTGAAAGCAAAAGGATAGATTTATGTAGAGGAATTTATGGAACCATACGTGATTAGGAGAAACAACCGTGAAAGACAATTTTAATTGCTTTTAACCGAGGCTAGTGTTATGCCTTAACCTCAGCAAGCATTTCTAGCCCTTAGTTGTTTCTGTCCTTTAATTTCACATTTTCCACAATTCAGTTGTGAATTTTTAGTTTTTCCATAATTCTTAAATGTAGGAAATATTCGCACTCTTACACTGGTCACCATAGTATGTATGTCACTAGCCCAAAATACACTGTAGTGCTCAGTCTGCGTGAGAGTTTAGTTATTCAAAAACACACTGTACTGATCAGTCTGCGTGAAACCAGTTTTTTTTGTGTGTACATGAACTGTGTTTGATTGTATTGGTGTAGGCACCCCCTCAATAAAATATGATGACTTCGCTTATGTGTGCGTGTCAGTCCATCTTCACTACAGCTTTTTCGGCAAGTGAAATTTCGCGCACCACACGTCGCTTGCCTCACCTCCCTTGCTTAAGAAACCCGTTTTCACGCAGACTGAGCACTACAGAGTATTTTGGGCCACTGTATACTAGTTATAAACCAGCTCACGAAGCTAGTATCGTACCTCATTCATGGTTTCAAGCGCTTTTTTCTGATAGCGACAAAAAATCTAACTACATAAACTTAAGGGAGAAAAACACTGTGAAGGAAAAAATCAAATTTTTTGAATTTTCGGATAGAATGATGTGTTAAAATATTATCACGAAATTCGATAAGGTAAACGAATGACAACACTTTTTGAACCCCGGTGTACTTATAGTGTCATTTGTACTTTCAAAGCAGTTTTTATCGAAACGAAATATTAACAGAAGGACTCAATATTTTTTACAGGACGTTGATGAACCAGACATTTTCGATTTTTGATTAAGAAACTAATTTTAAAAAACATCAATACATGTTCTCTTACCTGTTAAATTTAAACTTGTTTTCTTTTAAACAGCCAGAAAAATCGTTAAAAAGCTGCAATTTTTACGAAATAACAGTGTTTTTCACCCTTAAGCTGCTACTAAATCATTTTATGCCTGTTTGTCGATACAAAGTCTGGATTTTTTTTCTTTTTAGATTTTGCTATTTTGCAACTTTATTTAAGAAGTGACAAAATCCAAAATTATATATTCGTTTCATTTGCCTCATATCTGATGTTTTGACATATATTTGACCTCTGTACGATGAATATTAAAAGCTAAATGTGCTTGAAAAAATTTGTAAAAATTATCTCCATACAAATCGCAAAGACGTAATTCTTCGTAAAAAAATTTACAACAAAAAGTACTTTTGGCCTTTTTTAACAAACATCGAATATTTCAAAGGTATTTTGAAAACAATATATAACGTAGAATTGGTGAGGTAACGGTAAATATTTTCTCATTTTTCTATAGTGATTTAATTGAACTTTCACGCAAACATTTGAGGAAAATGGGGAAAATTAATATAGCTCCAGAGGAGGGTCCCCTATGGACTAACTGATTTGGACAATTTTAGGCACACATATATAACTTTATTTTTCTAGACTTTTGACTAAGTTTCGTTAAGATCGGCAAACCTTTGTATGTACCTCCCATACAAAATCATATGAAAAATTAATATAGGTCCAGGGGATGTACCCCTAGGGATCCACCGATTTCAACAATTTTCAGCACACATATATAATTTTATTTTTCTAGTCTTTTGGACTAAATTTCATTATCATAAGAGCACTCCTTATATTTTTGTCCATCGTTTGTATGAAGTCGCCTCACTGTGCGACGTAGCGACTTATCACCCAATATTATAAAGCCCAAAGCAGAAAATGGCTGCATTCTATCCGAAAAAGCGAAGTAACATGTTGCGCAACTTTCGGGCTGAATGGTATACGCTTACAGAAGATGATCCTTGAGCTTTTTTATATTCATTTTTTAATCCCAAAATTAACAATTTATAAGACAAACAAGTAGAACAATGAAAACTACTTACTATAAAAATAAATATAATTATGTAAATGCCCTTAATCGGTACTCGATACATACAATATTTTAGTTTTTTTATAAGTATATAATTTATCAATCTCAATTTTTTATTTTTTTTTTTTTAATTTCAATAGTAATGTTAAAATAATGTTCCTTGAGCTGTCACAATTTATATAGCGAAAATATTTTATGCTACCTGAGCGCTTTTTCGGATAGAATGTGACCATTGTCACAACGCTCAAATCATCGTTACATTTCACATTTCGGAGAGACAAACTGCCGAAACTGTCAAAACAAAGTTGACAGCTTATAGAAAATCTAAAACCGATGAGAAAGCGAAAGTTGGCCGCATTCAGCAGAGTCAACTGTTGTGAACTGTTATGGTAGTGATACCGTAGAAAAGTTTTTTTCTTTAAATTTAGGCGTTACAAGATGCTTTGGGCGTTATGGCGTTGAGCGTTACAATACACGCCATAAAACCCAGTCATAATGTAACATTTCATACAAGGGCAAATTTTGAGAGAATCTCCTTAAGAAATCGGACGTATTTCCACATGAAAATGCGATTTGGCTTGATCTCGGATTTTTTATGTCTTTAGAACGAGGAGATCTTAAAACACAACCAATTTAAGTCTTAAGTTTTTTAAAATAAAATGGTTATTTTATAATTTTATTTTTTCTTTAATTAAATTTTAATATTCAACACCAAAAAACTGTCAATACAAGTAATGTTTTGAGTATAACTACATAAATTATACCTGCTCTTATTGGCTCTCTGCAATATGTTAAAATGGTTTGCCCTTGTACGAAATGTGAAAAACAACATTCCGAAATGTTAAAAACAATATTCCGTACAAGGGACATATTAAACATTTTGAAAATTATTGGTAGTTAAACGAGCTATAGGTCAGATTTTTTTCTTAATTTATTTAATATAAATTTTAATTCCAATATTTCGTTTTTCGTTGAAAAACATCATCCGGGAAAACACTAAAAAATATACAATAATTACAAATTACAATATAATCACATAACATAATATTTAAAATACATGAACTTACAAAAATTAAATAAATATACTGAATTTACATTGATTTTTTTAAAAAAACATTTGAGAAACGATATGACAAAAAACATAAGAACATCTAGCCTGAATAAACAACACTTGACGACGGACTTTGATGACTAATTATTGTTAGTTTTGTCTTATAATGTTTTGTTTATTTGTTTGCTCTTTATTTATTAGGTGTCTGTAGATGTGAGCGCAATTGTCCGTGTCAGTCTTAAAATTCAATCTCAATTGTTTAGGGACGTTAATAATGTGTAGCATTTCAAGCATGTATCGTCTCCTATAATTTTTCTCTTGTTGCAGAACTTTTTTGTCAAAATCAGGAGCGTGTCCAGACTTCGTACAATGGGCTGCTAATGCTGTTTCTTGTTCTAAAGGTTTGTCCAGTGCTTTAAAGTCTGACTTATGTCCTGCTATTCTCGTCCGTAATTTAGTTTTTGTTGCTCCAACATATACCTTTTCGCATAAATTGGATCCGTCACCTTTGCACGGAATTTGATATATCAAATTCGATTTGTCCTGCTTGTCAAGTTTACATTTAGTGTTCGTGTAAAGTGTTTGATGTTTTAAAAGCTATTCTAAACTGGTCCTTATTAAAAATGTTGGACATTTTAAACTTCTCTGAAAAACCGGGAATATATGTCATGCTTTTATAAGTTTTAGGGGGGTCGTTTGTCGTCACTTTTTCGTTTACTGTTCTTTCTTTATGTTTAACAATTTTTTTAATTAAATATTCCGGAAAGCAGTTTTTCTTTAAAATATCTTTAATTTTAATCGCATTGTCCTTATGGAATTTTTTGTCACTTATTTCGAAAACCCGGTTTGTAAAATTTTTAGCTGTATTAATTATTATATTTTTTTTCAGAGAAGTTTAAAATGTCCAACATTTTTAATAAGGACCAGTTTAGAATAGCTTTTAAAACATCAAACACTTTACAACTTAATAACACATAACCATTTTGAAAATTTTTAATGCAAATTTGTTGATCAACCGTTGATGAAAAAACTTTCATTAAAAATTTTCAAAATATTCTTGAGCTTTATCTTAAAAATAAAAATTCCCTTTTCCGATTCCGCGTGAAAATTATCCATGATAGGGCTGATTATGCAAAAAATTCGGAATGTCATAACGCCTAAACTTTTTCCTTTGACATTCCATTGGGAGTGATGTGACATTTCATTTGGGCGTTTTGACCATTATTTATTTTTAAGTTTGGGCGTTACGACATGCCTTTGGGCATTACGACTTTTCTTGATTTTAACTTTCTGACGTGTGGCGATATGACGAAGTGTCGGGCTTTATTGCATATGGTATTCACCCAAAATAAAATGTATTAATGCCCAATGCAAAATCATATGGCCCAAATTACAAAAAAATTTACAACAAATCATAGAGAGCTTTTTTGGGCGTTGTGATATTCACTCCTTTGGGGCTTATGACATTTGGCGTTCGTGTCCGATGGTAGAACTAGCGAAACATGGAACATGGTAGAACTAGCGAAGATATATGCATTTCAGACTGCTCTCTTTTTCTCATAGCCAGAATTGTCAAACTTAAGCATTTTGCTATTCTTGTCTATTTTTGCTTTCATGCTTCGTTTTGACAGTTCCGGCAGTCTGTCTCTCCGAAATGCATCTACCTTCTCTAATTCTACTATGATATTATATAAGCTTGATTCAGAAAAAAATATTGCACGATGTATAGTTAACATTTTATTTAAACTTATAACTAGAGCAACTGTAATTTTTAAATCAAATTAGAGCGAGTAGAGCGTAATTCATTATTAAAATTTATAAACGTCGATAAGTAGAGAACGAGGCTAGGTAACGAGAAAATAAGCTAAATTCAGTATCAACACAAAGTTTATATCAAAGTTTTCAAGTTAAGTGTCAAAGAAGTAGATTTTGGAAAAATACAAATAGTGGGTGGTAAAAGTGGTAGACCACAAAAACGTCGAAAAAGTTATATATCTATCCTTGTCTTGTGGTGAAAAATATCAAAAATACTTAAGAATTTAATTGAAAATATAAATTATTTTTTATAATATTAGGAGTATTTCAAACTTTTATTAATTTTATAAAGGTATTTAAAAAAAAAATGTTCAATTTTAGATGAGAGGTCTTTTTGTGCCTCTTTTATATAAATAATTTTAATAAACTAAGTGTCAAATTCATTTTCTACATTAACTTGTTGTTACGCTTAAAATCCAGCTTCAAACTTTGGAGCCGTGGATATCGTTTTCACCACCACTCGGACAATGCTTTGTGACAAAATGGGAGTGGCTTGTCCATTTATCACGTTAAACTTAAGACTAATATATAATTGCCAGGTAATTTAAATGTATTTTAGGTAATTTATTTAAGATGATATAACTGTTGTTGTTGTTGTTGGTTACTTGCTGATTCGTTACTTAAAATTTCCATATGTTTCAAGCTGTTGATTAGCGCTTCTTCGTTGTCATAAATACCGTTAGAAATTTGTCCGACTGCCTCCGGCATATATCTTGGCTTAAAGACATTGGAATAGGTTTCGGTGGAATCGCACCCTAAGCCTTGCTTACTTTGGTTGACTGCTCCATAGTATGTTGAGGATTCCAGAGAAGTTGGAACTGTTTTGAAAGCAGGTGTATTCTTGCCACTATCTGCGTGGTATGCAGCTTGGGCTGCTATATCAGGATTCTTGGAACAACTAGGAGTATTTGTTTCAAAAGTTGTGGGAAGGTGATGTGGTTGCTGATGGGCAGCCAATGCAGTAGTCGCGTCTTGTCGCTGCCGTATCGAGTCGACAACGTCGAACAAGTTTTTAGCATCCATAGCCAACACCAGTGCAGATGAAAGCATGCTCTTGCGATATTCAACATCCAGCGTTGTTTCGCTGTACTGTTGAGCCAGTCGTAGAGCAGCTACCAATTCGTGCATGTCTTTTGTCAAAACTTTGTGGGCCATGGCCAACTCCTTGTGAGCCTGGAGTGGGAAACTAGATGAAGCGTGATCTACTGACGACAACAATTGACGCAACTGCATGCCAACACTGCGCACCAAGTCCAGATATTGCTGAGCATTTGCATTCTCCACACAATGGGACAGTTCCATCACCGCCTTGACTACTTGGGTGGTCGCCACATACACAGCATCATTGGAACGATCGGGAGTAGTGCGAGTATTTTTTGTGGCTTCAGTTTTGGTTTCGTTGCGAGCTTCTGGTACCCCAACGTGACCCACAAGAAACGTATTAGAGTTTTCGAACCTGTTGAGTGTGCCATGGTTAGAGGAGCGCGAAAGCAAGCCATCAAGTTCACCAGTCGAAGTGATCAAACTGAGACGTTTCTCCGACACTGGATTAGTGTAGGCCGCCGGATTTATGCCACGATTTTCATTCTCTGTCATTAGACGCGCCAGTACTGCGGGATTCTGGGCAACGATGTAGGTTTGGGGACTAGATTGTGTTTCTTTGTCTCTATCCAACGACTGCTGGTGTTGCAGATGCTGATGATGATGAAGACCGACTGGTTTTGGTTTTGGTGGCGGCTGCTGTGGATCCAAATTATTCTGATCCCAAATTAACGCTGCCGCATCACGCCCATTTTCTTTACGCATTGCTTTGGAATAGTTTATCTTTTCTTCTACTAGAATTTCATACAAAATTTCTTTGATATTTTTAAAATTTGGACGTCGCAGTGGCTCATAGGACCAGCATTGCGACATCAATGAATAGAGACGCGGCGGACAATCATTGGGCAAAGGTAAACGCTCACCATTTGCTAGTTTAGTGATTATGTCGCTATTTTTAATGCCCTGAAATGGTTTGACACCCAACATCAGAATCTCCCAAACACATACTCCAAACATCCAGACATCACTGGCTGTTGTAAAGCGACGAAAATTAATTGACTCTGGTGCCATCCACTTGATAGGCAGCACACACATGCTGGATTGGTAGTAGGAAGTTTCGGAGACCCAACGTGAGAGTCCAAAGTCGGCCAGCTTAATGCATGTTGGTGAGCTAACTAGAACATTTCGTGCTGCTATATCGCGATGAACAAATTTTTTAGACTCCAGATAGCTCAAAGCTGTTGACAATTGATAGCAATAGAGTAGCAGCGTTCCACGCTTTAAGGTATCACAATTAGCCTTGAGGTAGGATCTAAGCTCGCCATGCCGCGCCAATTCCATGACAATCCAGATAGGAGAACTGCTGCAGATACCGATGAGTCGTATGATATGTGGATGATCGAATTTCTGCATTATGTATGCCTCTTCTAGAAACTTTTCTGTTTTCTCCTCATCGTCATCCGCCTTGCAAGTTTTCACCGCCACATAAATTGTTGTTGCTGGCTTTGTATCGTTTTTATAACGAATACCATTCTGCTCTGATTTGTAAACAAGTGGTGCTGGCTTGATGTGATAGGCCCCAATATAGACATCTCCAAATTGACCAACACCAATAGTTTCACTCAAAGTTATTTGAGAACGTTCCAGTTCATAGTTGCGTCCTGTTGGTGCCGCATAGTCATCTTCTTCGTCTATCAAATTAAGTTCAGCGTAGTCTTCATTGAGTATAGATTTGATGTCGTTCGAGTACGATGCACTGCTTGTGGCTGCAAATGATTGCGTCATTGGAGAGCTGCCGCCAACACTGTGATCTTTGTTGAGATTTATTACTTCGTAGGCCGTGGATTCCATCGTTTCACGCGAATTCATCATTTTAATATATTATGAGATTTTGTGTATTTATTTTCTGACTACGGGCCAGATCAACCCTTGGGTCCTGTGTATTTACTATGTTCTGCACACTTTACTATCGTTCGTGGTGTTCGTTCATAAATGTATTTAATAATTGTCAATAAAAAAGTCGTGGTTAAAAGTAAAACATTTGTTTGTTTCGGACACACACCTAGGAAAAAAAGAATTCAATTATAAATTGTTATCACTTAAAATTTATAAGAAATTTCCATTACAATTTGCTCCTCCTTATTTTGTGTGCACTGGGTTTGTTTTTTTTTACACAAATGACAGTTCTGCATACAAGTAGAGCTGCCACCACAACCAATTTAATCATAAGAAATAAATAGCTTCGATTTAATAGGGGTATTCAAGATCCAGAGCTCTTGTTAAAAAACGTAATGGTACCAATAAAGAGCTCTACAATAACAAAATACACGTACTGTTGAACTTGTGATATTATGCACAAGAGCTACCTGTACTATATTTGTTGTGCTCTTGAGCTCTTTTTTGCATTTTGCTATTTTTGACAGTAAATAAATAGAGAAGGTGTGTTGCCTTAACAACAAATAACTCGCACACGTAAATAATCGCATAAATCACAAATACATTTTAAAATACAATTTATTTTAATATAAAAAATAATTCAAAAATTGATATTGAATAATTCGCATGCAATATTTGATTGCATGCGAACTGTCAAATTGAATTTCATTATATCCAGATTTCATGCTTTAATATTAAGGTGGGCACTTCATCTCATAAAATTGCATTTTGGAATTACTTGTAAGAGTTTATTAATGTCATAATGCCTTTCATTCGTCATTCCATTTTATGTTTTTTCATTTTTTTAAAGCTTTTACAATATATTTTGCTTGAAAAGTTCTTAAAAATGTACACACTCACATATTTTATTGAAAAGCTATGAAAGATATGAAAGCTCATATGATGAAATTAATATCTTGAAATATTTTTTGAGCTCATCTCATGAAATTCTCTCAAGAAATGATATGAGCAGTCTATGCTTCCGATATTGCTCAAGAAATTCAATTTGACAGTTCGCATGCAATAAAATATTGCAAGTGTAGACACTGTGTAAAGAACAAGTAACCGTTGCTGGCGAAAAACAGTGTTATTGATGTTTATGTGCTATTTCTGTAATGTTCTGTTTAAGCTGACTTTTTATTTTATCTAAATTGCTTGTTGGTTTAAATTGTTTTAATCATAATGTGGCTGGAGGGTTAATAATTTATTAAACAAATATACGAAAACTATAAACACTTACTTAAAATTATGAAAATAAAATCTAAAAATAATATTTTTTAAACTTGGGTGAAATAGTCAATAAGTTTAATGATCTATTAAATTATAACATGAATTAAATTGCGAGCTTTAGATCAAGTAAGATTTTAAGTGAAAATAGCCACCTTTCAGTTAGAACACTAGCTTCTCGCGAAGCAAAAAACTCGTTTCATTTCTATGGTGCATTGTCCCCTTTCACATAGTTCAAGAATTGAATTCAATTTTTTTACGTTCTCTTTTGGACTTGACGAAAGCTTTCACATTTGTCAAGAATTGAATTCAATTGCATGTCATCTATGCTTGCTTTCTCAAAAACAAAAGCGATTGCATCAACAGCTAAGGCCTTTTCCACACTTGGTCAACGCAACTCCAACTCAAGTTGCTAGCCTGTGTATTTATACCGAAACCTTCAGATTAAGCAACTTACTCGCAACAAGTTCTCGACACGTTCTCAACCTGTTCAACGCAACGCGGCTTTCCGAAATTTTCATCGGCGACGTGTTGCATCTGTTTGTTTGTTTTTTGAATTCAAGTATTTATTGTATAGTGCAGTAGGCTGTATATTAGTCAAGGTGAATAAGCTTATAAATTAGTTCCTAATAGAATCTAAAAGAAGAAGAAATAGTTCACAAGATGAATGAGCAAATATTAAATATTAAATTAATGAGTTTTTATATTTTAACAATTATTATATGTTGCATGAATTTTGAAGCAAGTCTGAAAGCATTCGGTTTATAGTTGCATTGCTTTTCAACTTTTTCGTTGTTGCGTTGAAGTTGTGTTCGAATTGCGTTGGCCAAGTGTGGAAAAGGCCTTAAGGCCCAGTTATAATAGACCTAATGTAAAGTAACGTAATGTTGTCAACTGTCATTGTGTCGGGACGTAATGTAAGAAAACGTTGTAGCAATTATAATAGGCAGTAGCCAGGCAGTTGTTTGTCGTAAATAATTGCACGTTCCTGTACAAATACAATTAAATCTTCGTCATCCATAGCTGTGGATACATAAAACTATCACATTAATAACGAAAACTCAACAAAAAGCGTAGTTCAACAATATAAAATAGCGCAATAATCGAATCTAACCTCAATGTTTAGTTGTTCTTTGAACAGACGTAATGTAAAGTAACGTAGAAATCGAAATCCAACGGATCTTTACGTCCCGTTACATTACGTTACTTCCATTATAATCACTTGTATAAGAAAAGTATTGATTGAAACAGTAAGTGACAGAACACACTGCTGCAGTGGCATTTCACTACATTACGTTACGTCTATTATAACTGGGCCTTTAAAATTAAATAAATATCAGTTGCAGTCGCATTAAGTTGGGAGCCTGTTAAGTTGGGAGCAGAAAAAAGTAGACAGGTTGCTGGCGGAGCGACTGCAGCGGTGTGAATCTCGAAGACGTATCTTATACTACACTAACATTGGACCAAATGACTCATTTGGTCCACTATAAACGTAGTTTTACATTAGATTGTGGCAATGGATCCTTTAAAGCAACACCGGCTACTGTGATAGTCTTTGTTTTAGTGCAGTTTTGCTATTAATCTAATAAAAATAACAGTATTTTATAAATTTCACCAAAAATTAACTTTTCTATCAATCACTAAAATAAAACAGCAGTTGTTGATGAAACATTGAAAGTGGAAACGGTATGGCAATCAATTGACAAATAAGTTCAACGTTATTCTTTAGCATTCGATTTTATGTCAGTTTTTGGGTTGTAATGAAAACGTATTTGACGTAATTTGGTTAAGATGCCTACTGACATCAGTGTTTACTCAACATGAGTAAATGATCAGTATCAGTTTCCGCTACTCTGTGTTCCTGCTGAACGGTATGTTACATTTTTTGTCATCGCAGAGGTTTCTGAAAATAAATAGATAAAAAGTAATCAATAAGGATATTTAGATTTGTAAATATCTTAAGCGTACATTATACTACGTTTACATTGGACCAAATGACTCATTTGAAATGAGTCATTAAAAAGTGTTTAATTTTTTAGTATCGTGTAAGCGCCCCAATCATAGCATCCCTGGTTCGATAACTTAACTTTAAAGTCAAAAGGAGTTATCGAACCAGGGATGCTATGATTAAGGTGCTTACACGATACTACAACAGTAAACACTTTTGAATGACTCATTTCAAATGAGTCATTTGGTTCAATGTAAATGTAGTATTATACGAATAGTATAATACTACATTTACATTGAACCAAATGACTCATTTGAAATGAGTTTTTATAGCATTTAATAGCATTATAGCATAGTCAAATCGTATTTATAGCATTTGTTATTGTTGAAACTGTAAGCACTCCGCCATATCACTGTCGTATTCAAAATATATGCAACCCTGTGATGTATGTAATATGGCGACTGTAGACAGAGCATAAAAATACGAAGTATAAAAAACACATCCAAGGGCTACTTTAATTTACGCGATTTTGTACGTTGCGCTTGCAGGCAAAACAACAACAAATCAAAATATGCTTACGTAAATTGGAGTACAAATAAAAAATCGTACAAATAGCAGACCAGCGTATTCAAACTGTAAATAGCCTTAATAAAATCAATAAAATTTTTCAACTGTCAAACTTTCAACACGTTGAGTATATAAAGCTGAAAAATAAATCGCCGATAGAACATTGTTTAACACCTGTTGAGCTAATCAGAAACTGATCAGACGCGTTCAACTAGTGCACACGAAATCATGATTGCTTGTTTGAATTTAATTTTGACTGCAACTGTAGTGCCCTCTACGAGCAATTTTTCTTGCCGTTCCTTTGAGAAAATTTGTTATCGCGATTATATTAAGGCGAAAGGAACACAGCTAATAAATAGATAAAACTTCACGTTCCTACTTCAAGGTTAATGAAGTTTCAAAGCATGTGTGATGCCGCAAAGCTAAATTTACAGTTATTCAGACTGGCGTGACAGCATGTAGTATCGTCTGAACCCCGCTAATTGCACAACAGACGGTACCGATTATCGATTTATTGTTAATATCGTTTAACATTTATTCATCCTTAAAATCGCTAAATTTTCTTTCATTTCAAAAATCTTGGAAATTTTTGTTTCGATCACAAAATAAATTGCTTAAACTACCATAATAAATGGAAGGTTTAGTTAATTATAGTAGTGAAGATGAACAAGATGAGAAAAACTACAAATCAGCGGTAAATATTTTGCAGTTGATTTTGTTCACAATTATAAATTAAGTTTGGTATGAAAATTAAAAATGGCGTCTGTGAAAAAAATTTTTAGTAGAAATTTTATACTTTTCAAGCACTTTTCAAAATGCAAATTTTGGCGTAAAAAGTGGTTTGTAGTTGATATAACATGCATATTTATATATAAATAATAGAAAAAATAATTATATATAAATATGTATTTCAATATTTATTTTAGCAGTATTGCAAAACTTATTTGGCTTCTTTAATAATTATAATTTATAGCTATGATAAATTTATTTTAGTTTAAAAAAATAACATAATTTGCTGTTTCTGAATAGTTGCGAAATTCATTTAGGCTGAACGCGGCACTCACTTTAGACGCACCCCTCCAACCCATGCAGCTGAACACATGCGTCGTCGTGGTGGCAATGGGGTAGGCAGCAGCGCAGTACCCTGCGCTAACACTAGTGGTGGAGGACGCGGCTACAAAGAAGAGGTAAATATTTTAAAAATAACGTGTTTCTTAGCATCTATTTATAAGTTTTGGAGTATTTAGTTGTAGTGTCTCAATTTGCTGATCTGTGTTTTTGTTATGTTTACGTTCTGTGAAAATTCGTATATAAGAAATGTACGAAAAGTGGAGATTACTATAAAAGTGCGCTCTTTCCAAACATTTTTGATAGGATTCATTCATTGTTAAGTACTAATTGCATTAAGTTTCATGACGTGAACAATTAAATATTTTAATTTTGGCAAATATAAAAAATTTTATATGAAAAGATCTATTATCATTCCTAAATGAACAATATTTCGGTTCTAGATTCGTATTGCAGAGTCAATCGGGTCCTATTTTCATATATCCAAATGAGTAGTAGCTTCTAAAGTTACCTTAGCTACTTTATTGAAAAGTTTCCTTTGTCTGCAAAGAACTTGCTATCTTTCAATGTTGAATCATCTTTATCAAATTAAGATGTAAGTCGATTTTTACTTCATTATTTTCTTATATTGGAATATGCAAAAATTTGTTTTTTGTCAGCGTTAAAAAATTGCTCCTCCATTTTAAATGGTGACATAGTTGGTATACATTTCTCTTTCTTAATTTATACAATATTCAAAAACTGAGTTATATTTATCAAATGAAAATTTAAACAGTGTACATTTTCCTAACTAAAATTTCTGGTAGTGGCATACTTATTGTTTGTTGAATGATGTCGATCCCCAACTGTAAAATTGTTGAAAAATCTCGTAAATTTTTTAATATTGCAAATATTTTTTATTCATCTATTTTTAACTTTATCTAACGAATTAATTTTATTAATTTTATTTTATTTAATGTTGGTTTGGATAACTATTTGCTCTGGATTGAAAGAAAAAGTTTAACTTATTTCTTTTATATTTTACGTAGTTGATGATGGCAATATATATCTGTAATAAAAAATTCATCTAATCCTTTTATGTGTTATTGTAAAACAAATTAAATGTTCTTGCCCAAGAAGATTTTCAATGCAGGGTGATAGTTTTGTTATAGCCCCTACTACTTTATACTTGTAAAGGGTATATTAACTTTCACTCCATTTGTAACGCCGATAAGGAGGCGTGGCAGATATACAAAAGTGTATACATTCTGGCTCAGCATCACCTCCTGAGTCGATTTCGTCATGTCGGTTTGTGATTTCGATAGCAGATCTAATTTCAGAGCGAAAATCGTAATTTTTATCGTGACGAAATATTTCTATAGGTACTATTATATAAAATTTAAGTGAAAATTTAACGTTGCGACTTTACTCCAAAAGTACTGGGCCGATTTTTATGAAAAAAAAATAAATTTGCCGTCCCAAGCTGCCACGTATGGCTTATTCGTTGTCTTTTGACGCGTTTGTGTTGCGAGAGTTTCCATAAACTCCATATTGCTCTCTATTTGTCTCTTTCTCTTCGTGCTCAGCTTGCACAGCGCAACAAAAAAAAAACTTAACCGAATCACATAAAAATTTGTCAAAATCAAAATTAGGTAAAAACTAGGACATGTGAAAAAATTGTCCCGTCTTTAAGGCGTTATGGAGGTTTTAAAAAAAATGTCCGTGGCGAAGCCTTATAAAAAAATCCTTATAAAAGGTTTTATTCAAAAGTAGAGATCAAGTTAGAAATGAGCAAAATCGGATAAAAACCACGCCTACCTCACATACCAAGTGACTTTTTTACTAAAAGGATAAAATCTTTTTAAATTATACAAAATTTAATCTAATGACTTCAAAATTTTGCATATAAGCTTTAACACACCTACCTTCTATACAAATTCATTTTATGAATATGGTAAATGTCATTACATTCCAAAAAAATTAGTATAATGACTTTAATTTTCGCAAAGAAGTCACAATCAATCTTAACAATACACTCGACAGAATTTGGTAAAAAATATGAAAATTCCGCCTATCTCCCATACAAAGTGACATCACAATCATCACAATAGTAAAATTTTTATAAATTCAAAAAAATATGATTGTTTTATTTGATATTTGCTTGACACTTAATTTTTGACAATACGTATGTACTTTGAGTTTCAAATTTTAAACATTTGAATAAAAACCACGCCCCATAAAAGTGACGTCATCAAAATAATACAACATTGAAAACTTCGAATGAGCTAAAATACCACTAGGGGGGTATTTTGACTTCCACCTCCAGTCGAAGATAATTCCTTGCTAGGTTTTCACTTAAATCAAATTTACATTCTTATATTTATAGAGATCATTAACATTGCAGTGGAAAAAAATTGTGCCTTATATAAGTAAATTTTCTGTTAAATTCTTTTTATCATATATGATATTTCACATATTTTCACATATTTAATATATGTGTGTATTAAATAAAAAACTATATCGTATATGATAATTTGCGCACTTGCGTGCCAACTGTTGTTTCAAAATTTATTAGAAAGCAGCATTTGCCTAAGTCTCTGGCGGTTATTTGCATAGACGATATATAATACAACTTATATTAAAAAAAAAAATGGCAACCCCAAGTCTTTTATCATATCATATCATATCATTCAAATATAAGACTTTTTATAGGTAATGTTTTCATTAAAAAAAGGTTATAAGTAATTTTAAACCACAAATATATAGAAAAAAATAGAAATCTTTAAAAAAAACCCGTTGAAGAGTAATTTAATAATTTATTTATAATACAACAGGATAAAAATTAATAATCAACAAATTAATAATTTTTAAATTTAAAACTTGAAGCAAGACATTTATGGATAAACAAAAAATAAATATTCAAAAAGACATCAATTAACGAACTATAATCAACATATCAATACTAACTTATTTTAAAGATAATAAATAATAGAAACTAAAAGCGGAAGGATAAAGGAAAGAAAGTAGGCTCAGAATCAAAGATAGGTAAGAATAGAATTGATGTAATAACGAACAAATATTATATCTTAATATATAAAAGGCAAGCACGTTGCTCCGTATAATATCTCTTAAACTGTTCTCAAAAATGTTCAGCTGAAAGTATGCACATCTTAATACATAAATGGCAAGCATGCTGCTCCGCACACTGTATTCTCAAACTGTAATTATTTTTTTGACAGTAAAGCACTTTTACAAGGCATACTGTTCTCAAAAATGTTGAGCCTGAAAGTATGCACAGAAAATATATTTGATACTTATCAGCAGTGTTGGGCAAGAATAATAAAAATAAAAAATAGTAAAGTTTGATTATTCAAAAGTTTGAATAAAAAGTATTTGATTGAATTTTTATTTTCGAATGAAGAATAAAATTTTTTTTTTATATATTATTTGTATTCATTATTCAATTTAACTTCAAACAGTTTTTCTAATAGCGGAATATTTAGATAGACAACCTTGCAATGTGTCGGCGTCCGCAAGATATTTTAGTAACTTTAAGAACCAGCTTTGAATTTAAGAACTTGTATAGAAAGAAAATAGTACTTGTTACCTCGAGTTCGAGTACATTAGTGGATAAGAAAACACATCGTTGCTAAGACTTTCTAAGCTTAAATATATGGATAACAGCTTGTTTCAAATGGGAAACAAAGTTTTATTAAGAATTCCACGTTCCTTTAATTTTAACTAAAAGAGGCTCACACTTAAAACTAGAAGCACTCACGTTGTGGCCATCACATCATATTCCTTATTTAAAATGATTACCCTATTTATCATGGTGGTAGAAGAAAAAAATTTAGAGATGGCACTCAGTTAACGAGGAACTTAATAGATGACCCTAATAAATAGATAACTTAATAGAGATTTTCACAATATTCCGGATCAATTTACTAAATTTTTTTTGCTAAAAATAGCCAGTGGTCGAAATTCTACCTTTTTACTGTGACCATCGACACTGTGCTATGAGATCGCTTTCGTTCTCAGATGAGCGTAGAAAAGCATTAAAAAACGAATCTATTTCTATTTTCAGTTTGCCGCTCAGTGCTAGCCAACGACTTTTTATACAAAAATACGTTGTACTGAGAAAATCCACAGTTTTTGAGATATGGCAATAATTTTGATGTCATATAGCGGAAAATTTTTTAATATACTATTCGTGAAAAATATTACAAAAAAAAGCTATCGTATACTGCTATTTTTCTCAACCAAGGACTTTTCATACAAAAATACGTTGTACTGAGAAAAGCTACAGTTATCGAGATGTCGCGACATGTCGTCGGGGACATGTCGTCATAACTTTAAAAATAACGGGAATTTTTCAAAATTTACTGATTGTAAGAAATTTCACAATCCCAATATATATTCGCACATGTTACATACAAAAATGCTTATTGTAGGGTATCCGTAAGAGATAGTGAGAAATGTCTGGCATATTTTTCTGGCATCTCAGCAATGTCTAAAATTTCTTCTTACACCGTGTTTTTCCATCTCTTATAGCTTAGCTTTTGTTTAAGAAATTCTGTTTTGAATGATCATATTTCAGTTCAAAGGTCACAAAAAGTATTAATTTGAAATAAAAATTATCCAAATCGGTTGAGAAACTCGGAAGCAAATGGTACCGAACAGTTTTTCCTACGCCTATTTATATATAGATTTTTATTCAAACACAAATTCAAATAATGAATAACAAATAAAAGTTTTGAATAATTTATTTGAAATTCAAATAAAGAATAAAATAAAAAATACTTGATACTGAGTTCTGATTGAAAAAATAAAGAATATTAATTGTTATTCGTTACTTGAATAATTTTTTATTGAATAATGCCCTACACTGCTTATCAGTGACTATATTGGGTTTTTACAATAGTACGTTTTTGATCTACTTCTTTTCTCATGATTTTGTAAAAAAGTTATGACGAATTTAATGAAATTCTTTTGATTCAATTTGAGTCGATTGTACCAAAAATATAATTGTATCAGCCGTTTACATAAAGATTTGTTTGATTGACCAAACTCGACTTTTTGCATTTTTACACTTGAACTAATTTTTCAACACTACTTCAATACTTAAAGTGTTAATTAAAGTGGTACATTTGTATTTTGCAAAAATCAAGTGAATAAAAATTCAAGCTTTAAAAAGGGAAAAAAGTGATTTTGGCAAATGGCGGTAGGACAGGCTTTTATACTAGTAATATAATAATAAAGAATAACAATAATATGTTAGAGAAAAAAGGTTGAACGAAAAGTTTAAATTTGGCCTTGAGTGCAACTATGTGTTGTTAGATAAAATTAAGTTACAGATTTTTGTAACTTTTTCTCCCGGGAGTTCTAATGAATATTGGCGGTTAATAAACAAAATTGCATTAAAAATTTCCAAAAAGTTTTTGAACTTTATCTTAAAAACGGAAACTCCTTTTTACAACTCCCGGGAGAAAATTTTTTATGATTTGGCTGAATAACTTGTTGAGTAAAAATGCATTTTTTTCATGCAAAAAAGATGAAGGTTTATTCCATCTTTTTTCCCAAGCTTCCTTTATTCTCACAGTTCCAGCTGAAGAGTTTACTTGTGTTCTAAACTCTAATTTGTGGACCAATAATATATTCGTTTCAGAGTTTCAGCGTTAGTATAAGTCTAGAAGGACGACTCAAGCATGCACAAATAGCCTAGCCTATCCCTTTACTATCAAAATGTAAGGGGGATTACGCTCTAAGACACGAGACATATTTTTTAATGTCTCAGAATTTCTCTGAGGATATTATCGCATTGACTGAAAACGGAAGCATTATAGACTAAGAATTGTTTGATAACAGTTTTGAACTATATAGAAAGGACAGACACGCTGGCAATACTTCTGCTGTCGCTAGTGATGTCTTATTAGCTGTTAGGAACTCTTTCGTTTGTTCCAATATTGATATTCTCTGCCCTTCTAATATAGAACTTATATGCGTTAAGGTTGTGCACTGTAATTCTAATGTTTATGTTGTAATGATTATGTTTCTCCAAAGCAGTGTGGAAGTTTATGGAAGCCTTGCGGATTGCATAGAATGCGTTATAAATATTCTTGACGTTAATGACGAAATTTTACTGTTGGGTGATTTTAATCTGTCTGACCTGAAATGGGAATCTTCTGTTGATGATACATATTTGTTTGCATCTAAATCGAAGACACGCCAAGAGCATATATTTAGTTTAGGTTATTCAGTCTATGGTCATTCAATCCCTTACAGACTAGAGAAATTATAAAATATGTTTTAAATTATAATTATGCATATTAAAAGTATATAAACAAAAAATCAAAAACTTAAGTTAAACTATACTAGTAACATTGGGACTTAGTAATAAACATTTTAAAGTCGACTCTAAATTTAGGCCCTTATTTTGAGCCGCGTTCGATCTTTGACTGTAGTCGGATGGCCTGGTCGAACGAATTTGCATTTGGTATTATAACGTGCTATCGACAAAGAGAAGCGCTATTGTGAATTTCGCCCATTTGGTTTGTTCTTGGTAGTATATTTCTATCAGCTGATCGTAATACTTACATTTTAAACAATTATTGCTCAGCAAACATCGCATCGAAAGCAAAATTCTATTCGACTGAAAATTCGATGAACAACGAACATTTCGATAGGGTTGCATTGCTTGCTCATAATAAGAACTTAACGTTCGATACTCGTTCGATAACCAGCGAAGATCGAATGTCGAAAGCAACTAATAATAAGGGCCTTTATTAAAAGCTTCCGAAAAATCTGTGTAAAGGGCATCAATTTGAAAACCTGATTCTTAAGAAGAAATAAAGTAATTAGAAAAAAGGGTAATGTTTGTAATGGTGGACTTTCTAGCTACAAACCCATACTGCTCAGGAGATATACACCCTTTTCAAGAAAACGAAGTTTCTGCTTGATAATTAACTCAAACAGTTTTGAAACATTTATTAATTTGTAAATAGGACGGTAATTGCAAACATAATTTTTTTGTCCAATTTTACAGATTGGAATTATGGCAATGTCTTAAATATCTGCAATCTTCCACAACCGTTATTTTCGGACTTAGTTGAGACTTGGAAGAGGGACAATGCACTGAGAACATCCTCAATTGATACAGACATAGAGCCAATATCAAGTCTTTGTTGATAATATATGTTCTGACTTACAACAAAGTAAGTTTATTTATTTATTTATTTATTCTTCGTCAAGCAGAGTCCAAGCTCTTATAGACTACTGAAGATTATGTACATATGAGTTAATTTACAATAATGCTTATTAAATAGAACATGTTAATATTTATATAATTATTTACATTGAGGAAATAGAAAAATAAACAAAAATAGTAAAAAATACAAAATTTGAGTTCATAAATTGAAAAAGATTTAAAAAAAAAAAAAAAAAAAAAAAGGAAAAGAAGATCAAGGCACACGAGCCATAATGCTTAGTACGAGATTATTTTTAAAAGTAGTTCTAGAAGTATTACAAAATAGGTCAGCTACATTAATCAATTCATTGGTTTCCTGAATACAGCGTGCCATAGGCATATTACGATAATAATTTGAACTATGGAACGACTCATGGAAGTGGAATTGACTACGAAGATACCGAGAAGGAGTATAGAAGTCCAGCTGAGAAAGCATTTCGGGGCATTGAATGTTATGATTTATAAGATCCCAAATAAGCATAACAGAGAAAATCTTGCGACGAACAGAAAGAGGGGTGAGGCCAACTAAGGCACACCGGGTACTATATTGAGGCACTGAGGGTAGGTTCCAATTTAATTTGTGCCACATGAATCTAGTGAAATTACGTTGGACCGATTCTAATCTGTTGGTGTGAAGTTGGTAACAAGGGTTCCAAATCGTTGAGCAATATTCAAGATGCGGACGCACTAATGAGGAATAAAGTGTCTTAAGAGTATAAGGATCAGAGAAATCTGTTGAATTTCTTTTTAGAAAGCCTAACATTGAGTTTGCTTTAGCAATAATTAGTTCGATATTATTTCTGAAAGATAGTTTCGGATCCAGTAGAACACCCAAGTCTTTTTTGCAGGACACTCTTTCAAGAGAAGTAGAATTAATGGAATAGTTCCAAAAGATAGGTGAGGAAGACCTAGAAAAAGTAAGACACTGGCATTTTGAAATGTTAAGTGGAAGATTATTAATAAGTTGTATTTATAATAGTCGTGAAAGGCTTCTTGACCTGGTCTGACTACAGGCAGCAACAATGTGATTGTTAAGAGGGCCCTTCATGCTCTAACTTCTGTTGATGACTACCATCCACCACTGAGCATATGGTACAAGTCCGACAGAGAAAGTATAATGAATTCCAGTTCAATAGATAAAGTATTAAAAATTTAAAAAAAAGCTGACTTTTTTTTAATTGGAATCATTTACTTCTTAGTAAAATACTCAGGATTCTCATCTAAGCATGTAAACATGCAAAACATTAAAATTTTTATGAGCGATAAAGAGTAAAAAGTGTAAATGTCGACAAAATGACAGCTTTATTAAATTTTAAATCATTTAAAAACCTTTATTAACATAGAAAAGTAAATGATATGTGTATTTACTTCAACTACTTTGAGTATGCCATGATTAGCGCCAAAGGCAACCCCTTATTCACACACGTAGATTTACATGCTAGTTTATACTACAAAATGGGCTCTGAAATGATGTAAACTCACGCCCATACAAATTTTGACAAACAGCTTACGTGCATGTAAGTTACAAGGCTTACGGGCCAGTTACATGCTTAGGTGAGAATCCTTACTGTAATTTTAGAATATGTTAATGGCAATAGTCTTGAAGATTAAATTAAATTTTTTGTGTATGAAATCTTTGTGTATGAAATCATTGCCTCAAATTTGCAAAAAATTGTGCTTACTGTACACAAAGTAATTAAAGACTCTTCGCAACAACAGAAAGAGGGCATGGAGAAAATATGTATACCTTAGACTTAAATGACCAATAACCTACAAGCGTTTGTTTCTGGGTTTTGAAAGCTGCTTCAGCTACCTTGTATCACAATTATTGAGACAGTATTAAGCTGAGAATATTGTCTTATTCAAAGAAATTTCGTGGTTTCATAAACACAGAGAAAATCCGATGGATTCCCTTCATAATTTAAAACTTTTGATGGATTTACTGAGGATCCCGTCATTATTTGTGACTTATTTGCCAATCTCTTTAAAGAGTAATTTTTCCATATTCATTTAATTCTGATGAAGGGTACTTTGAATAGATGAATTCTACAACCAGGGTATCAATGGATCCTATTTCCTTTACTTCAGAGGTTATTTTAAATTTTAAAATTTAAAGTACATATATCGGATCGATCGATGAGGATTTAAGTGCTGTGCCGTTCTTAGCCAACCACTGACTATGTTATTCAATAAATCAATTAGCAAAAGTAATTTTGCACTTTTTTTGAAAAAAATCTTTAGTTATAAGTCCTTATAGAAAAGGTTGTAAGAATGATATAAATAACTAGAGGCCTTTCACTAAACTCTCGTCGATTCCAAAACGTTTTGAGCGACTCGTGTATAATCGTGTGAAAATTAATTTCGGTGAAGTCATAACAACTCGTCAGCATGATTTTCTTACTAGCAAATCCACTGTGTCTAATTTCCTCGATTTCACAGCATTCTGTTTAAAATCTTTTGATTCTGGTAGCCAAGTCGATTGTATTTACACTGAATTTAGCAAAGCTTTTGATAAATTACCACATAATCTAATTTTATTTAAACTTAAGTTAATGGAATTTCCACAATAGTTTGTGAACTGGATCATATTGTATTTGATGGAGGCGTGTTGTCTTCTGAATTTGTGGCAGAATCGGGTGTTCCTCAAGGAAGCCACCTGGGTCCACTTCTGTTTATTTTGGCAATTAATGGTGTTACTCACATCATCAAACACTCTCATTTGCTTATATATGCAGATGATATTAAAATATACGGAACAATTGATTTGAAGACAATTCAGACCTACTCCAGTCAGACTTGAAAAGCTTTGAGGTTTGGTGTTCTAAAAATAATATGTTTTTAAATCTAGATAAATGTCAAACTATGACCTTTTCGCGTAAAAGGAACCATTTAATTTTTGATTACAAATTTAAAGATGCTGCTTTAAGTCGTGTAACTACCGTAAAAACTTTGGTATATGCATGGATTCTAAGTTATCGTTTAGTATTCATGTTGATAACATTTGTAAAAAAAAGCATCTTCAATGCTTGGTTTTATAAAACGCTAGGCCAAAGAGTTTGCTAGTTTAATAACAACGCTGTATTATTCAATTGTGCATCCTCACTTGTAGTACGCAAGTTAAGTATGGTGCCCACATTACAATGTGCGTGTTGATAGAATTGACGGAATTCAAAAACTACACTTTTAACCTTCCTCCAAATTCGGATCGTTAAAGATTGTTAAAACTTCAATCTTAAAGTGAGCAAAGGAAATCTGCTGATATTGTCTACTTACGCCAACTCATAACTGGTGTATTCGATTCTCCAGAACTTTTTTCTCTTATAAATTGTAACACTAACCGTAGAAGCAGTAGAAACTCTAACAATTTGATTTAATTACAATTTAGTAGAACAAATTCTATGTTAACTGCTTCATTAAATCGCATGAGTACCTTTGTTAACAACTGTAGCTTTTTGTATGTTAACTTATCGAAAGGTCAACTCAAAAGTAGATTGAAAACTAATGTATGATAAGATCTATGTAAACGCATGGTTAGTTGTTATGTCTTGTGTTATCTCTGAGCCCAACTCGTATTATGGTTGGTAAATTTTTCTTACTTTTGATTGTCTTGGATCGATATCACTTTTATCGATATCGGCGATATTTCAATGATATTTGATTTGATTCTTAAAATGATCTAACGGGGAGAAAGTGCGAAAAAGATGTAGTTGCTGAACTTTATTGTTTTTTAACGTTATAATTTTCGGTGCCTTGGAACTTTAAAATACCTTTAGAAATATAGTTTTTAAACAAGAAATTTGCAATAAAATGCTAATCCTTTTTTTCGTCTTCTATCTAATATATAAAAATCTCGTGTCACGGAGTTTGTGGTCGCACTCCTCCGCAACGGCTCGACCGATTTTTAATGAAATATATATATTTATATATTTGGTAGGTATGTAAATAGGTCGTAAAGTATTTTTCACCATCCTACCATCATACCATCCACCATCCTACTTTTGTATGATGGATTTGATTTTCAAGAAATTTTTAGAGAAACTAAGACAACATCTTGAGAGTAATCCTGTGGAGTTTGGTGTTGATCAGATAAGGGGCATAGTACCTCCCATACAACCCAAATTTGCGATATCGAGTAGCTTTGGAGTTATAGGTCACACAGCCTCGGGATTTAGTATTCGACCTCAATTTTCACATACAGTTTCACTATATTGGTAATTTAGTGAAACTAACAAATATAAAATAAATTACTTTTTTGTGCCTGCTTATTCCTTATTATGGGTAAAGGTTTGAAAATTAATATTCCTTAAAAGATGTGTTGATTATCCATTTTTTCCTCATCCAATGCCAAAATGTACAAACAAATTTTAGAAAAAACAGAAAAAGTTCTTCGTAAAAGGACTCAGTTAAGGCAATTAAAGAAAAGTTCTTGATTGACAGGCAATCTTTAGCTGTGGCATAAATATCTTGACATTTTTATTCATCAAATGTATAATTGTCAAAAATAATATCATATCATATTATCAATATATTATTCTCGACAAATGGTCACTTATGCAAACTGGAAACTCTTCAGAAGAGATTACTGCCATTAGTTTGTAAGCACAGTTAATTAAAAAAATTTTGCATATTTAACTATCCTATACCTCTTTTCCACACGGCAATTTTTCTTGCCAGCAAGTCGATAATACATAGGAAAGAAGAGGGACAATGCCAGTAAAAAAAAACTTGCCTGTACCGCAGGCTTTCTGGCAAGAAAAGTTTCCGTGTGGAAAAGGGTATTAGCAATATTTTGCGGGTTGGGCACGATATCCCCAAAAACAAAATCCCCAAATCAGAATCCCCAAATAAAAATCCCCAAATAAAAATCCCCAAACACAAAAGCCCCAAGATCAAAATCCACATGCTCAAAATGTCCAAATATTCCCCAAATTTGGGGACTTTCATTTCTTATTATTACTTTTTTCTAAGTATTTGTTTCAGCCTTGTATTTTTCAATGAATCATGCTTCAAAATCTATAAATATATTTCGTACAAGGCCCAACTTATTGTTTTCAAAACAAAAATTAGTTTGACGCAGATTTTCCTTTGACTTTGGGGCTTTTGTGTTTGGGGATTTTGTTTTTGGGTCTTTTGTGTTTAGGGCTTTTGTGTTTGGGGATTTCGTGATTGGGTATAATGCTTTTGGGGCTTTATTACAATGTTGGGGCTTTTGCATTTGGGGATTTTTATTTTGGGGCTTTCGTAACTATCCCATATTTTGCTAATAAAATGGCATTTTAGATCTGTAATGATATGGCTTGATTTTACTTTTTTTTTAATCCAGAAGCAAGATAGCAAATTCTTAAAAACACCCAAAATCAAGCCCAAATTCAAGAAGCTTTATTGTATCTGCGAATAATTGTTTGTTTCAAACTTTTTCTGTATTGATAACCCTGATTTCTAACTGAACAATGAAGACGGACGGTCTCCTATGGGCTCCAATTTTGTGCTTCAACTGCCTGCCTTCCTTCTATTTCGCTCCTAGCTTCAGTCTGTTGTTCCCCTTTTATTTCACCACTTCTTGCTTAGGTTTTATTTAAATATTTTTTTATAACCATTACATTTTTATTAATCAAATATCCACTTTTGTCGTTATTGTTATATATAAAAAATCGAATTAAAAATCTACTACAACTGCATAAAATATATCCTCAAACCTCAGTCACAACATCACAAATATCATGAGAGATGAATATAAAAATAGCTTTTCCCCACGGCTGACCAAATTAACTGCGCACTGCACTGAATGAAAAAAAAAATATTAAACAAAATTAAAAAAAAAAAAATAAAAAAATAAAGCGAAAGCGATTTCCAGGAGTTTTTGTGTACATTCTCTCTCTCTGTGCACTAGAATGAGTAGGAGTTGCGTAGCGCTGCTTAAATAAATAACGTGAGTATAACCAACATTTTTAAATCCAAAACAAAATATTTAAATTTTTTTACAGCAATTAAAGGTCCGGCTTGCAACTTTCTCTACAAAAGTTGCAGAGGTAACGAACGAAAGTTCAAGTTTCCGAGATACTACTTTTTATTAATGTTCGAAACAATGTCGAAATTCTTACATTTGAATATTATAAGTTTTTTATAATTTAAGCCCACTCTTGTCACTCATTTAATAATATTTAAGAATTTTTGCACTAACTTTGTTTACAGGCAAGATATACGTCGTCGACAACATCTGCATACAGTAGCAACAGATCGAACTCACAGGCTCGTAATAGTCGCGAACATAGGGGAGAACCACGTGACAACAGAGATCATCGGGAAACGCGCGAGAATCGAGATTTCAAAGATAATTCGTCGAAAGAATACCGTGACACACGAGACTATAGCAATGGCAACAAAAATGACTACAAGGTAATTGATTAAGTTCGGTTGAAACATTTGACAAATTTCTTTTAATATATTTTAATGCTATTCCAGCATGAACGCTTTAACAGATCCAAAGAATACGACAATCGTGATCATAGACGAGATGATAATTTTCGCGATCACCGCAGACCGCGCGATGATGATCGTAATCAACACGGTGGTAGTGGTGGCAACTACAACAATAGAAACTCTTCACACCATAAAGATAACCGTTACAGTAACAATAGTCGTTACAATGATTCCTTCACTCCACGTCGCTATCAGCGCTCACACGATGATCGCATTGATAGTCGTCCCGATCGGCATGCTACAACACGTAAGCAACGTAGCCCAGCTTCACATTCACCTTCACCACCGGCATCATCATCATCATCGCATAGTAAACGCTACAGCAATCGCGATGATGAACAGCGTACACGCAACCGAGCTCGTTCTCGCTCGCGCTCACGTTCACGTACAAAATCGCGCTCGCCACGCACTCATAAGAGATCTCCTTCTCCACGTTCAGCATACAAACCCTTGGATCAAGCACGTAGTACGGCTTTAGATTTGGAGAGAAAATTGAATGCGAGTGAGCCAAAAGTGGATCGTGAGCCATTGCGACCAGAAACCCAACGTCACACAGAGGCTGTTCTCACGTTGCCGCTCTCTGATTCTGCTCCTAAGCCACCGACTGTTATTGCTGTGGCACCTATCTCCAATTCTGGGAGCAGTGAACCAGCTGTTATACAGCTTCCGAGCTATTACAACCCCAGCGTTATAAATCCCAATAAATATGCTGAGCAAGTGCAGAAGCGTAAACTTATTTGGGGCGCCAAAAAAGCTGAAGATACTTCGGCTAAATGGGGTCATGCCCAGTTCTCGCAAGATTCCGACGGAAAGGTTGCATCGAAATTTATGCGTCTGATGGGCATCAAAGGCGGTGTCGCAACACCTAAAAGCGATGCTACTTCTACAGAAACCGACAGGCAGCCGGTTACAGTGACCGATGTAAAATCTCGTGAAAAAATGTTCAATAGCATGGAGCAACAGTATGAAGTGGCGCGTCAGGTAACGCACACAATGCGTGGTGTTGGTCTGGGGTTCGGCTCACAAACGCGTCCATTTTAATGGTTGGTCTCTCTAAGAAATGCTTGTTGTTCATAGTGAAAAGTAATGCAGAGTGCAGAATATTGAAATTTACAATTTAAGATTGTATATTTTTTGTTTCCCTAAAAATAAATTCCTTGAAAAGAAGAAATACAATTTTCCTATGTATGTTTGGAAAAGAAAAGGATAATTAAAAAACCCAACTGAACTGTTACGAAGAGGTTACTGAAGTAAACAAAAACCCAAAGTTCTCGTAATAAACGTATAAATTCATATAAATGAAAGCTTTAATTTGTGTACAGAATTGTAGCCGTAATTCTTTAGGTAAGGGGCTGTTCATAAACCTTGTGATGCTGGAATGTGGGAAAGAAGATTCGAAGGTTCGTCACGGCCAGGGGGAATTGTTTTTCAAAATTTCACGCGACTAAGTAAATAGTATGAAATTGCTTATTTGTTTAACTTTTAGTAAGCTTATATCGGTACTTATTAAAAAATTGAAAAAATGAATCGGAAGGGGACCGGAAAATTTTTTCGTTATATTAGGGGTCTAGATTGGACGTTGCGTTGAGTTGTACAAAACTCACAGCATTCAACAAATTGACAATTGATATCCTGTTCATTTAAAAAAAAAGCCTGAACTCATTAACATCTTGTTATTCTAGATATCATAGCATTTCAAACAACATCATGACATTAACGCATTATGCTGATACAGTAAACAACGCTTTGGGCCTATTGCTTCTTGCTAAGGCTTATTGCAAAAACATGATATGTCATACCAAAGATATTTTGAAATTATAAACTTTAAGTTTTGAAAAGGTTGTTTCTGTATGAAGAAATTTTGAAACACTGACAAACTGGGGGTGGCGGACCAGACTCAGGCCAGCGTCTTCCAGGCCGAGCTTTAAGCGATAAGAGAAGATTTAAGTAGAGCCAACACCAGTCACCTCAGAACAGCCATTTTGACGGATAGCCAAGCCGCCATTAAAGCTCTATCTGCGATCATTACAAACTCGCAAACTGGTAAGGCAGTGCAAGGATGAACTGGCCCGGCTAAGTCACCAACTTAACACTACCATAATCTGGGATCCAGCCATAGGAAAATATATGGTAATGAAAAGGCTGATGAACTGGTTTCAAGAGCGGAACCAGTCGCAGTTCCACTGAACATCGTTAAGGGAGGAATTCACTTTTATTACTTAGCCTTAGCCGGTCATAGGTGGAGAGGTATACCAACCTGCAACACATCAAGGAAATTATGGTCCCTTTACAACCTAGGCAGAACCAAGGAGATGATCTCAAGATCCCGGAATGATATAGCCAGAATCACCGCTCTTATTGCGGATCACTGATGCATCGGAATACACGTAGAAAAATATCGGACTGCCCTTCAACGCTCGCTGTCGCAGCTGACCCACTTCCTGTGCACCTGCCCTGCCCTAGCCAGGTCTAGATTAAGAGCGCTAGGAAAGACCTCTTTTGGTAATCTAGAGGAACTCTCAACAGCAAAAATCCAAAATCTTTTAACATTAATCAACTACACTGGATGGTTATAAACTAAGAGTGCGATACACACTACTTACTACAGGTACACGTGGTTACGATAACAAAATGGCTCACCAGAGCTACTTGGATCCTACTAGTATGTAGCATTACCATCTAATCCAACCAACCATGAAGAAATGGGAAGGAACCTTTTAAATAGGTCCGAAATTTAAAAGAGAATAGCCGAAATCTTTTTTGTAGATGTTAGTCATTTATTAATTAGGTAGTTTATTAGTAACTAGTTGGGACGTACAAGAAAAAATTTTGTTTAGATTTGATTTTTTTGCCACCCATTAAAATAACTAATCACAAAAACAATTTTACATAAAAGATATATATTTGAAGAAAATATTTTTTTATGACAAAATATTAGGTTAATTAGTGGAATACATACAGCAAATTCGCGAGGGATCCAAAAAAAGAGTTTTGTCGTGATCACTGCTGCTCGTCACTGGATCATCTGAAATATAAAAAGGGATCAATAGTTAATGAAATAATGCTCCTGATGAACGAAGGGATTTGAAAAATTTTGATTTTAGGAAAAAATGGCGGATGTTGAAATTCAATCCTTCGTTCATCAGGAAGTCAATTATGTATATAATAAGTGAGAAAAAATTTCGAACTGATCGGTAAAGCCATTCTAAAGTTGCAGTGATCACCGACTTCGAAAACATGGTTTTAAGAAAACGAGTTTAAAGTTTTGACTACTATTTGCATGTAGATTAAAAACCCCTATTGAAAGTTATATATCTCCATAAATAATAATCCGATTAATCTAAAATTTTTGAAATCCCAAGTTTGTTATTGCAAATCAAGTTATTGCAATTATCCCTTCAATTGTATTTCAGAAAAGGTCAATTGAAATTCTATTTGAAATTTCGAATAAAAAAAATTTAAATCAGAATAGATCAATTGAAATTTAAAAAATATAAATTGAAATTAAAAAGTGATGTATTGAAATTCTTAAAAGATGAATATAAATTCGGAATAAATCAATTGAAATTAAATAAATAAAATCTTATTGAAAAAAAATATCAATTGATTTTCAGAAATTTTTCTAAACCAAGTCATTTTTAAAGAAATATTTTTACTTTTCAAAGCAATTTAAAACCAAAATGAACAGCAGCAACTTTGAAACATGTCCTACCAATCATTAAAAACAAAATTAAATTTGCATTAATTTAAATAAATCGTATGTTAATCTCATTGCAATTTTCATTTTATTTAAAAAAAAAACTTATTTGGTTAAGTTCTCGAAATATGGAAATTACATATATTGAAATTTGATGCTAAAAAATTCAATTCAGAAATGATCGATGGAAACTCAGAATATATAATTTGAAATTCGGAATAGATCAATTGAAATTCAGGGGCTGGGGTCGGTTCGCAGAATTTCAAAATCTAAAAAAAAAAAATCTAATAATTAGAAAAAAAATTGTTTGGCCTAAAATTTTCCAAAAATGCTAAATGTTCTTACAATTGCTCTGATTTTAATTTTTTAAACTTGGTCATGTTTGGATCTATGCATTACCTTCCTATAGAAAATAAAAGTCTATTTCCTATAGAAAATAATATTTTTATGAGCTGTCATTTAATTTTTTGAATTGTTTGCATGATACAATCACTCTTAGGTAGCCTTGGCAGCTACCTATTTTCTCAAAAGCTGTGACCATCAAATGTTAAACAAAATAAACAGCGTGCATCACACACATTGGCAGCATTCAGCGGAGCCAACAATACCATAACAGTTCACAACAGTTGTGAACGACACACGTTCTCATGACACCTAATATGTATTGTATCATGATTGTTTGTTTGAATTAAACTTTGACTGTAATGGTAGTGTCCTCTACGAGTTGTTTTTCTTGCCGTTCCTTTGAGAAAATTTGTTATCGCGATTATATTAAGGCAAGAGGAACGCAGCTATTGTTTTACATAAAACTGTGGCTATTATATTTATAAAAACGCATTATGTGATGTAATTTTTAATTAAAACAAAGTAGTAGAAAATTTAGTAGAAAACGTAGTTCTCAAATGTGTCTTGGAATATTTTGTACCATATTTATGCACCTAATTGCTTCTTGTGTCAAAAATTCCTCTTTTGTTCTCATCTTCATATAATAGTTATCTATGATTATTTTTGTGAGTAAACAGCAAATGACTGCAATACCAATATCATGTTTCCACCACCTCGAAATCTTGTGATTTTGCGAGATTTTGTGAAACCAACATGAAAATCTAGTTGATTTCCCATATAAGTTGAAGATTTTGAATTCTCGTGATTTTTAAATAACCTCGTTCAAAATTTAAATAAATGGCGTCGCTGAAATGTATATTCAGCACAATTAAGCATATACGGAATTGTCAAATTGACAGCAGGCAGTTGGAATATTTAAATATATAAAAATTAAAAAAAGGAAACTAAAAAGCGAAAATACAAATACAAGAAAACATGGAGCTCACCCGAGAGGAGCAGATGCTTGTGGCTATTTGGGGTGAGAAGATATATGAACTACGAGGCCACCGAAAAATCGAGTTAAGCAAGCATTTTCTCAATGTTCGGTTAGGTCTTAAGTGCCGTTTAAGTTAACGGCAAGTTGAGGTGTTGGTTAGTTGCTAATCGGAAGAACAGCTATGTAGTGTAAAAAATAATTACATATTTTATAATTAAAAATAGATAGAATTTCGAGGATTTTGTTTTTTCTATTTTCGAATTCGAACCAAAATAGAAAAAGGACATATGCGCATAGGCGTGATTACGTGGAAGAATACTGCACTTTCTTCATATGTATTGAAGTTGGGCAGCCTGTTGTGTTTTTAAATTATTTATTAACTAATCCTTGTTAGATATTTGCAACTTGTACATAAAAAATAAAATAACAAACAAGCGTAAAAGCTGATATGTAGTTTAGCGTATTGTGAATGACTTAATCGACAGTTATTTAACTGACACTTGGTGAAAACGAAATTGTTATTTTTAGTTATCGTACGGTTAGCTAACTCCCGGTTAAGAGCTTGACTGACCGAACGTTGTTAAAACGGCCCTTACGTTGTTAAAACGGCCCTTAAAGTAGAATTATAATAGACGCAATGTAAAGTAACGAAGTGTTGTCAACTGTCTCGGGACGGGACGTAATGTAAGAAAACGTTGTAGCAATTATAATATGCAGTATCCAGGCAGATGTTTGTCGTAAATAATTGAACGTTCCCGTACAAGTTTAATTAAGACTTCGTCTTCCATAGCTGTGAATATATAGAACTAACACATTAATAACGAAAACTCAACAAAATCGTAGTTTAACAATATAAAATAGCGCAATAATCGAATTTAACCTCAATGTTTAGTTCCTCTTTGAACAGACGTAATGTAAAGTAACGTAGAAATCGAAATTCAACGGATCTTTACATCCCGTAACATTACGTTGTAACATTGTAATCACTTTTATCAGAAAGTATTAGCTGCGTTCCTTTCGCATTAATATAATCGCGATAACAAATTTTATCAAAGGAACGGCAAGAAAAACGACTCGTAAAGAGCACTACCGTTGCAGTCAAAATTAAATTCAAACAAGCAATCATGATTCAATAACTATTAGGTGTCATGAGAACGTGTGTCGTTCAAAACTGTTGTGAACTGTTATGGTAGCGATACCTTAGTGAACGATGTTTTTCTCTAAATGTGTTTTACTCAGTGATGTGCGGCGTAGAGAACATGATGTCGACAATGTCGTGTAGACAATTTCTTTTAACGACGTGTAGATAATTAATGTAAAAGGCTGCATGTTTATTGTAATATTTAATTAAATTGAATCCAAGTTCGAAGTATTCCTTATTTTTACGCCTTCTGGGCATGGCTTTTGTTTGTTTAATTGTAAAATTTCTTAATTTGTGTTAATTAAACGGCTTTTCAAAAGGTTTTAAGAATCAGCATAATCTAAATGGAACTTGCATTTTTGCAGTGTTGCATTTTGTTGACATTGGCCGAATTCTAGCCGAAAAAGTGCTCAAGAACTGTTCCACAACTTTCGGGCTGAATGGTATGCTCTCACAGAACATGTTCCTTGAGATGTCACAATTTATATAGCGAAAATATTTTATGCTACTTCGCTACTTGAGCACTTTTTCGGCTAGAATGCGGCCATTGTTTACATCATTCTCGACATTGTCTACATTGTCGACACATTCTGCATTGTCGACACCAAAAAGTCGACAATTAAAGACGACGCGTCGAGGAACATCACTGGTTTTACTCTAAACGTCAGAAAAATTTTAAATTATTTAATTTGATTATTAAATATGTGTGTGACACAAGCGGTTTGTTTTCTTTTGTTTAACATTCAATGGTCGCAGCTCATGAGACAATAGGTAGCTGTCATGGCTACCTAATAGTCATTGTATCAAACAAACAAATAATTCAAAAAATGAAATGACAGCTCACAAAAATATATAGGTGCGGCACCTGTGTTTAAAATTTTTTAAAGTCTATCACAATTTTATATGGATAGCAAAAATAAACCTATTTGTTATAGGATTATTTTTTTGTTATTGCTTTGCATGTAAAAAAAATAATCTGGATTATTTTGAAGCGAATGGAACGCAGCTATTGTTTGAAACAATAAGTGAAAGAACGCACTGCTTAATTGACATTAGACCACATTACGTTGCTTCTATTATAATTGGACCTTTAGCTTAAATGTATATGCGCATTTGTGTGTAGAAAGGGCCAGTAAAACAATTTGTCTTAGAAAGTACACTTATCATGATGTCAAAACAAAACGGTTTTGTCGCAATGAGCTACTAGCCTAAGGCCTTTTCCACACTTGGTCAACGCAACTCCAACTCAAGTTGCTAGCCTGTGTATTTTTACCGGAACCTTCAGATTAAGCAACTTGCATGCAACAAGTTCTCGACACGTTCTCAACCTGCTCAACGCAACGCGGCTTTCCACAATTTTCATCAGCGACTTGTTGCATCAGTTTGTTTGTTTTGTGAATTGTTTGTAGTGCAGTATTAATCAAGGTGAATAAGTTAATTAATTAGTTGTTTTTTTCATTAATAGAATCTTAAAGAAGAAAAAATAGTTTGCAGGATGAATGAGCAAGTGTTAAACATTAAATAATAAATATATGTTGCATGACTTTTAAAGCAAGTCTGAAAGCATTCGGTTTATAGTTGCATTGCTTTTCAACTTTTTCGCTGTTGCATTGATGTTTCGTTGGTATTGCGTTGACCAAGTGTGGAAAAGGCCTAAGTAAATTAAAGTTTTTAATACATAATTTCATCCGGTGAAATGTTTTATTTTGACATTTGTACTTTATTGTGGGCCTGCTCTACTCATTCCAATTATCAACCATTATCAACAGAAATATCAGGATGACAACATTATCGTATGCGGATCCAGAATTGCTGATAGCACTAAAGAAAAAGATCATCTTTGTCAACCCCAATGATTTGCAAATCTTTAAGGAAGTTGAGCTGCCGACAGATCTCACAAAACATAGCCTAACAACGGCGAACAATGACGGTGCTGACAAGGAAGCAGCCGGTGTTGGTGGTGCAAGTAAAAAGTCAAAAATAAGTGAAAAACCTAGCATTCAGCACGTAGCACTTGCGCCCAATCATCAACTCTTGGCAGTGACGACATGGGGTCAAAAAGCGTTACTTCTATACCGGTGTCGCCCGGAACACGCCAAGCTGCTGTCAGTGCGACCGCTTGCACGTGCATCCAGTGCCTTAGTCTTCGGCAGTGATTCAAAGACTCTGCTGGTTACAGATAAAACTGGTGACTGCTATCAATACGATTGTGAAGAAGTGGAAGCTGTGCCAAAGCTGCTGTTTGGGCACTTGAGCATTGTCTACGATGTTCTGTGGACAGCGGATATGAAATACATCATAACATGTGATCGTGATGATAAAATTCGTGTTAGTAACTATCCCGCAACACATGATATTCATGGCTACTGCTTGGGGCACAAAGAATTCGTATCGGGATTGGCTCTGCTGGCGACCAATGTTTTAGTTTCGTTGTCTGGAGATAAAACTTTGCGATTGTGGAATTACATGAGTGGCAAAGAGTTGACTCGAATGGAGCTGCCAGCGCCGGGTATACGCTTGACAGTGAGTGGTCCTCAGGATAGCGGAAACTATCGCGCAGCGGTCCTTTTGCATCAACCCAACGAGTGTGTGGGCATATACGAACTGGCACCGCTCGGCAAAACAGAATCCGAAGTTTGGAAAGTTTCTAAGGTCGAGCTACTTAACTTCTCTTTTTATTCCAACATGATTGCCAGCAATTTGTGCTTTGTGCAAGAGCGTCTTTGTGTCGTCGGTAGCGACAACGAACGTTTGAAATTTGTAGTGACTCCAGATGCTCAAGTACCCAAAAATTGGGTAGCAATGGTTGAGGAACAGTTCAAGGACGTCACGCTTAAGCCAGAAGATGTGTCCGCTTGGTTCAAGAAACGTTACGACAACGTTAGCGACTACTTGGAACGCAAAAAACGACGCATTGAAGATCAACAAAAGTAGTGAAAAGTTTTATTTTTTTTTTATAAATTTTAAAGTTAAATAAATTTATATTTAAGTGTAATTTTAAAGCGTTTGTAGAGAGTAGCATTTCCATTATACCGGTTTGTAGTCCAGTTTGCTCTCTAATTTTTTGTTGTCTGAAACTTTACGGACGGCTTTCATGAAGTCTTCTTGTATAACGTATTCGCGTTCAGCTCTGCAAAAAATTGTGGAATTAGATATATCAAAAGCAAGAAGTTGGTTAGGGAGAAGTGGACTCGCCTGATAGCAAATAGGCCAGCCTCGGTGCAAACGTTACGCAAATCAGCACCATTAAAATTATCTGAGAGCTTCACGATTGCCTCATAATCAATTTCGCCGTGCTTAGCTATAATAGCGGCATGAATTTTTAAGATTTCCAAGCTGCGAAAGTTAATAAGAAATTTATTTTAAAATTACAAAATCATCATTAGCGTCTTGCCTACCGCGCTTGCTCATTTGGTAGTGGTATTTCAATCTTCCTATCCAAACGTCCAGGACGCAATAACGCCGGATCCAATGTGTCCGGACGATTGGTTGCCATAATCATCTTAACCTGACCCAGCGAATCAAAACCGTCCATTTGATTCAACAGCTCCATGAGTGTGCGCTGAATCTCACGATCAGCAGAAGTGCCTTCGGAGAAACGTCGCCCACCGATAGCATCAATTTCATCCATGAAAATAATACAAGGCTGATGATCCCGTGCATAATTAAACATTTCGCGAATCAAACGTGCACTCTCGCCAATGTATTTGTCAACAATAGCCGATGAGACCACCTTCAAGAAATTGGCATCTAGCTGTGAAGCTACAGCACGAGCCAGCAAGGTTTTGCCAGTACCTGGTGGTCCGTAGAGAAGGCAACCTTTGGGCGGTGTGATGCCTACACGTAGGAAGAGCTCTGGATTGAGCAGTGGTAGCTCAATAACTTCACGCAATTCGCGTATCTGCTCAGACAGGCCACCAATGGCTGAGTACTTAACCTCGCCGGGATCCTCATGCGACATATTGTAGACAAGTGGATCGACTTCACGTGGCAGGTAGCGCATAATTGTAAGTGTGGTCATATCTAGAGCAACACGAGTGCCAGATTTCAGCTTAGTCTTATCCAGCTGACGGCGGCAGCCAACCACGTAGCGTGGTCCATTGGTGGCCTTAACAATGACTGAAAAGATTAGATTTGATTAACTCAACTCACTTAAAATTTCAGCTTATAGCCTACACTTGTCCTCTGTGAGCTGCTTCAGCACCTCGCCGACAATCTGTCCAACACTCTGTAACGCTTTCAAGTCATTCTCCGATTTATCATACTGTTTCGTCAGCTCTTTAATTTCCTCACGTTCTGTATAATTTAAATATTAACTCTTTATTTCTTTTCCTTTCAAGTTTTTCTTATTGCTTACTTTCTTTGAGCCGCGACTCGACTTCTTTGTGCTCCAGTAGCTTTTTGCGGTACTCAAAAAGACCCTTTTCACGCGCTCCATCAGCGGGCACTGTTCCAGTCGTCATTTTTGATTGCTTTTTATTTATTTCAGCTGTTTTCGTTTTAAAATTTGAAGGATTTTCTTTTAAAATCGAATTGTTCGCATCAACTACGTGAATTTGCAATTTTTAATATGTATGCTTGTTCTTGATAGCCGATATGGAAACGTCAGTTAATTTTCTCTTTGTGTGCTGGGAAGCGTTCAGAAACAGTTCAGAACAGAAACAGTTCAGAACGGGAGCTTGTTTACACACTCCAATACTGATATGATAGTTTCCTCCGATTTATACGTAAAAACTAAACTCGGAAAATTAAATTTTTTTCATCAAGTTTTTAATAAGATTAACGCGATTTCTTAAGTTTTTAGTGCGATTAATTGTGCAGTCATTTGTTAATGTTAATAAATAAAAAGTGTTGGTTCCCAGTGCGCCATATGCCCATATTACACAATGACATTTTGCTCGACGTACACATGGGCGTACAATATGTTTGTTTTTGTTATCTCAGAAATTTTTGACCGTATGGCAATGTTTAAAGTGATTTGCTAAATTTACTCGAATGAGCCTGTTCTCACGCGCCTTACGTTAGGCGGAGCATCGGATTAATTTTGACGTATACAGGTAAGGTGGGAAGTGGGAAGGTGACAAGTTACGTAAGGCAGCATTTTCAAAAATTTTAAAAATTTTGCGATTCATTTTGACGTCTGTTACTTTGAAGTTTTATTGTTTGTCATTTTCCTCTTGGTTCTCTTATGTTTTAGCGCAAATAAATTTTGTTTTGCATTGGTTGGGTTTTCACTTTTACTCATTTCTATTTTTTTGCATTGCTGTTTAGTTTAAGACTTATAAAGTAATGAATTTTCCGAAATTTAACAGCACATTTTATTGAGTGTTCTCGGAATTCAAAATAAGGCGGTCTTAAAAAAGTCGGTAGTAAGAACACCTGACAGATGCATAGTGTCAAAATAACGCCATTACTCTGCCTTTTTTAAGGCGTGTGAGAACAGGGTCAATGAAGTACTCGAATGGTAGTGACGTAAGTCATTCTCGAGCTCGTTTGGTCGAGTAGTAGTGTTTCTGCATCTTGAAAAACTCACTATCACTTTTATCTTAATAAAAAAGGAAATTCATTAACCTCTTTCATTGCTTTAAAAGTTATTAAAACCAATTGGAGTTCGTGGAACCAATCAAATTTTTTAATTTAGCGCCTAAATTACTTGCCAAAGACCAAGTGATAATGAACTCGATTGATAGATTCGATTCACGACACTTGCAGAAACAGAGCAGACGAGAATAACGTCATCGTGACTTCAGTTCGAGAAAAGCATACGACTTATAGAAAAGAGCTACTGTTGTGTAAATATTAATTAACTTGATAACACTGCCACCTATCAGACAATAAGCAATAACCATTGAATCGACAAAACAAATATATTATGCAAATATGACCCCAATCGGTCAAGTAGGTACAATAGATCTCATTTAGGTCGCAGTACGCATCTCCACCACACAACAATCGGTCAAGTCATTAAAAAGTTATGCAAACCTAAACACCAACGATTTATCAAATTTAAACTTTATTTTTATTTAAATATTATATGGTTGGAATTTGAGCCAAATCGGTTCATGAATAAGAATTTTAAAAAAAGCGACCCCAGCGCCACCTAGGGGTTCTAACACAAACAAAAACATTCCGGAGCACCACATGAACATACAGTGTATATATAAGGTGGATAGCTTCAGTAGTTCAGCCGTGATGGTCGGACATACACACGCACCTACGTTTTTATATATTTAGAAGATATTTCAATTTGATACATTAAACACACGTTAATATATAACTTAAGGTATAATATACGTGTAAAAATGGAAAAACAGCAGCTTGCTTTCACACATTTTTTAAGGTACAAGGAGTTGTTATATTTTTTTAAATTTATACAGGTTATTGTACATAAAAAATACTTTATAAAAATATTTTTTTACCAATTTTCTGGCTTTTTATAGAGGTCGCTAACAATTAAATTTAAAAAAAAACATCCAAAAAGTTTCGATAGATAACTCAAAATTCATTGTTTCAATTTCAATGAATCTTATTGCATTTTGTTCTTTATTTTGTTCTTTAAGCATCCCACTTAAATTCAAATACCTATTTCCTTTTATTTTATTTTTAATGACAAAAAAGGGCGCAAAAATCTATTTTTTAAAACTTTTTACTCAAACTTTCACCATAATTTAAAAAATCCCCTGGGGGTCGTTCGTAGGTTGGATGCTCAATAATTGACCTATACTTTAAAATTGACCTATACTATTTGATTTGTTTGTGTCAGATACATACGAAAGCTTATATCCATCGAACAGTTTTTTATTTTTATACCCCCACGTTTTAAAAACGTAATGGGGGTATATTAATTTTGTCACTCCGTTTGTAACGCCGATAAGGAGGTGTGGCCGGTATAGAAAAGTATATATGTTCCTGATCAGCATCACCTCTTGAGTCGATTTAGAAATGTCCGTCTGTCCGTCTGTGTCTATGATAGCAGCCGTAATTTTTGAGCTATCATAACGAAATTCAAAATATAAGCTTTTTATACAAAAATGGAGGTCAAATTTGAATCTGAGCAAAATCGGATGAAAACCACGCCTACCTCCCATACAAAGTGACTTAACCAAAATGGTAATATCTCTTTAAATTCCACAAAAATCAATTTAATGTCTTCAAATTTCGGACAGTGTTTTAAATATTTAATATTTATTTTGAGTATTAAATTTGTAAAAATCAGATGAAAACCACACCTACCTCCCATACAAAGTGACTTAACCAAAACGGGAAAATCCCTTTAAATTCCACAAAAATCAATTTAATGACTTTAAATTTCGCACAGTGTCTTAAATATTGAATATTTATTTTGAGTATTTAATTTGTAAAAATCGGATGAAAACCACTCCTACCTCCCATACAAAGTGACTTAACCAAAACTGGAAAACCTCTTTAAATATTATTAACAGTTTGCTTAAGACTTTATACATACTCTAATTCGGCCGTGGGGGTATTTTAACTTCGGCCCGGTCAAAGATAATTCCTGGATAGTTTTTTTCTAAATTTCATTTGTAGCGATCTCTATAAAAAGCCAGAACATTATTAAAGTAGTTTTTATGTACAATAGCATGTATAAATTTCAAAAAATACAACAACTCCTTGTACCTCAAAAAATGTTTGAAAACAAGCTACTGTTTTTCTTAAGCGAACATTTCGTTACGGTTTGCATGGTTTAATAGACGAAGACTCGCGCCAATATTACGGCTATGGTTCAATCATAGAAGTAAAATATAAGGAAGCGGTGTAGTTGAAGTGGAATGAAGTATTTTACAAACACAGTGAAGTTGACACAAACACTAAAACATTCAAACAGGGCCGCATTCATTTATGTAGTAAATAAAGGCGTAAATTATTTTTTATTTTTTAGATGTATGCTTACTATGCAATTTTTATATACCACCGTTATATAATATGTTGCGTTACCAATTTTTTTACAGAGAAAAGCATTGCTAAAATAATGTAAAAGACATGAACTCAGAATGAGACTGAAACGACAAAAGTTACTTTAAATGATTTTTGAAGAATTCATTTCAAAAAACTATTTTTTATAAACTATTTAATTGATATTAAAATAACACAAAAACTAAACAACTAAAATACATACCAAATTAAACTCTTTTAAAATAAATAGTTTTGTGCAGTTTTTTTCGAACTGTGGGCTTTTAATTAGTTTTTTATATAAAAATACCTAGTTATAGCTTGTAACCTTAGGTTGCTAATCCACTTTAATTTCATGTCAAGTTTTCAAAGAAATTGTAAACAAATAAATAACTATAAAGCTTATCCCAATAAGAAAAAAAAATTAAGGCCCTTGCCACCCTAAATAATGAATGCGCTCATGAAGCAGAACTTGTGTTTTGACAGATGTTCTTCCTCACAAACAGATTTTTTTTTTGCTCGGGAAGAGCTTTTGTCAAATAACGACGCTCTATCTCTCTTCCTCAGCGACGAAAATTCCTTCTACACACGTATAGTGTGTGTGAGTATAACACCACTTCCTTATATTTTATTTCTATGGGTTCAATCCTTCATTGGAATTTTTTCTTCTTTTATTAAATCTCTTATTTTAAAACAAAAAGTAGCTGATAATTTTGAGATCAATGTTCAAGCATTAGCTTGGGGTAAGTTATTTTACTATGAGTTATGGATTAATTTATAAATAAAATATCATAACAAATTTTGCAATAAAAAAGAGAGGTTAGAAAAAGTACAATTTCACTCCTTCATTCCTTCATTTAACTGCATCCTAGGAAAAATTTTAAAAATAGGCCGTAACAAACAACAAAATTGGGTTTGTTTACTTTCAAACCATAAGCAAGCTTAAATACAACATTTTAAATTAGCCCACACCTAGGCTCTTGCTAATGCAGCGCCATCTATCTGTGAATTAAAAAAAACATTTCAAAAGCAATGGAATATTTGAGCTAAACAGCTGCGCATATATTTTAAATAATATTTTATAGTGCACCTCTGGATTTAAAAAAATTAAATTTTCAAAATGCAAATTTTTGTAAGAAAGTAAAGAGATATCTTATTGAAACTTTGCATTTTTATTTTTATGTGAAAAAAGTATAAACTTTTTTTTGGATTTTTCCAGCGTGTTTTTGGCTGCTGTAGGTTTTTGAAAATATCGTCACTGGAACGTCTGAAAAAAAATTTAAAGCGGGGTTTTTATCAGCATAGTTACCGATCGTTCTATCCATAGTTTAATCTATAGATTTATATGTTAAAATATATTTAAATTTCAGAACTATTAGTCCAGTAGTTTTTATCACCCCCTCAAAAAATGTGATTTCTAGAAAAAGCGCTTAAAGGTTTTTAACACCGAGTATACGGCCTCGACGCTCTTTGTTTAAAACCTTCACCATTAAACATAGAAATTATTTTTAGAATTTTATATCATTAAAAATAGATTCCTTGAGGTTTTTTGAACAAATATCAATCATTAAAAATCAATTCTTTAAAAACTCAGGGTGTACTGTCCCCTTAAATGTAGACATTATTTTATTCACGGTAGTTTTTTCGATGAAATATGATATTAGTTGCGTTCCTTTCGCCTAATATAATCGCGATAACAAATTTTCTCAATGGAATGGCAAGAAAAACGATTCGTAGAGGGCGCTATCGTTGCAGTCAAAATTCAATTCAAACAAACTAACATGATACAATAACTATTAGATATCATGAGAACGTGTGTCGTTCATAACTGTTGTAAACTTTTATGATCGCGATACCTTAGTGAACGATGTTTTTCTCTGACTGGGTTTTACTCTAAACGTCAGAAAAATTGTAAATTATCTAATTTAATTATTATTATTATTCAATTGTGTAAATAATTTAAATGCAATTGTTGATTCCGCTGAATGCGGGCAATGTGTGTGACACACGCTTTTTATTTTGTTTTTTTTTTAACATTCGATTGTCGCAGCTCATGAGAAAAAAGGTAGCTGTCAAGGCTACCTAATAGTGATTGTATCATGCAAACAATTAATTCTGTGTTTAAAATTGTTTATAGAAAAATTTCCGAACCACGAAAAGATGATTTTAGCACTGGAATCAAACTGTCAATAAGCCTGAAAGGTTAAATCATTTGTTGCCAGAAGCCCCACCAGCTTCAGCTCTGCCCTTTCAGTGTCAGTGTTTTCATTCTTTCGTAAAGATTCGCCTATCGGCTAAGTATGTGCAATGGTACTATTGTTTTTGGTATGCTTTACAGATTTGTTGTGGCGCACCAAATCTGTTCTATGCGCAATAATTTTATGCTTGCACACTTTACAAAAAGCAAAATCATCAGCCTCTGGGTGTTAAATTTTTATTTCGTTCTCTTTACAGCTAGGACAGCTTTCTGCAATTTTTAATTGAATCAATTAAAACTAACGAAATCAAATATTTAAAGCAGAGGCCGAATTACAGCAGCCGTGATCGAGCAAAATTGTACAAGATTGATAGGCCCTTGTCGCGTGTTGCCCTTCGTAAGCTTGCTCGATTACGGATGCTGTAATTCGGCCCCAAGTTTGCTTTAGGAGCTCTTCCAACAAGTCTGTAAGGGTACATGGTTATGTGCACACACGACATGATACAAAGAACTACAGATAAAGTATTGCGCATGTCCGCCATCTTTGTTGTGACGTAGTTCGAGCTTGTCAAAGTGGCTATATAAAAACGTAGTCACAATATATTTAAAGGGGATAATTTATTTATAGCGATGAAAAATATCGACATTTTCTTATTGAAACTTGGTTTATTGAAATGAAATAAATTACATTATAAATATGTTTAAAAATAAATTTAAGCAAATTTATTTTTCAGTACTATAACTGATAAGAAATGCATATATAATAGGGATGTTTTCTCCCATTTGTTCTCCTACACAAAAAAATAGCTACGTTAATTGATGTGTGTGACAGCACTTTGATTTGTTTTCATTTTCTTGTTCTTCTCGTTTGTTGAAAAATTGTAAATTCATTTTATGGCCCGAATTAAAATCGTTGTTATTCTCATCAAAAGCTCTAAAACTTTAGAACTAATTTTAAAATTACATAAAATATAATTAAAAATTATAATTTACGCGTACTATAAGTGCACAATATTAGAAAATGAATTAAATATTTCTTAAATGCTTGCAATTGTGCTGCTTGCTGCTTGTGTTCACTTTTTGCTTTTTCACATTTTCTTTTGTATGTATGCACCACGTGTTACAGCTGACAAGCTCGAGTGACGTAGTGCGCAGAAGATTTCATTTTTTGCGCACGGAGTAAGCTATCTGTATATCTTTGTTTCATGCACACACACCTAGATTTTTGTATTTTTGTGAATTCTTGTAATTTTGAAATTCTGACAACGGATTTGATTTCGAATCTGATGTCACAGTTTTCAAATTTAAGATGGAGGTTAGGGTTGCCACCTAAATTTTTATCACAGAATTGCCACCTAGTAAAATGTATTTTTAATAATTTTTAAAATCATTTAACAGTGTTAGGTCGTCGCTGATTTCGAATCTAAGTTCAGAATTTTAAAATTCGATATGGTTAATGGTTGCCACCTTAATTTTTTATTCTTATGAATTCGTGCTGACGCGAACACTACGTAAAAATGGGTCGCTGAATTCGAATCCGTTGTCAGAATTTAAAAATTATGAAATTGTTGTATAATAGGGCTGCCACGTAATAATATCTATTTTTAAGAGTCTTAAAAATCATTAAACAGTGATTTCAAATCTGAAAATTCAATATGGTGGATAGGGCTGCCACCTAATTTTTTTATTTTTACGAATTCGGTGCTGGCGCGAACACTAGGTAAAAATGGGTCGCTGAATCCGAATCCGTTGTCAGAATTTAAAATTTATGAAATTTTTGTATAATAGGGTTGCCACCTAATAATATGTATTTTAAGAATTTCAAACATCATTTAACAGTGTTAGGGGGCCGCTGATTTGGAATCTGAAGTCAGAATTTTAAAATTCAATATGGTGGATAGGGATGCCATCTAATTTTTGTATATGCCACCATATTGAATTTTACAATTCTGACTTCATATTCGAAATCAGTGACCCCCTAACACTGTTATGTTATTTAAAACTCTTAAAAATACATTATAGCCTAACCTCCATTTTAAATTTTAAAACTGTGACATTAGATTGGAAATCAAATCCGTTGTCAGGATTTCAAAATTACAATAATTTGCAAATATACAAAATAATCTAGGTGGCAACTCTATCCACCATCTTGAATTTTAAATTTTGACATCAATCCCGAAATCAGCTACCCTCTAAGACTGCCAACCACGGAGTTCACAAAATCCTTAAAAGTCCTAATACGCTTAAGCTTTACCTACACAAGGTCATTGAAATTTTTGGATACTTGCTTTAATTTGGATACTTGCCTTCAATTTCAAGCTTTTTGACGAAAGCATCAAGTTTTCCTTTACTTGGGACTTCGTGCCGTTCGCTTGTAAGCTAGAATACTTGCAAGTCGCAAGCTGTTGTGGGCTTATTTATATTCAAGTTGAAGTTATACTTGATTGAAAATAATCAAGCTCAAGCAAGCTTGAACTTATTGGTATATAAAGCAAGTACTTGAAATAGACTACAAGCAGGCTTGTGCAGTTAGTTTTCTGGTACAAACACAACCACCCGATTGCTACCTTGTGTAAAAAACACAAAAACGCATGACGCCCGCTGTGGATTTTTGGTGAAATTTTGAAAAAATGCTTATTTCGCGTATGATATATCATACGATATCATTAATGGGTTACGCCTCTGTCGAAATGTGTTTTGAAATGGTATGAAAAAGTAGATTTTTATCAATATATTTTGATTGGAATGAGATATTGGGCTAATTTTATCACAAAAATTATTTTTGAGACTTCACTTTTTTTACAAAAAAAAAAAAAAAATACATATATAAAAACATTTTGGAAAAAATAAAATTCGCCAAAAAAATCAAAGGGTATACCCTTGTTGTTTTGATGACAAAACAGTAAACTTATTTTTGCGCTTAGCTGGAAAATTTTATTTTTGCAAATAAATGCCATGTCATATGAAAGGCAGAAATAAAATTTTAATTTAATTTTATCTTTACAACAAAAACAGTTTTTGAGTAATTTTTTGAGTAAAAAGTTAATATTTTGGACTCTTTTGAAAAAAAAGATGAAAAATATATACACTGACCTAACGGTACAGTTGAATCAGTATTTTTGTGGATTTTATTGAAATTTTGGAAAAAAAAATTTTAATGAAATTTATTTATTAACAGCGGAGATATCTGCATCGAAAGTCAAAACATTGGTTTTCATGTCGTTTTTTCTCATTCTAAGACAAAAATGTTTTATGAAAAAGTCGTTGTACTAAAAATTTCATAAATTTTAGCGAAATCCGTCGAGCCGTTTAGATATGTATAAAGGCCAAACAAACAAACAAACAGAAAATGAGTTTTATTACTAAAGATAACATCAGTGCATGTGCATGAGCTACTATATATTTGTGCCTATTACATTATTTTAATAATTATTAAAAATTACAAAATATTTTTGAACACTCTTCTTAAAAATCTAAATTCTCTGGAGATTAACTCTAAAATAAAAACTAAAAAAGCCAAAATCAATCCAGCTCCATAAATCACAAATATCATATGCAGTTCATCCCAGCCATGCACTCTATCTTCGGCCAAAGGATTATTTTTATAATACTCTATGTCAAACTCCGAACGTCTCCATAGTTCAAGGAAACCAGCAGATCTCAACCAGATTATCTCCTCGTTAAACTGATCTATTAGAAATGAGTGCTTTGACATATATATAACGGTCTGAAATGCGTACAAATCATGTGGCAGAATCTTGAAGGTGCCCGGCTTTTTAAATTCGTTAACATAACATATCATAAATTCCACTGGATTCACAGCCAAAAACCATTTAGACTGCATTGCCTCTATGTAGCGGAAATTAAGTGCTCTATCTGTTGTATTCAGTAAGACTTTATGCATTTGCTGAAATACAGATACATTACGTAATACATTAAAAACTGTTACATGCACGACTGCAGTAAAGTCCTTCAATTCGATAAATGTTTCAGGTAACTTATTTTCAACACGTGTGCGGATTAGATGAAAGAGCAAAGCTTGGTAGACAGTACGAATAACAAGTGTGAAGAACAACCATAGAATAAATAAGATTCGTGCTTTAGTAGCCATTGGCATTGAAGTGATCGACATTCCAATAAAAGACGAAAATATATTAAGATAGGCATTTTTCAGATCGTAGTTGTGAAAGATTGAGGTACATCGCTGGTATAGGCGATTGTCAAAAAAAGCTTTCAAGACAGCCAGTGTGAGAGTGAAGAGTATTAATAGCCAGGTACATGTTTGAAAGGGATACTTCAAGATCTCCCATGAGGATAAATCATACGCTGACCTGAGAGCAAATAACACCACCTTGGATTGGAAGTAGCTGACTGAGTACGAAGCTACTCCGTTGCGTTCTACTGTCAGGCTAAAACCGCCCACACTAAATTCAACACTGCCATCATTTAGCTGCAAAAGAATTTGTATAACCGTTAAAATCATTATTTTTCTTTATATGGCACACAGTGCGCTTTTTTAATTTTAGGATGACATTTGTGTTTTTTTTTTTGTTAAATTTTATTTAAAAAAGTTTTTATTCGTCAGATTATAAAACATGTATTATGAATGTGGTATTAAAAACTTGATGTATTGTATGTTTTTTTGAAGCGAAGCTTTTTTTTACGCCTCGTTTTGTGATTTGCTTGAGTGAAATCTGAAAAACGACACTGTTTTCCATTCACCTTTTTCTTAAAATTGTTGTTGTTGTTTTACTTGCGTCTATTACAACAAGAGGATGTAAAATTAAAAATATTTATTTGCAAGCGTTAGGATTGAACTCGAGCCTTCCGATCGAGAGATCGATACACTACCCACTACTCCAAACCAACCATTTACAATATGGTGTGATTCACTCAATATTAACTGAAGCTATGTAGATGACAGAAATTTATTAAAGGGATTGTTCATTAGCTGCCCTACATATTCTATTCTGAATGCGTGAAGCTATAATGCAGCAGACAAGGTTGCCAGTAATGCGGGAAAAATCCCATTCGTGGTAATTTTTAATTGGTCTTGGGAATTTTTTTTTGCGTGGGATTTTTAATTGGCGTGGGAATTCGGTGTGGTATTTTGTAATTGCATGGGAACTCGGGAATCTTCTTCTTAAAAATTCTTTTTCACTTTTATTAAAATTTAATAATGGTATTGGATGAACGACGTAAGCGTAAAGCTATAAGTTTACGCTGTACATTTCCTCGAACCTACCTTTAAGAAAAATGATTAAATTACTTATTTGTTTTAATAACAAGTTTTCATCACAAAATTGCATGAAAACTTAGTAGACATTTTTTGACATATAGCAATACTATCCTGATTATTATTTTTTTGCAATCGTAAAGTTTACAAAAATTATTTTAAAATGCCTAAAATATCATGCCGAAAAAAGTAGTTTCGAGATAAATGAGTACAAAGAGAATGAATGTAGACGAAACACTGTGGCTCGACACCTACTAAAACGGCTGGAGAAGTGAAAATACAATGTTCAGTTGCTTTTTGGCAAGCCGTAATGTAAAGTAACATAGAAATCTAAAATCCACGGATCTATACGTCCCGTCACGTTGCGTTTTTTTAACCACTTGTATGAGAAAGCATTGTTTCAAACTATAAGTGATAGAACGCTCTGCTCAACTGACATTAGATCACATTACGTTACTTCTATTATAATTGGACATTAACGTCAGAAAGACTGTACTTTTGAAATATAAAAAAAAATCAGTTTCATAAAAATGCTAAGCCTTAAACAATGCTGTTTTGATAAATATAATTTGCGAATGACAAGCGATCCAAATATTTGCACAACAAGATTAGGACAACTGTTGATGTAATATTTACTAGAAATATCGATGACATTACATCTATATAATATACGTTTGATATTTTAGATATTAAAACCCAATAAATTCATTAACATTTACAAGAATAATTCAAAATGAATGTAAAATAATAATGTAAGGTAATAAAATTTACTGGTGGAAAATAATTTTTTTAGTTAACATTAGGTATTTAAAATTTTTCAATTTAAAAATTTTTTTATTAAAAAAACTATTAAATTATGAAACATATAAAACTGCGAAAAAGCTTCGCTTCTCTCGTGTGTCCAGCGACGCATCTGTTTTTTTTTTTTATAAAATTCGTCAAAGTTGAAACTTTTTTAGCAAAAAAAGGCGCAATAAAACCCAAAAAATAAAGTCAAGTTTAAACAATAATTACTTCGAGCACAAAGTATATTTGAAGGTTTTGTTTTTTGGACTTTCTTATGTCCCAATCGCCATTTAATTTAATATAAAACACAATATTATGTTAATAATAAAAACTTATATGAATTTAATTGTTAAACACTGCTTAAAGTTGCGTATGATTACACATATTTGAAATTCATTCATTTGAATTATATAGAACAAATTGAAAGTTCAAATTGGTTACTTAATCATATGACATTTTTAAAGCAGTAGGCTATTTATGGATCACCGCCATCAACTCTACCAAGGTTGCCAACTGTTCTAGTTGCTTCTTATATATTTCAACATTCATTGGTATTCGACAACAGGGTTGTCGTTTTGGTAAAATATTACCATTTTTGGTAGAAAATTTTTGACTTAGTAAAATGGTAAATTCTTTTTCGCTTTCGTAAATTTTTTTTGTACAAGCTAATTTTTTTTTAAGTTGAAGATTCCATTCAATATTTGCCACCAATATTTTTTTTTTTCATAATAGTTTTTTATGGTTCATTAGTCAAAAATATTTGAGACTGATTTTTTATTCAATAATTTTTTTTATTTTACGTTTGTAAAAAAGGATATTTTTTCAATCACTTATACTGAAATAACTGACGAAGATAGAAAAATTTGACCCAAACAAGAAATGCGCCTTTTTCTTAGCTTTGATGTGAAGACAATAGTTGAAGACTAGAAGTAATATTTTAAGTCTTTAATCATATTATCTTTTATTGCGAAAATTTGATATTCCAACAAAATATATTTATTTTAATTTGGACCTAACTTCTGTTTTTTTTTTTAAAATGAAAACTAAAATATTGCCAACAGATTTGTAACTTGAACCTAATTTGTTGTTTTAAAAAAAAAGCCAAGGCATTATTCTTAATACTTGTATTGGTATGATTTGAGAGTGAAAAAATAAATACTAACGGAGCAATGATTTTTCAATCGCAACTTACACGTGCGAAACGTACCGCAGCGTGCTTTTCTTAACTTGTTTACTTGTCTTAACATGTTAGTTCATTGTTTATTTCTAAAAACGTTCCGATGACGTTGTCAAAGATGTTGTGTTCTCAATTCAAAAACCGCTTTTGCAATCTATTTGACGTGAAAAATTCATTGCTCCGTAAGTATTTAACTCTTCACTCTTAAATTATACCAATACCAGTTATAAGAATAATGCCTTGGCTTTTTTTTTTAAACAGCAAATTAGGTTCAAGTTACAAATCTGTTGGAAATCTGTATTTTTTGCAATCCCAGATTTGGCCCAGATGAGAGCGGCAGTTAATTTTTTCAGATTTGAAATTAGAAGCCCTTATTACATAATATGTTTTACGAGTCAAAAAATTTTTTAGTTAAAAGTACATAATTAAGTAATTATTTTAAGTAATCATTCCGAAAAAATAAAAGTTGATCTTAAGATTTTTGCAGAGACGACATAAAAAACATATAAATTTTAAATTCAAGTGCTATATTATCAAAATTGGAAATTTCTATATTACCATTGAACTCAATTTTTTTTTTATTTAATTGATGCTGATACTAAAAATGTTATCACACAATGGAAGCTTCTAAGGCTTTCTAACCTTAAAGTTAGCGTTGATTATGATGTAATAGAGATTTAGAATAAAGTTTGAAATGAAAAAAGCCGCATCAGAGAAAGGTTAAGGATTTAACAGATTTTGTTTTTAATTTGGTGTCGCTGCTTCACAGCTCGGCTGCAGCAGAAAGAAAGTTTCTAAATTTGCATTTATTAGCACGAAGTTTCTTAACAAGTTACATTTTAGAACCATTAATAGCATTATGCTATCCAAAGAACTTTGCGAAGTAAAAAATAAGCCTCATTATGTGTGGTTGAAAAAGAAACAATTTTTAGATTACACTATTATTTTAATTGATTTACTAAAAATTTATAATTTATAATATTCAATAAGTTCTTATTTGTTTTTAATACAAAGAGGCAAATACTTTTAATGTATTTTAAAAAATTCAACTAACCTTTTACTTTGGAGGAATTTTTGACATGGTCTGTGGTGGTAAATTTGACCTTATTTTAATTTTACTAAAAAATTCTAATAAAAGGATTTTTTTAAAAACTGTTTTTGCTTAAAAACAAATTTTAATATTTTTGATTTACATGCACTTGCCTCGTGGGGTACGTATATACCCCACGTTCTTTCTCGTTTTGATTTGTTTGGACTTTTTTCTAGTTTTCAGATTTTTTATGAACGCTGATCTTTATTTTTTTCAACTTGGACTATTCTACAGTTTATGGTGGTATCTCAAGATGATTTCTGAATTTTTTTGAGACAAAATAATCAATAGGGGTATTCACGATTCAGTGCACTTGCCTGTGCAGTTGAGGACTTAAGGACTTGTGCAGTTGTACAGTTAGGTTTTCGTGAACACACCATCACTATTTCAAAGCTGTCAACATTTTTCAATGCACACAAGTGCACAACTGCCCAAGTCCTCAAGTCCTCAAGTTGAAGGTAATAGTAGAAAAGCACTTGTGCAGATTTTTGACGTACGTACAATTTGTTTTTGTAAAGTGCACAAGTCCTCAAGTCCTCAACTGCACAGGCAAGTGCACTGAATCGTGAATACCCCTAATATTTAAATTTTTACAAAGATTTTAATCACTGGGGTTCATATGCACCCCACGATTCCAAGTAAGTTCTCAGGATGAGCATGCCAGGTGAAGGTTAAAATAAATACAAATTTCAATTTGTTTTTTTTTAAGTTAACAAAACTGCCACTTTGTGTAACAAGCCTTCCGTTAAAGACGACAAAAATATGTAAAGAGGTAGTAAAATTTACCACCACCTCCACAGTTAAAGGTTAATGAATATTGAAATAAATAAGAAGCAACTATAACAGATGGCAACCTTGGTAGAGTTGATGGCGGTGATCTATAAATAGCCTACTGCTTTAAGAATGCCTTATGATTAAGTAGCCAATTTGAACTTTCAATTTGTTCTATATAATTCAAATGAATAAATTTCAAATGTGTGAAATCATATGCAACGTTAAGCAGTGAGTTGATTACAGCTTAATCACTCAAAGATTACTGAAGAGGAAATGCAGCGATTTCCGAAACAGACTGTTTAGTCAGCTAAGTGATTGACTCTATACAGAGTTGTTGTTGTTGTTGCCTTCTTAAAAACTTACTTGGTCTAAAGCTCGCCATTAAACTCATGTAATTATTAAATAGATCATAAAACTAGTTAAATAATAAAAAATGTTAATAAATAAAAATAGAAAAATTGTTAAAATATGACTGTAAATTTTTTCTAGGATTGAACATTTTAGTAATATTTACTAGAAAATATCTAGCCAAGTTAAGCATTGTTAAAGTTGAAGGCTATAACTATAATAAAATATCGTACTTCTACCTTTTGTTACTGTAAAAACCTGCTGCATCTAGCTGCTATTAAGAAAAACCACTTAATTTGAAAAAAGTCTTGAAAATCAAATTTTGCCCCAAAATGCACTGATTTCCAAGGCAATTTGTAGGAACTAAATTTAAGGAAAAATAAAATTAAATTCATAATTTAAAACAAGATGAGACCGTATTTTGTATTAGCAACTATTTTTAAAAAAAAAATTTTTCTTCGTTAATTTGGTAATATTGTTTAATAGGAGATATATCTAGAAGTAATCCGATTTGAAATATTTTTAGCTTGACGTTTAAGTGAAGTTAAATAAAATAAATGTACTCTTTAAAAAAATAAATAAGCAATTTTATGCGGGTTTTTTTTATTAAAAAAATATATGGTTTGTATGGGAGGTAGGCGATGCAGTTGACCTAAAATTTAAATTTTTTGTGCTGTTACTTAATTAAAACTCATTTGTACAAAATTTCATGGCCCTAACTTTTGCAGCATCTGAGATAATGCAAATGTCATCCTAAAATCGAAAAAAGCGCAATGTGAGGCGTAAGGAATGGTACTTTACTCACCATATGCAAAGCCCCAGTCGTTGTATTGCCCTTGACTGTACCACGTTCTTCATTACTAGGCGGTATTTTCACCTCAATGGTGAAATTTAAAATCGAAGCTATTGCACGTATAAGGTTACCCTCGATACCGCCAGTGATGGTTGTCGTATTACCATGAGTTTTCAAAATCATAAATGGCGGTATATGCAAGAGCGCTGCGCGCAAAGGACATTGATATAGATTGTCCAGTTTTCTCGGAAATAATTCCGAGTTCACAAACGTTACACCATCGAATTGATTGATTTCCACCGGCACAACACCTCCACAATAAACTGCTGTATATGGAAAGTAGGTGTAGACATGCACCTCACCATGCTCGTTTTGCACCTGAACACTACAGTGTATGATATAGTGGGTCCAGCAGTAATCAAGTATTTGCTGCAAATGCGATTTAATGAGATCATCGGATGTTTGCAGAAAGATATAGTTGAGTTCATTGAAGTTGTGTTCGCGTGTATAGGATGTGATGTTTGCGTCTCTGTGGGACGAAATAAGAAAAATCTTTAAGCTTTTTACTTCCAGTATCTCGGTTAACTTACAAAAAGGTCTGATAGGAGTCCACCAAAATTAAGTTACGGTTTCTTTGTCCGCCCACATGTTGTGGCGAATTATGATCAACTACTACGATTTGTATCGACCTGCCAATTTTGTCCCAATTTCGGGACAAATACTGCAGCATATCAATGAAAAAACCACAGGTAAAACTTCTACGACAGGATAGCGTGAGCACAAGCGAAGGTGCCGTTCTTAACAAGAAATCGTTTATAACGCAAAAAATAGCATTAGCTGCAAACAAGCTATTGTAGCTATAATTTCCTCCATTCTTTTCGTAAAAATTATAGTGCAGTGCTGTGATATTCATATCTCTTCAACGTGGTTACTGAGGTGCGCCAAGTTAGTCCAGTCAAGTTTAACTGAATACCAAATTTGGAATTGTATCAACTCATTACTGCTGAGCATCATTATGTTATGTTACAAAAGTTACATAAACTTTGATAAGTAATTAAATGGAGTGTCCATTAATTAGTGCATTGTTTGTTGGTGGGCAATATTGGTGTCCATTTCAAGGATATTGTTCTGTTATTATCTTTTATATATTTTAACGATATGACTGAGCTGAATTTTATTTTATATCCACACGTTTAAATAATTTATAGGGGTGTATTAACTGTGTCACTCCGTTTGTAACGCCGCACGGTGGGGCGATCCCATACAATAGACATAGAGAAAAAAGTGCAACTTGAAAAATATTATAATATTTTGATACATTTCGACAGAAATATATTTAAGCTATTTGAATTCGGCAGTTTTTTTATTTTTAAGTGCGTACTTTTGTTCTTGTAAAGCCTCAAAGTTGACATTTTTTAATATAAAAAAATATAGTCTTTTTTTAAAGTCCTATAACATTTTGTAAAATTGCTTGATTGAACAGATCTTTGTATTTTATGAAAGGGTATACTCTAAAATTTAAAAACAGATATTTTGTTTTTAAGTTGTTTGCTATCCCGTCATTGCGATAAGGAATAAAAATTAAAAATTAAAAAAAATTATTAAATTTGAAAAATAAAAAAATGGCCAGGTTTGGCCAGGATCAATGTTCCTTATATTACAAATAATTATAGTAAGAAATGTTTTAAAAAAAAAATTAGCGCGCGCCATCCAGCGCCTTCTGAGAATTTCAATATCAAAATTGTATTCCTCGGCTTTTTTATAGCATTTCTCACAAAGTTTGCCTATTACAGCATAACTATAGGAACTGATTCAGTTTGATTAGCGATAAAAACTTGCGAATGGATAAAAAACAAGCTTGGGATACATTTATTTTTTTAACCCATTCCGGCCCGGCTCCAAGACCTTTTGTAAACGGAAAAAATATATCTTTTGCTTTGATTGCGGCATAGCATCCTTACTAGTAAAGTTACGTAAATTTATTATACTAAATAAGTGTAGACAATTTTAATGAAAATATTTTAGTATATTGTTTATTTATCTGAGACGTCTGGTTCTTGAGATATATTTAAGACACGATGCAAATATTTTCAAGAAATCCAGTTAAAAAAAGCGTATAGCAGTGAGGGGACTGCCGACCGAAGCGAAAACATATATAAAAATAGTAGTATTCCCTGGAAGACTTTGTCCTGCCACAGACCGCTTTACTGCTTTATTAAAATTTTCATGCTAATCGGAAAAACTTTTTATATTTTCATATATTACATCATTCATATATATATATTATATATATGATATTTTGTATGATTCGTCTTGAAGTCTCTTTTAATGCATGCATTTGAGATCTTGCTACAAAGAAAACAGAAAACAGAAAAACAGTTCGGTTCATCCGTACATCCGGTTCATCATTAATGCACATTATTTTCGTCTTTTATCATTTCATTATGTTTTAAATTATGGGTATTAATATAAAAAACAGAGTAACACATAGCAAAAATATAAATTAAACTTATTTAAATAATTAATATACACATAAAATACGTATACATAGAATTTGTATTTACATAAATTTCATTGAATTTCATTTACATTGTTTTCTCTGCTTGCGTCATTAATCATTGAATTATATTCTAAAAAAGATACTATACGCTTATGGTAGCTGAAAAGAGAGTCACAAACAATTTTTGAACGATGCAGTTCCAGTCATGATAAAATTATTTTTAGGTAGCCTTGACAACTACTTATTTTCTCACGAGCTGCGACCATCGAATTTCACACAAAAGAAAACAATATAAAGTGCGTGTGTCTCACACATTGGCAGCTTTCAGCGGAGTCAATAGTTGGAAAATGTTTTTTTTAAATTTGAGTGAGAAACCTTTGCAATTAAATGATCCATTCACAACAGGTGACTCCTCTGAATGCGGCCAATGTGTGTGACACACGTTCTCTATTTTACTTTCTTTTGTTTGAAATTCGATGGTTGAAACACGAAATGTCACTCCTACCTATTACTTATTATACCATGGTCCCAGTCAGAGAATATGCTGGCGACATTTATAAAACTACAAATGTTTTTATGTTGGTCATGAAACTCAAACACACGATCTTGGATATTGGCTACCAGGCGATCAGCTTTTTTCGTTTGACATGATTTTGACAGAGTTGTAGGTATTGTCAAAAAGGAATCAAAACAAACACACAATATAAGCGGTACTTTTTAAAGTCTCTCCGTATCGAGCCTACCTGGGGCCGAATTACAGCATCCGTGATCGAGCAAAATTACGAAGAGCACGACGAGACAAGTGCCTATTAATCTTGTACAATTTTGCTCGATCACGGATGCTGTAATTCGGCCCCTGGTTAATATGCCTTGCTGAGCGGCTGGAAGTCAAGATCCAAAAGCGTAATTTAAAAACCTACTCGCTGTCATGACAGAATAACCAGGGGCCGAATTACAGCATCCGTGATCGAGCAAAATTGTACAAGATTGATATGCACTTGTCTCGTCATGCCCTTCGTAATTTTGCTTGATCACGGATGCTGTAATTCGGCCTCAGGTAGGGCCGGCTCGCTTAGTGCCTTCACGCGTTAAGGGCCAAATAGACTATACAGACTGTTTGCGCACACAATACTTTTTTCTCGTCATAGCGACGACCATACACTACACAGACTTTGTTTGCGCAGACTTGATTTTTTTGTTCAAATTCTATTCAATTTTTCTTTTCTGCTTCCATTTTTATATATTTTGCTTCACGCACGTCTTCACTCTATAAAACTTTCGAGATTATGGCAAGTCGGTGTGATTTTCACTCCACACTATGCAGACGGTTTGCGCAAACACAACCAAAAATTAAAATATTTTAATATTTGCGCAGACATCTGCACAAACCTAAAATAACCAAATACACTGTTGAACAGTCTGCGCAAACACTTGTTTGCGCAAACAATCTGTATGGTCTGTTTGGCCCTTTAACGAAGAGTGGAAAATGAAAAGGTTGAAATAAGAATATTATGTTTTCAAATTAATACGGACACGTGCGGACACGTGCGGACACGTGTGTTAAGTTTGTGTTAATTTGAATGAAAATATTATAAAAACAGTGTAAATAAAACTATAAAAGGCCGAGGTAGTGTTCAATTTGCAAAAAAAACAGGTTTAACCAAAAATCAATTGCAAAACCCTCTACCATGATTTTGACAACTACTTCACTTTTCTCTGCTTTCTACTTCATTCCTCTCCGAGCCGGCCCTACCTGGTTATTCTGCCATGCTCGCTGTCTGTATTGATGACGAGAGTTACTCGGAAAATCACGATGACGCAAACCAAAGATTTACCCTCTACCAAAATCGTTCAACGCGCCTAAAGAAGTTTTCACTTCAAAAATTACATAAACTGGTACAGTTTAGATAAGGGGTATGAAATCCACTTAAAAGTGATCTGCCAATAAACACAGTTATTATATCTTTAACCATCAATAATTTATATGAAATGTATTTTAAAAGTAGTGAACATAATTATGTTTGTGACAATCAGAAAATGTTTGCTGCGAACATATTGCTTATATGATAGTGCAGTGTACATAATTTATTCAGTGCAACAAATTAGCTTGTTTGCAGTGAACATAACATATTTATGGCAAACATAATATGTTTCTTATATAGGTAAATAAAATTCTTTACTACAAAAAAGTTTTTAAATACATACATTAATATCATCTCATATTATGTTTCCAGTAAACATTTTTTCGGCGTGTATAATAACCAAAATGTAAAGATTATGATAAAAGCATTTGAATCAACACCACTGTACTATTTTGCTGACGATGAAATTAAAATTGTTTAAGGTTTGTTAATAGACGTTAAATACTCACTGGAGTAGACGAAAATTTAATTAAACGATTTTATGTTATATTGCAGGTAAAACATTTTAATATATACATATATGAATTATTTTGTTTTACATTAATGCGTAAAAATTTTAATATTTTTCAGGCAATAGCATCAGGTCTTAAAATTAATATCACAAAATTAAAAATTTTTTGTTTAGAAACAACAAAATTATACGTTGAAATTTATGCCTGTTACTGTACATAAAATATTAATGCACAGTGCGAATATAGTTAAAAAAGCGATAGTACTCATTGGTCAGTTATCCGAAGATGCGCAAGAGGCCAATCGCAAACTATTTCGGTTCTTCAGACTTCATAATACGAGAAAATCTTCAATATTGCTTGCAATTCAGATCTTTTGCATGTCCTTCTGCTCAATTCAGATCCAGTACTTTCAATCCTTGATTTTAATAAAAAATCACCAAAAAGCTATCTGATTGAAGCAAAATACCTTTTTGATGAGGAAACTGAAAACATAACTTTTACAGATAATGTGTAAAATTAAACATTTTGTAAAATTATGTGTGGTATAAATAAATCAGTGTTTGCTCTTAATATTACATATAATTTGTTTTAAATAAAGATGTATGCTGTCTTAAAACCTCTTTTAAATGTAATAAGCTAATAAATTCTTGTTTAAAAACACATTGTGTAATAAAATACAGGTACGAAATATCAGTAAACACAAAAAAATGGTTTTTTTACCATGAATTTTTGGGTCTCCTAGACCCGCTACGCTCATAAAGGTTTAAGGACTTCATGAGAAATTCTTTTAAGAAGACATGTTTAAAATTTGGCCAAAATACATGAAATGGTTCCAGAGTTACAATCAATTATTTAAAGCAATTTGCGATGTTCAACCCTTAGTATGGGCTCGCCCCACTCTGCGCCGATAAGGAGGCGTGGCCGGTATAGAAAACTATATATCTCGACCAAAAAGGTAAAAGGGCTTAAATTTTATTTTGTTCGAAGCTCCATACAAAAATTTTCAGAAAAATGCTCACAAAGGGGACAGGAAATGCATTTTAATGGTGAGGACGAGTGCATTTTGAAGAGCTAAGAAAAATATTTCATGTAATTGGAATTACTCGAAAAAGGGCTTGAATGACTTGAGCCCTTTTACCTTTTAGGTCGAGATATATTCTTAATCATCAGCTCCTGAGTCGATTTAGCCATGTCCGTCTGCCCGTCTGTCTGTCTGTGATCACGATAACAGCCGTAATTTTACAGCTATCGTAACGAAATTCAATATATAACCTTTTTATTAAAAAATGGAGGTCAAGTTCGAAAATGCGCCAAATAGGATGAAAACCACTCCTAACTCCCTTTAGGGCTTTTAATCCCGAAGGGTTTTGGCAAATCCCGGGATTTCGGTATTTGAAATTCATGATCCCGAAAAATTCCCGGATCCCAAAATGCCAATATTTTAAAATAACAAGAAACCGTTAATAACTCTATCCCGTAATTTCTGCGTTTAAGGAAAAACAATTGCATATTTTTATTTTTAAAACAAAAATCCAAACTTTAGTAGCTGTTAGTAAAAAGTATGATAGAATTAAAATATTCCTTTTATAGTAAAAAAACTATAGTATAGTAATTAAACTATTGTTACATTCAAAATTTCATGAAACTGAACAACGTCTTTTAATTAGAGAACAACCAAAATAAACTAAAAAATAGACTTTCAAAGTGAGTAAAGAGATAAAAAAATAACAGGGTGATTTCGATATTAAAAAAAAACATCGTTTGCATTACAGTTGCATTTATAGTGGCCGAAAATTTTTATATTTTCTTATGAATAAGATCCTGGGATTTAGGGTTGCGGCCGTAGCCTAGTAGGTAGAGTGCGTGGCCCCTAAGCTAAAGAACCGCGGTAGCCCGGGTTCAATTCCAGCTCAGACAGAAAGTTTTTTCAATTGAATTAATTTTTCTGTTCGGTCGTCACCTCTCTGCAGGCAATGACAAACCTCAGAGGTAAAACACGTAGGTCCAGTTCTCGGTCATTTGTGATCAAGCATTTAATAACACGCACAGCACAATTGATCTATAGAAGCTAGATCAAAGTCCTTCCAAGGGCTGAAATGGCCAGTTCATTAATCCCGGGACTAGCAATTGGTTCGTGATCCCGGGATTTCGGGATCCCGGGATTGAAAGCCCTACCTCCCATTCAAATTGACTTAACCAAAACGGTAAAATCTCCTTAAATTCCACAAAAACTAATCAAATGACTTCAAGCTGTGCACATTAGATTTAACACTTACTATTTAAAGTTTGAGTATGAATTTTGTAAAAATCTGGAAAATGGAAACTACGTCTACCTGCCATACAAAGTGACTTAAACAAAACGGTAAAATCACTTTCAATTCCACAAAAATTAATCTAATGACTTCAAATTTTGCACATAAGCTTTGACAATTAATATGTACTTTAAATATTAAATTTGGAAAAATCGAATGGAAACCACGGCTACCTCCCATACAAAGTTAGGTTACCAAAACAGTTAATCTCTTTAATAAATCTTCCATAAATCAATCTCGTAAATTCAAGTTTTGCACTAATGCAATTTGTAAAAGTCGAACCAAAATCACGTCTACCTCCCATACAAAGTGACTTTATCAAAACGGTAAAATCTCTTTCAAATCAACAAAAATTAATCAAATGACTTCAAAATTTGCACATAAGCTTTGACAATTAATGTGTACTTTAAATATGAAATTTGGAAAAATCAAATGAAAACCACGACTACCTCCCGTACGAAGTGAGGTTACCAAAACGGTAAAATCTCTTTAAATCTCACAAAAATTATAAATTACTCATAATATAGTGACTTAAAATTTTGCACGTATGAAATTTGTAAAAGTCGAATAAAAATCAGGTCTACCTCCCATACAAAGTGAGGTTACCAAAACGGTAAAATCTCTTTAAATCTCACAAAAATTTATCTAGTGACTTCAAATTTTCTACGTATGCAATTTGTAAAAGTCGAATAAAAATCACGTCTACCTCCCATACAAAGTGAGTTTACCAAAACGGTAAAATCTCTTTCAACTCCGCAAAAATTAATCGAAGCACTAAAAATTTATATGTACTTTAAGTATTAATTTTGGAAAAATCGAATTAAAACCACGGCTACCTCCCATACAAAGTGAGGCACCAAAACGGTAAGATCTCTTTAAATCTCACAAAAATTAATATAGTGACTTCAAATTTTGCACGTATGAAATTTTTAAAAGTCGAATAAAAATCACGTCTAGATCCCATACAAAGTGAGTTTACCAAGACGGTAAAATCTTTTTCGATTCCGCAAGAATTAATCTAATGTCAAGTCAAGTCTACCTCCCATACAAAGTGAGTTTACCAACCGGTAAAATCTTTTTCAATTGCGCAAAAATGAATCTAATAACTTCAAATTTTGCACATAAGCTTTGACAATTAATATGTACTTTAAATGTGAAATTTGGAAAAATCGAATGAAAGCCACGGTTACCTCCTATGCAAAGCGAGGTTACCAAAACGGTAAAATCTCTTTAAATCTCACAAAAATTAATCTAGTGACTTGAAATTTTGTTTTTTCTATAATCCAAACAATTTAAAAAAAAACTTAAAGAATAATTACAAAACTGTCAAGACTTAGACACTGTCTTGGGAGTGGGTGAGAGCAGCGCTTTCCAACCTTACTAAGTGTTTAAAGAGTTAAGAATAATGCTCTCAAATTAACCCAACTTTATGAAAGATGCGAAATATCTACTCCAATACATAACAGAAAATGACATGAAAGAAATCAACATATTCATTCGAATTTTGCTAGCTTGAGTTTTTTTAATTTTAGTTTTTCAAAATAAAAACTAATAAGAAATTATTTAAGCAGTTTTATCTTTTGAAAGAGAAATAGTATCTTAGCTGAACTACGATATTATTATTAAGGTATTCAGTAAGGCTTAGAGTAAGAAATTTCTGTTCCTTTAATTATTTTCTTTTAGTTTTGTCAAAACACATAGTTTGCGTTTTTATGAAAAAATATTACAATTTTGCAACACTTCTTTATATACAAAATCCGTCAATTTGCCCCACCGGAGGGCCTCGCAAAATGGACTCTCCCACAAACAATTTAAGTCCTGCACCGCCACTGGCGGAAGGCAGTGCTTAACATAAAATGACATGTGGCAATGGCATTAACATAAAAGGTTAAATTCACAAGGTAAAATTGAATATACTTAAACGTCGCGTTGACACTACTGTCAAGAAAGTACCGGGAAAGTAGTTGACGCAACTGTCCTCTATACTGACGCTGAAATGAAGTGCGATCTGTTGTTAATTTTGTTTTTTAAACTTATTTTCTGGAATCAACTCCAATTCTCTTTTATGTCTTCTATCGAATGAGAACGGGTGCATCGAAGTGGTCGGAGCCACATCAGTAGTGGCGTTCCCAAAAATTTAACGATAATAATCGTTGTCGTTATCGGTCATTGTGAGTGCCACGTTCATAGAAAATTACAGTTTTCGCTAGCTAAGGATGTCGAAAAACGTCGTTAATGCATTTGGGAATTCAACTACAGGTCAGAAATTCGTTCACAATGATAGCCTAGTAAGATGGTGCATGAATTTTTTTTCTCCCTCTCAAACACCGCTTGCGGTCATATAATAGCGGCATTCACGATTCAGTGCACTTGCCAGTGCAGTTAAGAGGACTTGAGGATTGGTGCAGTTAGGTTTTCGTGAACACACCACTATCACTATTTCAAAGCTGTCAACATTTTTCAATGCACACAAGTGCACAACTGCTCAAGTCCTCAAGTCATCAAGTTTAAGGCAATAGTAGAAAATCACTTGTGCAGATTTTTGACGTACGTACATTTTGTTTTTGTAAAGTGCACAAGTCCTCAAGTCCTGCGCACAGGCAAGTGCACTGAATCGTGAATACCCTTAATATTTTTTATTTACCGTCTGACCTTCTAGCAAGAATTCAGACAATACCTTTAACCAGGCTTTTTATATGTACATTACATTTGCCTCAATCAGAAATGTACAAACTACATGGTCGAATTTTTTGTTCCTTCGCATTGTTTGTTGAAAGTTTTGGTAAGTTTTTTTGACATAAAATGACAAACCATGCATCAGACAAGAAAAATGTATACATCAAAATAATTGTAATTAGTCGAGATACCAAACTACATCCTTAGAACATTTTAAACATTAGCGTTTTTACCAAAATCGAGATTTTTCGGAATTTTGCATTTTGTTCTCATTTTCATTCATTTTGCTCTAAATAAATAAAAAAGTATGTTTATATCTTATATGCAATAGTTACAACTTTATAGGTCGTTTGACCACTCTTTGACTGAGATTACATCAAAACTGCCGCTGTTGACCCTTGTTCGACCGATGTTTAACCCTTGCTCAGTTGCTATTCGGACTTAATATAAAAAATTTTATTTGTACTCGGGATGATAATAATTTGCCCGATCCAAATGCATTACTTTCTGAAACTTAGAACATTTTGTTTGATAATATAGAAAGGATGTACAAGTGGAACATTTTTGTACCCATTGCTTATGGTATACATGTTGCATACAATGGTTACAACTTTATGTATGGGTCGTTTGACTACTCTTTTACTGAGATTACATCAAAACTGCCGCTGTTGACCCTTGTTCGACCGATGTTTAACCCTTGCTCAGTTGCTATTCGGACTTAATATACAAAATTGTATTTGTACTCGGGATGATAATAATTTACTTGATCCAAATACATTACTTTCTGAAACTTAGAACATTTAGTTTGATAATATAGAAAGGATGTTCAAATAGAGCATTTCTGTACCCATTGCTTATGGTACACATCTTACATACAATGGTTACAACTTTATGTATGGGTCGTTTGACCACTCTTTGACTGAGATTACATCAAAACTGTCGTTGTTGACCCTTGTTCGGCCGATGTTTAATCCTTGCTCAGTTGCTATTCGGACTTAAAATAAAAAAATTTATTTGTACTCGGGATGATAATAATTTGCTGGCTCCAAATACATTAATTTTTGAAACTTAGAACATTTAGTTTGATAATATAGGAAGGATGTTCAAGTAGAACATTTCTGTTCTCATTGCTTTTGGTATACATCTTACATACAATGGTTACAACTCTATGTATGGGTCGTTTGACCACTCTTTGACTGAGATTACATCAAAACTGCCGCTGTTGATCCTTGTTCGGCCGATGTTTAACCCTTGCTCAGTTGCTATTCGGACTTAATATACAAAATTGTATTTGTACTCGGGATGATAATAATTTACTTGATCCAAATACATTACTTTCTGAAACTTAGAACATTTAGTTTGATAATATAGAAAGGATGTTCAAGTAGAGCATTTCTGTACCCATTGCTTATGGTACACATCTTACATACAATGGTTACAACTTTATGTATGGGTCGTTTGACCACTCTTTGACTGAGATTACATCAAAACTGCCGCTGCTGACCCTTGTTCGGCCAATGTTTAACCCTTGCTCAGTTGCTATTCGGACTTAATATAAAAAATTGTATTTGCACTCGGGATGATAATAATTTGCTTGATCTAAATACATTACTTTCTGAAACTTAGAACATTTTGTTTGATAATATAGAAAAGATGTTCAAGTAGTACATTTCTGTACCCATTGCTTATGGTATAAATCTTACATACAATGGTTCGACTTTATGTATGGGTCGTTTGACCACTCTTTGACTGAGATTACAACAGAACTGCCGCTGCTGACCCTTGTTCGGCCGATGTTTAACCCTTGCTCAGTTGCTATTCGGACTTAATATAAAAAATTGTATTTGCACTCAGGATGATAATAATTTGCTTGATCTAAATACATTACTTTCTGAAACTTAGAACATTTTTTTTGATAATATAGAAAGGATGTTTAAGTAGAACATTTTTGTACCCATTGCTTTTGGTATACATCTTACATACAATGGTTACAACTCTATGTATGGGTCGTTTGACCACTCTTTGACTGAGATTACATCAAAACTGCCGCTGTTGATCCTTGTTCGGCCGATGTTTAACCCTTGCTCAGTTGCTATTCGGACTTAATATACAAAATTGTATTTGTACTCGGGATGATAATAATTTACTTGATCCAAATACATTACTTTCTGAAACTTAGAATATTTTGTTTGATAATATAGAAAGGATGTTCAAGTAGAACATTTCTGTACCCATTGCTTTGGATTGTACTTTGCCCCTTTGTTTGAAATTTTACGATATTTACAATATAAAGTGCAATCAAAAGTAGAGCAAAAGAGCAGCATTTCGATTTACTTTATAAGAACTCCTTATTTCTAGTACTACTGTCAAGGCACGACCGTCCGAACACATCTTTGTTATTTGTCATTTTAAGATAAACCTAACAAAGGTAAGGGGAGATATTTATAAAAGCAGGTTTAATAATTAAAAAAAAAACACACATAATATAACCCTCTCTACTAACAATATTATTAATATTCCATATCCCAAAGTTAAGTTCCTTTCCAAAAACCACCGAAATAAACCATAGAACATCTGAGGAAACTATTTTGCCTAGCAAGTTACTACGTTTTTGGGGGAGGTTCCCAAAAATAAACCTTAAAATTCCAAATCCCAGGAACTTTTCTTATCTTTATTAAAACACTTTCAAGTGGTTTTTTGATTTTTGTTCAAGTTTTTTGGTAGAAATAAAACAACCACTTTAAGCCTTATTAAATATATTTTTCAGTACGCTTAACCTATAAGAATATAATTCTAATATAAAAACAGAACATGCCAATAATAATCCTATACCATAAAACACAAATACCATATATAGCTCTGTCATTGTGAAAATGATATCTACTTCAAAAGTAATGCCTTTCTGTAACACGTAGTCGACTTCCCAACGTCTCCATAGATCGATCAAACCAGCAACGCTCATCGACAATATTTTCTCGTTGAACTGATCAATTAAAAAGGAATGCTTAGTCAAATATATGGTTGTGGGATAGGCAACCACATCCGATAGAACTCTAAAAGATCCGCCCTGTGTACCTAAACGTGCATAGAGCATCAGGAACTCCTGAAGACCCACAGCTAGATATTGCGCCGGCTGCGGCATGTCCGCAATGAAAGTGAAAGCAACTGTTTCGCTGGTTGAATTCATGGCAATTGTTGGCATTCTCTGTATAATTGACAGATCTTGTAGGTCCTCATAGGTGGCGGCATTCATGACGGCCGTACAGTTTGACTCCAAAAGCTCATCAAAGGATTGTGAAACCTTATATTGTACATGCATTCGCTTCAAATGAAAGAGAAGAGCTTGATACACTGTACGAATGACGAGCGTAAAGAACAACCAGTTGATAAATAAAATTCTCGGTTGGCTGGCCGAAGGCGTTTTACTGGCCGGCACTCCAATGGACACCGAAATAATATTGAGATAGCTATTTTTTGGAACGTAGCTATGAAAGAATATTCTAAATCGGTGGTACATTCGATTAGCTACAGCTGTTTTCAGGAGGACCAATGAAAAAACAAAGAAAATTAACAGCCAGGTATTGGTTTCAAAAGGATAAATAAGAATCTGCCATGATGTCAAATCATAAATTAACTCGAAAGTACTGAACACGTGCTTAGTTTGAAAGTAGCTGATGGTGTACGAGGCTACTGCGTTGCGTTCTATTGTCTGGCGGAATGATCCCAAACTTAAGTCAGCGCTATGATTTTCAAGCTGTAAGAAAAACAATGATTATTCCGAATTGAAATGAAATATGTTAAAAATTACACAGTATAACACATAACTTATTTGGACAAAGACATTTTTTAATAGAAACTGAGTAACTAACTATGGTATAATTTTAAAAAAGTTAAGATATGCTGACTATTTTTGCTGAGCAAAGCTATTGTTTTACAAAGACAACAGCACGGCATCTTGTAGCGGCCTTGATAGAACGGGTAAACGTAACAAAAATCATTTATTTTTTGGCACTTGCTATTTTTCTTATTGAAATTTTCAATATTATTATTGTCTTGTTGTTCAAAACACTCGAAAAAAGGAAAGGAAGGCTTTTCAATAAGGATCTTTCAATTTTAAAGATCTAGGTGTTGTCTTTGACACAAAATTTTCTTTTACTGCTCATCTTGATCTTATAATTCCTAAAGCGTATGCTTTATTAGCTTTTATCCGTCATCAATCAACACCATTATCCGACCCGTACACCTTCAAAACCCTGTATATATTTTTTGTGCGATCTCGATTAGAATACCATCAGTCGTTTTCACTATTTTTCACACAAGTTGCGTATTGAACGGGTACAGAAAGCTTTCACTCGTTTTGTTTTAAGTACGTTAAATCCTCAAATCTCTCTACCCTTACATAATGAGCGATGTACAGTCTTGCGTAAAAGTTTAAGACCAATTAAAAAAGTTGCGTTTGTACAAAATAGAAATAAAAATACACAAAAACAATTCGAAATGAATTTAAAATTTATTCATTAAAAAACAGTTCCCCTTTTATTGAAACAAAGTCTATATCATTTTTTTGTTTTCAATTTGGTTTGTGACAAAAAAAATTATTTATAAAAAAAACCCTGCGCATTAAAATAAGACCACTCTGCACTCTCCACTATCCTTTAAAAAAATATCCATTAGCCTTAAGACAGCTTTGAATCCTTCTTGGAAATGCAAGGAATAAATTATGGATTATATCCAAAGGAATGATATTCCACTCCAAAATTAGGTTTTCCTTCAGTTCTTGAACTATTTTTGGCTTCCTTTTGGCAAATCTATCTCCCAGCACCTTCCAAACATTCTCTATAATGTTCAAATCAGGATTGCGGGCAGGTCATGGTAAAACATGAATATTTTGCTGGAAAATAGCTCCACCCAAAGGCATTTCCTCCTCCATGAATGGTAGCAGATTATCACTTAAAAATTTCACATATTCTTCTGAGTTAACCGTTCCCGTCACAATATGCACATCTGTTTTACCGTACCAAGATATGCCTCCCCAGATAGTTACCTTACCACCACCATACTGCAGTTGACCATTGACGCAATCCACATTAAATTCTTCGGATGCAAGACGTCGAACTGTCTTCTGGCCGTTTAAAAAAAGCTGAAATGTGCTTTCATCTGAAAACAAAACACGTTTCCAAACTCCGCTGTCCTATTCCTTATGGTCTTTGCACCAGTTTACTCTGAGCTTAGCATGTTCCTTGGTCAGCACGGGTTTCCTGACAGCAGTGCTCTTTTTTAAGCCAACTTTGCAGAGCACCCTGCGTACATGGCCTGGGTGCAATTGAGTTCCTGTCCTCTGATTTTGAGGTTCAGCTAGATCGTTGCTATTTGCGGCACGATACTGTTTCACCAACCTATGTAGAACACGTTCAATTCTTGGAGTAAGTTTTGGTACCCTTCCAGATCGATGTTTATGGACAATGGAACCAGTTTCGGTATGTCGTTTGATGGTATGCTGAACACATGTTTTGCTAATTTGTAATTGACTTGCAATTTTTCTCTGTGTTCTTCCAGCTTCATGTAAAGTAATCACCTAAAAATTGAATATTATGGCCTCTTCTAACTAAATAAACAAAAAAATATCAAACCATCCACAAAGTTTCATTTGAAACAGATTTTTTGCCCATTTTGAAAATAATATTCAAAATTTTAAGATCAACTTTAGCAAGAAAATCACAACTAGTAAAATTTCACAGAAAAAAAAGACAATCGCCAAAAAAATAACTGTTATCTTTTATGCGAGAGCAATATAAAGCGAATGAGCAAAAGAATGCATGGCTTTTTGAGAATATTAGTGATGATAGATTGGGAATATTAGTGATGATTAAATTAATGCGCAAGGTTTTTTTTTAAGTTTTATTAAAAATTTCTAAGAAGTACCCTAATTGAAAACTTTAAAACAGTAATACGTTAACAAATATTCTTCCAGTCAATAAGCATAGCATATTCATTTCGCTAAAATTTCCCTGTGTTGTTATTTTGATTGGGTAAAATTTTCAACTGAATTCTTTTCTAATGGTCTTAAATTTTTACGCAAGACTGTATATTAATTAATTTGAAATCCTTAGAAAGTAGAAGGAATTCATTCTCTTTGCTTTTTATATATGACTAGCTGATATACCCGGTGTTACTCGAAAGTCATTTATATAAACATTTTAACATACACTTATCGATTAACTGTTTTTTTAACTCTGGAATAATGAAAAACATGTTGAATTTCATTTGTAAGCTACAGTTAGAAAGGTAATTTAACGAACTTTAATCCAAAAAAGTTGTGTCAGCTAATTGAACTCAAAGAAGGGGTATGAAAAACATATTTTAAAATTTAAAAATAATTTTTATATTTACTTAATCTTAAAGCAAGCAAAATTACCTTTTCAACAATATAAAAATTATGGTGGGACTCAATGCGTTCTTGAGATATAGACATTTTAACATCTAAACAAAGATTTATATTAAATAATATATTAAACTTTTTAACAAAAAATTTTTTAATGAAATATATTAAAAACAGCGGAGATATTGGCATTAAAAGTAAAAACTTTGATTTTCATATAATTTTTTTTCCCATTATTATCTATCAATGTTTTATGAAAAATTCGTTGTACTAAAAATGATTGTACTAAAATTTATATTAGCTACGTTTTTTCATGGGAGATCAGGATCATATCATCGCATTTGCAAGCAAAGCAAAAACAACAAAATCTAGCAAGGGAGCTGGACATTTAAATTGATCCAATTCTATAAGGGTATTCAGAGGTAGTCTTGTTACAGTGTTAAATTGTTGAAGTGTTGATTATTTCAATAATACAACAACAAAATACACATCTTGTCATATTTCAACAACTCAACACTCTAACAATTGCTCGACCCTATTGTTATGAGTGTTGGTACGGCGTTGAATATTTTTGTTGTCAGTTAAAGCCTAGTACTCTGTTCGTTTGCGTTTGAGAAGAGAACACGATTAAATTTTGGAGGTCACTATTTTTTTCTCAAGAGGGCAGAATTTCCAAAAAGGGCAGAAAAATTTACCTTTTTTATGAGAAACGAAAACGCCATTACTCACTAAACTTACCATAAACAGCGCACCTGTTGTCATAATACCCATGAGTTTACCGTGTTGTTCATTGCGGGGTGGAATTTTGGCCTCAATGCTGAAGTTTAAGCTCGTTGCCAATGTCTGAAGAAGTCTACCTTCAATTCCGCCGCTAATATTTGTTACGCTACCAAAAGTGGATAGCTGCATAAATGGTGGTACCTCCCAAACAGCTGCCCGAAGAGAGCATCCATGAAAATTTATAAGTTTCTTTGGAAATAGTTCTGGTTCGACGAATCCAGAACCATTGTATTGATTTATTTGAATCGGCAGAACCTTTCCGCAATACTTCGCTGTATATGGAAAATAAGTGTAGACATACACCTTACCATGCTGATTTTGAACTTGAACACTGCAATGAATCAAAAAATTTCTCCAGCAGTATTTTAGTATTTGCCTCAGTTGTGCCTCCATCAGATTATCGGATATTTGCAAAATAATATAGTTGTATTCATTGAAATTATTCATGCGTGTATAGGATATTATATCCACATCTCTGTTGAGCATAATTAAAACATGTATTGTTTAAGGACATCAACGACTTTTCTTCATTCTTAAGATAATCTTACAATAATGCCTGGTAGGAGTCAATAAAAATGAAGTTATGATTCCTGCGCCCGATTACTGGTTGGTGCAAATTCTTCTTCACTTCCAAGATTTGCAGTGACTTTTGTTTCGTGTCCCACATACGAAGCAACTGCTCAAGCACATCATGATAAAAATTACAGCTTTTCCTGTGTCGACAAGATAACGTTAGCACCAAAGAAGACTCAGTCCTTGGCAGAAACGTGTTGACCACGCATAAAATTGCATTAGCCACAAACACAAAATAGCCTCCAGAATTCTCTTTGTAACTGTTGTCTAGTGCTGTGATATTCATTTTTGTCTGAAAAATTTTAATTAACGCCGGTAGTTTACCAATTTGATCGAGTCCAAAAAATATTCTGATGACACAAATTTCTTACAAAGGTCATCTCTTAATTACAACAGAGTAAACAACATGATAATGAATATAAAGTTGATTTACTTCAAAAGAAGGCTTTGTATGAGAACGCAAATTAATTTAATTGATTTTCACCCTCCTGGCCTTAATAACTCGATAGAAACTAATGATGTTACTAGCAATTAATGAAATAATTCAGCAGTTCTATAATGTAACGTAGAGAAAAACTAAATCATTATCTATCTATCTAGATATCGTCACCTAAAATGCAAGAACAAATTCAAAATCGACTCTTTGATTAATTATGGTGTACCGTATTAAGGTACATGTTCATGCAAAATTGTACACTCCAACAACTAAAACGACGTTTTTATTCCAAAAGGCCCCACTGTTAATTTAAAAAGTTTTTTGCTTCTCCTGTAAAATCATAAAAAGTGTTATAACGCCTTCTTGCATTTTAGGGGGCAATAAAAAGCAAAACACTGTCTGTGTGAGTGCAATAGACTCCAAAACTACCCCTATCGGAAATTGTAAAATGCTTTATGCAGAAGCGAGTAAAAAGGGCTTCACTCTGCTTATGAATAGTGCTTTTGAAAAGTGTTTTGCTCTCGCTACGAATTGAGCTTAAAATAAGCTGTTTGCTTTCGAGATTCTTCGTTTTGTTTCGTTATCTACTCTGCTGGCTACACGTACTCGCATCACTTAGATCACTTGTACTTTTCTCACCATTACTCATCACTAGTATACGCAAAAAGTTTATACGTGAAAAGGTATTGCAGCATAATAGTGAAAAATATAAGGTTCAATCGATTGTAAACTGTTAAAATGTAATGTTTTTATAAAAAAAGGTTATAAAATGAGTGGCAAGTGGTTCGGAAATTCAAAAATAAACTTGCGCATTGAGGTGCGAACGAAGAAGGTACTCTTTCCGAAGGGAGAGCAAAGCGCTATTTTAATGACTTTTTATAGCGAGAACAAAGGTCTTCTTTCCAATGACATGACAATGTTAAAAAAAGCTTTATTTAAAACGAGAACAAGGCGACTATTACGCTTTTGTAAAATGCTTTTAAAATTGTTTCAAAGCGCGTTGTTTCAAAGCGCTTTGTTTCCTAAAGGGACTGGACCAATGGCAGTCAATTTGTTTCAGGTACGAGATGATTTAGGGAAAAAAAAATTTGCCACATCCCCTTTTACCGGCTCCAAACAACTGAAGTGAATTTATTACCTCATTTAAAAAAGTTTTAGTGTGAGTTCTGTAGCTCATAGCGTAAGGCGATTAATTTATAACCACAAGGTAGTGAGTTCGAGCCTCAGCAATGTGGACGGATTTTTTTTATGAAACAAATTCCAATTTTAAAAAATTCATAACTGAGAGTGAAAAAAGAATTGTAAAAAGTAGTTTCAATAAAAATTTTGTATTTATTTTATAAGAAAGTAGTTTAATTTGTTGCTATTTAGAATTTATTTGCTTGTGAGCATGATTCAATCATATAGGCTATGCAGCCATTTGACGTTTACTCACAAGAATGAACTTAGCTACCCTCATGGCACAATTACTGACAAGGTAGTAGCGTAGACTGGCTTTTTTCTCACGAGCGGCGATGGGTAATTGTCAAAATTAGCTGCTTATGCAATTAATCAAAGAAAAGTGAAAAAATAACCCTATAAGAAATTTTAAAGCACTTTATTAAAAAGCATATAAAAAGTGCTTTATTCTACCTTTGCACAGTGCTTTTGCATTTTCGAATTCGAAAAGTTTAAAGTATAAGAAAGTGTATTAGAATAGTGAAAAATATATAATTAACTGAAAAAGTAAATAGTTTAATATAAATAGTAAATAATTTAATTCAATGATATTTGTTTCCGTAGTTGCTGGTAATGGACCTGAAATTGGATTCGAAAGAAATATGAAGATTGGATTCCGGCTAAGCACAAACAGAATTTATCAAGATAATTTCTAGAAAAAACAAAAACTTTCTAAGGTGAGCGCACGATAAAATCAGTGCGAATAAATTTAATGAATCAAAGATAAGTTAAAAATAAGCACATAGCTTGTCCACAGCAGCAAAGTACAACATTCCTTAGCTGTTTTTGACAACTACCAATCGCCAAAAAACTGTCACGGCTACCTTGTCAAATAATTATACCATGGATACCCTAATAATGCGAGGAGAGCAAAAGAGTAATTTTTTATAGCAGAACAAGCACTTGGTTGCATGAATATGAAACTTTTTCATTGTACGAAATATCCAAAGGTACATTTTACTACTACGTTTTATACTACATTTTCTATTACTTATTTTTTTTTACTCAAAATTATATTATGAGTTTTAAAAAACATAATAACCACGTTTTTATTGTAAAACAGTAAAAAAAGAATAAAAGCACAAAACAGTACATACGAGTAGAAAATGAATTATCCTTACATGTGTTCTTTGTTACAAATAGTATGAATATAGATATTAGTATGTATTTCGGAAAATTTATTTTTTCATATATTTAGTTTCAATATGAAAACATTAAAACTAATCTATTATTAGTCATATTTTCACAGCGTAGAGGATTCCTTACTTAAATCTCGCTCATAAACATTAAACTTGCCTGACATAAATACTACTTACTACTACTTACTTACTGACATAAATACTGTTTTTAAATCATCAAAATATTAAGGGAGGATTTATGCGAAAACAACTTTTAAAATCTATTTTTGTTTTAATGGATTATTGTTGTAAAGCTGTTCGAAAATATGCAAAAATCAATCAAACCCACTTAAAATTCAGATTTTACAGTGCTAAAAACCCGGTGCGCCAGAGTACCTTTAACTAATCAGAGTAACTTTAAACTCGTTTTTGTTGAAACATACATTTTCAAAACGTGCCAAATTTTCCATTTTTATCTGTTTGTAATGTAACTCTATGCATCTTTTACTAAAAGGAGCGTCTATGCAAAATTTGTCTAGATTTTACACGCATTAGTATGGTTAAAAATAACATAAATTTTAGTACTTTTTCGACGCTTCATAATTTTCTTAATTTTAATTGTGTTTTGGTAAAAGATGTGCATTCAAAAGTTTATTTTCAAATGCAATTTTTTTGTTTGTTTTAAAACAATCTGGAGTTGAGCTGTGATGTGGATCAATTTTCACCTTTTGCTTAATATTAATATTTAATATTTAATATATTAAATATTAATATTTAATATTTAATATTTAATATTTAATATTTAATATTTAATATTTAATATTTAATATTTAATATTTAATATTTAATATTTAATATTTAATATTTAATATTTAATATTTAATATTTAATATTTAATATTTAATATTTAATATTTAATATTTAATATTTAATATTTAATATTTAATATTTAATATTTAATATTTAATATTTAATATTTAATATTTAATATTTAATATTTAATATTTAATATTTAATATTTAATATTTAAATATTTAATATTTAATATTTAATATTTAATATTTAATATTTAATATTTAATATTTAATATTTAATATTTAATATTTAATATTTAATATTTAATATTTAATATTTAATATTTAATATTTAATATTTAATATTTAATATTTAATATTTAATATTTAATATTTAATATTTAATATTTAATATTTAATATTTAATATTTAATATTTAATATTTAATATTTAATATTTAATATTTAATATTTAATATTTAATATTTAATATTTAATATTTAATATTTAATATTTAATATTTAATATTTAATATTTAATATTTAATATTTAATATTTAATATTTAATATTTAATATTTAATATTTAATATTTAATATTTAATATTTAATATTTAATATTTAATATTTAATATTTAATATTTAATATTTAATATTTAATATTTAATATTTAATATTTAATATTTAATATTTAATATTTAATATTTAATATTTAATATTTAATATTTAATATTTAATATTTAATATTTAATATTTAATATTTAATATTTAATATTTAATATTTAATATTTAATATTTAATATTTAATATTTAATATTTAATATTTAATATTTAATATTTAATATTTAATATTTAATATTTAATATTTAATATTTAATATTTAATATTTAATATTTAATATTTAATATTTAATATTTAATATTTAATATTTAATATTTAATATTTAATATTTAATATTTAATATTTAATATTTAATATTTAATATTTAATATTTAATATTTAATATTTAATATTTAATATTTAATATTTAATATTTAATATTTAATATTTAATATTTAATATTTAATATTTAATATTTAATATTTAATATTTAATATTTAATATTTAATATTTAATATTTAATATTTAATATTTAATATTTAATATTTAATATTTAATATTTAATATTTAATATTTAATATTTAATATTTAATATTTAATATTTAATATTTAATATTTAATATTTAATATTTAATATTTAATATTTAATATTTAATATTTAATATTTAATATTTAATATTTAATATTTAATATTTAATATTTAATATTTAATATTTAATATTTAATATTTAATATTTAATATTTAATATTTAATATTTAATATTTAATATTTAATATTTAATATTTAATATTTAATATTTAATATTTAATATTTAATATTTAATATTTAATATTTAATATTTAATATTTAATATTTAATATTTAATATTTAATATTTAATATTTAATATTTAATATTTAATATTTAATATTTAATATTTAATATTTAATATTTAATATTTAATATTTAATATTTAATATTTAATATTTAATATTTAATATTTAATATTTAATATTTAATATTTAATATTTAATATTTAATATTTAATATTTAATATTTAATATTTAATATTTAATATTTAATATTTAATATTTAATATTTAATATTTAATATTTAATATTTAATATTTAATATTTAATATTTAATATTTAATATTTAATATTTAATATTTAATATTTAATATTTAATATTTAATATTTAATATTTAATATTTAATATTTAATATTTAATATTTAATATTTAATATTTAATATTTAATATTTAATATTTAATATTTAATATTTAATATTTAATATTTAATATTTAATATTTAATATTTAATATTTAATATTTAATATTTAATATTTAATATTTAATATTTAATATTTAATATTTAATATTTAATATTTAATATTTAATATTTAATATTTAATATTTAATATTTAATATTTAATATTTAATATTTAATATTTAATATTTAATATTTAATATTTAATATTTAATATTTAATATTTAATATTTAATATTTAATATTTAATATTTAATATTTAATATTTAATATTTAATATTTAATATTTAATATTTAATATTTAATATTTAATATTTAATATTTAATATTTAATATTTAATATTTAATATTTAATATTTAATATTTAATATTTAATATTTAATATTTAATATTTAATATTTAATATTTAATATTTAATATTTAATATTTAATATTTAATATTTAATATTTAATATTTAATATTTAATATTTAATATTTAATATTTAATATTTAATATTTAATATTTAATATTTAATATTTAATATTTAATATTTAATATTTAATATTTAATATTTAATATTTAATATTTAATATTTAATATTTAATATTTAATATTTAATATTTAATATTTAATATTTAATATTTAATATTTAATATTTAATATTTAATATTTAATATTTAATATTTAATATTTAATATTTAATATTTAATATTTAATATTTAATATTTAATATTTAATATTTAATATTTAATATTTAATATTTAATATTTAATATTTAATATTTAATATTTAATATTTAATATTTAATATTTAATATTTAATATTTAATATTTAATATTTAATATTTAATATTTAATATTTAATATTTAATATTTAATATTTAATATTTAATATTTAATATTTAATATTTAATATTTAATATTTAATATTTAATATTTAATATTTAATATTTAATATTTAATATTTAATATTTAATATTTAATATTTAATATTTAATATTTAATATTTAATATTTAATATTTAATATTTAATATTTAATATTTAATATTTAATATTAATATTTAATATTTAATATTTAATATTTAATATTTAATATTTAATATTTAATATTTAATATTTAATATTTAATATTTAATATTTAATATTTAATATTTAATATTTAATATTTAATATTTAATATTTAATATTTAATATTTAATATTTAATATTTAATATTTAATATTTAATATTTAATATTTAATATTTAATATTTAATATTTAATATTTAATATTTAATATTTAATATTTAATATTTAATATTTAATATTTAATATTTAATATTTAATATTTAATATTTAATATTTAATATTTAATATTTAATATTTAATATTTAATATTTAATATTTAATATTTAATATTTAATATTTAATATTTAATATTTAATATTTAATATTTAATATTTAATATTTAATATTTAATATTTAATATTTAATATTTAATATTTAATATTTAATATTTAATATTTAATATTTAATATTTAATATTTAATATTTAATATTTAATATTTAATATTTAATATTTAATATTTAATATTTAATATTTAATATTTAATATTTAATATTTAATATTTAATATTTAATATTTAATATTTAATATTTAATATTTAATATTTAATATTTAATATTTTATATTTAATATTTAATATTTAATATTTAATATTTAATATTTAATATTTAATATTTAATATTTAATATTTAATATTTAATATTTAATATTTAATATTTAATATTTAATATTTAATATTTAATATTTAATATTTAATATTTAATATTTAATATTTAATATTTAATATTTAATATTTAATATTTAATATTTAATATTTAATATTTAATATTTAATATTTAATATTTAATATTTAATATTTAATATTTAATATTTAATATTTAATATTTAATATTTAATATTTAATATTTAATATTTAATATTTAATATTTAATATTTAATATTTAATATTTAATATTTAATATTTAATATTTAATATTTAATATTTAATATTTAATATTTAATATTTAATATTTAATATTTAATATTTAATATTTAATATTTAATATTTAATATTTAATATTTAATATTTAATATTTAATATTTAATATTTAATATTTAATATTTAATATTTAATATTTAATATTTAATATTTAATATTTAATATTTAATATTTAATATTTAATATTTAATATTTAATATTCAGTATTTAATATTTAATATATAATATTTAAATATTACGTTTTTAGTTCTCCTAAAAAAAAGCCCCACGGTTTTAGGAGAACTAAAAGCTCCACTCTAGGAGAAATTATTTTATACTTTTTAATTCGTTTTAAAAACGTGTTATATTAAAAAATTTTTTTACTTAAATAGTTTTTTTTTTAAACCGGTATTTTTTCGGTGTTTTTTAGAAGGAAAAATGGAAATGGGGTGGAGAATGTCAAAAACCGAGGTTTTTTTTAAAAGTGGCCATTATTTTACACCATCCCTACACCAATGGTGCTGCACATATCCCAGTTAGGAATTAAAATTTCTCCCAACAACCAAATCAGTGTCTAGCAATAAACCTATTTCAGTAGATTCTACTTCACAAACTCGTGATTCTGCAAAGTCAACTAGGAAGATTTTCGATTCAATACGGATGAATAGAAAAATAATTTGGTGAAGAGAGAATATTGAGGGTGCGTATAAAATTGCCCTTGTGTCTATATAACTCGGCGCTAACAAGTCTTTGAATTTTTCCATTAAGCAATTCGTATGTAAACATGTATTTCTTTACATACAAATAAGTAATATAATGGACACTAATACTGTTTAAAGCTGTTATAACATTCGATTTTTCAAATTGCACTTGAACTTTGTCCATAAGCAAACATGCCCTAATGAACACTGTATTTAATTACTTGCCGAAGTTTATGAAACTTTTACAAATGTATGCACTCTCATATACTAATGCTCAAGGTATGGATCAATTATGTATCTCAATTTTGTTTTGCCTGAAACCGCTTAGTGAACAAGCGTCTTTTCCGGAAGTATTTTTTTGGTAACTATGAATATCACAGCACTGGAAAATAGCTACCTCGAAAAAAATAATAGCAACAACAGCTTATTAGCAGCTAGTGCGACTTTTTGCGTTCTTCGCTATTTTTTGCTGAAGAGAGTGCCCTCCCTTGTACTAACGTTATCCTGTCGGAGAAGCTTAACCTGCAATTTCTATCATGATATGCTGGATCAAATGTTTCGTTTGTGGAACTATCCGGACAAAGTGCTGCAAATCGTAGTGATAGATCATAATTCGAAAGAAAGTGTGGGTGGACTGAGACATCGTAACATACTTCTTGTCGATTCCTACCAGACCTTTCTGTAACTGATAGGAATACTGATGAGGGGTTCCTTTTTAATTTTTGATTTTATTTCGCAGAGACGTTAACATCAAATCCTATTTAACTGAGCAGGACTTCAATGAATACAACTATATTTTTCTTCACATAGCCGATAATCTCGTAAAGCTGCATCTGCAGCAGATACTTGAATACTGTTGGACCCACTACTTGATTCGATGTAGTGTTCAAGTTCAGAATGCGCAAGGTGAGGTCCTTGTTTACTCCTATTATCCATTTACTGCGGAACATTGTGGAGAGGTTGTGCCAGTGATAGTCAATCGATACAATGGCACTTACTTTGTACATCCCAAATTATTTCCAAAGACAATGCATAATCTACACCGATGTACTTTGCGAGCTGCTGTTTGGAATGAACCGCCTTTTTTGTATTTGTCCACTAAGGACAATACAACAAGCATCAGCGGCGGTTTAGAGGGTAAACTAATACTGGAGATAGCAACGCTATTGAATTTCACCATAGAGGTGAAAATACCGCCTAATGATGAACGACGTGGTAAAATTTTTGGTAATGTTACGACCGGGGCCATGAAAATGGTAAGTTTAGATATATGCAAAAGCAATCAATTGCACGGAGAGAAACAATTAAGCATTCTATGCTTGAACTTATGCTTGATTCACAAATAATTTTTCGTTTGGCGAGTAAATATAAAATGTGTTTTGTTAAGTAAAAGATTGCGGGAAAGCGTTTTGAGATCGAAAAGCAAAAACAAAAATGACACAAAAGATAATGACACAAAGAAATGACACAAAGCATAGAAGTAAAACAGTCTGCTACGACTGTTGAAAAACTGATGCTGCTTCGACTTTCAAAAGTTGAACAGTTGCTGTTGCTTCGTCTTTAGATTTTGTTCACAGTTTCAGTCAATCAAAACAAAAACTGCTGAAACTGTCTACTGCTGAAGTTAAGGGCGTCCGCAGGATTTGTTCTAGGAGGGGACAAAGGCATAAAGGGGTCTAGAATGCACATAAAGAAAATGTAACCTATATAATTCTATTTTCTGAGATTTTTGATACTAATTTCGTTATCATGATACACCGGTTGACACACTTGTACACATAAGAAAATTATATATATTTCAAAGATGGGGTAAAAATCTTTCTCGGATCATACAAAATCGGAAACATTTTCAAATTTAATTTTTTTCATGTAATTTCAAAAATGTTTTTCTTAACAAATATTCTTAGTAATTTTGTAAATTAAATAATGTGATGTCTCCTTTATCCCTAAATAAAATTGCATTAATTACTATTTTGCCCCTAAGTTTTCCTCTTTTCAAATAAGAATACAAAAATTTCCCATAAATTTTTTAAAAAAAAAAAGTATAAAACCAGCAAAATTTTCAGATCATTATTTCCTGTTTTGGAGACCTATAACTCGTAAACGAATTGCGAGCGTCCTGAAATTTATCAGATTTGGATTTAAGAGGTAAAACTTCATATAATCCGCATAAATTAAGAATTAGAGCTGTCGCTATTCTTTAAATGTTCCCTGCATGGACATCAACTGACTTATTTCTTTTTTCAACATGCATCAGTTCGAGCAGCATGCAAGTCTCTAAAATCGAGTTTGGAAACATACATATTAAATGAATTATTAAAAAAATAATTTTCTTTAAATTCAAAAGTATGAATAAATATATAAAGGGGTCCTGTATAGATGGATTTTGGGGTAGATTTATTTTCTAAATACATTCCAGAACCTCCCTGCAATGATTCTAAATCCTGAATGTAATATAGTAAGCACATGACGCGAAAAAATTCAAAAATTCTCAAAAATTGTGGACGCTTGTTAAGAAATGTGTATTTGAAGAGGTATAAAATAAATGTTTCAAATCGACTTTCTTTATTTAAATTTTAGTCATAAAAAAAACGTTGGACCATAAGATATTCTAATGTAAAAGTGTTTCTTAAAAAGAATTTGCCATCAGATTTTCTTAAAAATTAGTGCTTGATCTAAGATTTGATTACTTTATTCAGAACTTGCTAATGTTTTTTTGCTTTTGAATTAGAATCTTTGCCCTCGCCTAGGTCGCTGCAATTTTCTCAAATTTAAATTGGATCATCTTTATGACAGAAAAACGATTTTTTTAAGCCGAATTTTGGGAAAACATTTAGTAAATTTATTTTACTTTGTTTTCTTCTTGTGTTTAATTACTTTAAAACATAAATTCGCTTATCGTCCAAGTTCATATGCGTTATTGGCTTAAATGCCCCTTACCATCTGTTGCTCCGAAGAATGATCTTCGACTAATAGGGATATCATTCCTTATCATTTCTCAATTTTTCGTACGAATAACTTTGTAGTTTCCTCCATTACATTCTTAGTATTTACTAATGTCTTCGTACTTTTTAGTATTAGTTGAGTGTAAAAAATTTACAACCGAAATCTTTCAGCCTGGTTTGTTGAACAATTACCGAATAACTATGAGGAAATGTTTGATTGCAAGGTGGCCGTAGTCTACTGAAAGAGTACGTGGCCCGTAAGCTTAAAAACCGTGGTTCAAAACCCAACTCAGAATATTTTTTTTCGTTACTAGTAAATGTGACAGATGTAATCGTACAATATACATTTGTTTTTGAACGAATACGAATAAAATATTTGTAATATGTACCTAACTACATCCAATTTACGAATCCTATTCGTGACTTCGCAGTTATTTTTGCGTTTAAAAATTTTTTAAGTGTAAAAATACGTATTGAAAAGTGCCTGTGAAACAAGGGTAAATGAAATGGTATCGTAACTTATTACTGTGACGGGTACAACATGCTATTTAAAAATGCATGCATGCCCTAGCTCAGCTTTATTTATTTAATTTTGAGTTATCTTCAAAATATATTAACATATATAATGAAAATATCGTCATATAAAATTAAAAAAGCCGTAAGTTACAATATATTCAAAGTCGACTTTTTGATTGATTATTGATGCACCTTATCAAAATACCTGTTCCTGCTAAATTTTACACTCTTACAACTAAAAACGACGTTTTATTAAAAAAGTTATACAATCCCTAAGTTTAAGCGCAACTTACAATTACAATTACAATTTATAAAGTTTTTTGTAAAAATTTTTATTTATTTATTAATTAGATATAAAAATGAGTACAAATAAGAACAAGCTCTTTTCTAGTACAATGAATAACATTATATACAACCAACCAAATATGGAATAACAACAAATATTTTAATTGTAGCTTATGGCTTTTTGATTTAATTTGAAGATATTTAAAAAATTTCACTGCCTAGGAGGGCAAGCGCCCCCCATTTCCACCTGTGGACGCCCATGGCTGAAGTGCTTCGCAGTCTATCAGTTTTTTTTTTTGCTTATGCTTTGACTACGACTGTTTGATTTTTAAAAGCATAAGTTTCAGCTGTAGCAAAGGAAATGAAAAATATTAGAAGTTTTAAAATGCTGCAAGAAAATCTTTTCTAAATACTAGAATATTATTTTTTTTACTATTTTTTTACACTCAGATAAGTGGATGCTTGCATTAAGAATTTATTTACTATACCATTTTTGATTGTAGTTCAGAGTAAATCAATTAAAGTTCAGAAATTCTATTTGAAATTAAAAATATATCAATTGAAATTTAGAAAAGATCAATTACAAATTAGAAAAGATCAATTGAAAATCAGAAATTCCATTTAAAATTCAAAATAGATCAATTTAAATTTAGAAATTCTATTTGAAATTCAGAATAGATCAATTGAAATTCATTTAAATTTTATTTTAAATTCAAAAAAGATCAATTGAAATATAGAAAATGAATAAATTCAGTGAAATACGTAAAACAATAAAAGAGCATTGAAAAAGTAATGCTTATAGTAATGATTGGTTGGTTTGGTTGGTTTGTATGGTGATGCTACAACTAGTAGGATGCAAGTAGCTCTAGTGAGCCGTTTTGATACTATTTATAACCTCGTATTCCTGTATGTAAAGTGAGTATCGAACTGTTAGCTTATAGCCATCCAATGCGGTTGGTGAATGTTAGAAGGTTGTTGATTTTTACTGTTGATAGTTTCTCTAGATTGTTAAAGAAGGGCGTGCCTATCGCTCTTAATCTAGGCCAGGGCTGGTCAGGGTCGTCATATGGGCCGTCGCAGCTGTGACAGTGGGTAATTTGGGGTAGTCTGATTTTTTCGGCGTGTACTCCGATGCACCAGTGACCCGTAGCTATGGCCGTAATACTGGCTACGCTCCGGGATTTTGACAGCATCTCCTGAGTTCGGCCTAGGTTGTAAAGAGGCCATAATTTTCTTGATTTGTTGCAGGTGGTCAAGCTTCTCCACCTACAGCCAGCTAAGGCCAAGTAGTAAGAGTAAATTCCTCCCTTAACGGTGTTCAGTAGAATTGCGACTGATTCCGCTCTTGAAACGTCAGCAAGGAGTAACCCCGCCTTGCCAGTTCATTCGACTATTTCATTTCCGTAAATATTCACACAGAAAAATTTTGCATAGTAAAATCATTGTGATGCATAGTTGATTTTATTTTACATGATTTCATATTTCGTGGTGACAGCAACATTAAAATCATTGTGATTTCTTGTAAAATCATGTAAAAAAACACGAACGCACATGTCCATGGTGTGTATGTGTTGGCATTAATTTTGCAGAGTAAAATCATTATAATTTCATGTAAAATCATTATACAATCCATTAAAATCATTATTGCATCATGTAAAAAGTTAATCAACATGATTTCATGTACAGGGTCCGCCATCTAACGTTTTTTTTTTAACTAGTGCTTATTTCGTGAATGGTAACACTTAGCTCATGTCTGATTTGACAGATAATTAGTTTTATCCTTCCGCTGAACGAATATGTTTGTGTATACACTTGAATTGCGTACGGATTTTGGAAGAAGAGAAGCACCGTCAGCTCCGTATGTTCGTTATCTTGTGAAAAAAGTGAAAGAAACTGGCATCCTCATCGATAAACCAAAGCGTGAAAAGCCAAAAACAGTGCGTACACCCGAGAATATTGCTGCTGTGGCAGAAAGTGTGCGTGAAGCGCCATCAACATCAATTCACCGTCGTTCTCAACAATTGAACATTTCGGAGATATCATTGAGACGAATTTTGCATAAAGACCTTGGTATGATGCCATACAAAGTCCAATTGGTTCAGGAGTTGAAGCCAACTGACCATCCAATGCGTTTTCGCTTCGCTAAGTGGGCCTGCGATCGACTTACAGAAGATGCCGATTTTGCCAAAAATCATCTTTTCAGATGAAGCTCATTTTGATTTTGGCGGGTATGTAAACAAGCAAAATTGTCGCATTTGGGGCACAGAAAACCCGCACGCATACATTGAAAAGCCGCTGCACCCAAAATGAGTCACTGTTTGGTGCGGATTTTGGTCCAGAGGCATAATTGGGCCATTTTTCTTCGAAAATGAGCAAGGAGTGGCCGTTACAGTCAATGGCGATCGTTATCGGGCCATGTTGAACGAATTTTTGTTCACAAAAATTGAAGAGGAGGATATTGGCAACATTTGGTTTCAACAGGACGGCGCTACGTGCCACACAGCCGAAGCTACACTCGATGTTTTGCGCCCTGTTTTTGAAGATCGCATTGTCAGCCGCAGAGCTGATGTCGTTTGGCCACCTCGGAGCTGCGATTTGACACCGTTGGACTATTGTTTGTGGGGTGCCCTCAAAGATAAGTGTTACGCTGACAAGCCAGAGACAATTGACGCTTTAAAGGACAATATTCGTGAAGCCTTTGGTGAAATACAGCTGCACACAATCGATAATGTGCTTAAACATTGGACCGATCGTGTAGGCTACTGCATGGCCAGCCGAGGCAGCCATTTGAATGAAATTATTTTCCATTATTAACCGGAAGAATTGTACTTTCAAATTAAAAAAGAAGTTTGAGAATATATCCAGTAGTTTTTTTTAATAGATTTTTCAAAAAAAAACAGTTATTTGGCGGACCCTTTAGAATTATTATGATTTCATGTAGAATCATTATGACATCATGTAGAATCATTATGGAATCTAGTAAAATCATTATTGCATCATGTAAAAAAAATTGTTAGCGTGCTTAAGAAGTTCCGTTAAGTTCTGGTGAATTTTTGTATATCAGAAGTTTAATCGCGAGTTGCAGGTAGCGTCGTGCAAAAATTAAAAAGTGTTTAAGGGGGTCCTCTGGTAATCCGAAAAATTTTTTTCGATTTTTTTTTTTCATATTTCTATTGCTCAGATACTCAAAAACATTTTCCCAAAAGGATTTTTCAAAATTCGAAATAGTTTAGGAGATACAGGCATTTTTGTGTAGGTATGTTTTCGTCAAAATAACGCATCAGCAAAGTTGTTTATTTGCCTGCAGTCATTAGTCGAAAATTCTGTGGAATTCTTCCAAAATATGTATTGATATTACAAAATATACACACACGGTATGTATACATTAGGGATGGCAAAATTTAGGCTTTTTCTCATCCCGGGATTTTCGGGATTTAAAAATGCAATCCCGGGATCCCGGGATAAGTCCCGGTATTTTGCTTCTTTTTAATTATTAGAATAACGAAGTTAAAATTTAACATAATATTGTAATAAATGCCCGAAATGTACTCCAATTAGGAATAAATCAAACAAAGTTTGAAAATTTAGATTTTTAACGATTTTATTTTGAAGAAAAACTGATAAAAACAAGAAGAAAATAAATATTTTAAAGCGAACACTTTTGGTTTTTAAAGGATATTATATCACATGAACTAAACTTAAAAATATAATTCATATATATAAGTTTTTTCTTTAATATTATATTTTGTACCATAAGGTTTATTATCGTTCTTGTATAAAAATAAAATAAATACAGTAAATAGTTATATAAAATAAAAAAACCAATTTATTTTTATAAAAACTAAACAAACTGAAAAATGTTGTTTAAACTTAAAAAAAAATTATTTCCATACCCTTATTACCTGCATTTAATTTTAAAATCATTAAATGTGTAATCAATTACGTGAAAAGTAAATTGCTACGTAAAAATCTATTTTTATATATTACTCTGGTTAAAATAAGATTTTTAAAAAACCAGTGCATTCAATGTCGTGTCCTCTAATCTAGATCTGAATCTATTGCAAAAAAATCCAGCAGATGAGAAGCACCTTTCAGACTCAACACTGGTTGGTTGAATTGTTGAAAGGTAGTGAAAAGATTTTTGAAGATAATATCCCCTGTCGCCACCATTGGAAAATATATCAATTTCCTTTATTAAAACATTTGATAAGTTGTACGTTTTTCTGTCAGCAGAATTTTGAGAACTTTTAGCTAAAGCAAAATGTAGTTTTTCTTTTAAGCTTGTTGCTTTATATGCTTCAGTTGTTTCACTATTGTCAATAAAATGGCTTTCGAGAAGGGGCTCATCCTCGAATTTCAACAGAAAATTCTGCAGTTCTCTTTTAATAGCACTTAGAGATGAAGCTTCACAAAAGTCATACTTAAGGTCGTAAATGTTTTTCGGATTAATTAAAAAAGCAACCGCACTTAATGCATTTCGCAGTTTCACTTTTATCTCGGGCGATCAAAAAATGCGACCAAACTGAGTTGAATCTGCAGATTTAGTTTTATGCGGAACAAATGCTGTAAACAGAATAAATGTATATTAAAATAAATATTTTATATATTATTACATTAATTACCTGAATGGCTTGGACTTTTACTCATATTTTGTGCTGATTATTTAGCTGCTGCAAAAATTTGTTATTCCAAAGCAAAATTAAACCAGCTGTTATTGATCAGCAAACATTCAAACTACTTCCTGAGTTGCATATTTAGACTATTGTTCAGTGTTGCCGTTGAACAAAAAGACTCTTTTTTATATAAAAAAGATGATTTCATAACAAAGTTTCTAATTGAAATGTTTTGAAAAAAATATATGTAAATTAATCCCGGGATTTACGTCAACTATCCCGGGATTTTCCGGACTTAAAAAAGTCCGGGATAACGGGATCCCGGGATTGCCATCCCTAGTATACATGCAGTTTGTATACATGCATGTTTTGATTTAGGGGTTGAAATGATTTTGAGCCCAGGTGTTTACATGAAAGAAGCAAACGAACGAGATTCAGTTTATTTTCGAACGCTGAAAGCTACGCGTGCGCGATAACTGCTGTTGTAAAATAAAAGAAAAATCGTTTTGTGTTTTTTTTTTGCTATGGATAAAAAAAGCCACCCAAACGCGCCGCGTAAGTACGCGTATCGAACAAAAAAGAGGCATTTCCGTGGAAACCAGCACTCCCAAGTAGAGGACACCGACTTTGCCAGCACATCGGCCAAAAAATTGAAGAAAACGCAAGACAATGAAGTCATCATCGAAAACAACCTCCAGTTCTGTTTCTTGGAATTTTTTTCATTTTTCCAAACGCTTGCTGCTCTGGTTATCTGCGCCCAATGTAAACAAAAAATTCGATTTGGAAAAACATGTATGCGTGGAGTCGGCTTCAAAGTGAGTCTGCAGTGCCAATGTAAAGCTACACAGTATATTAATTCTTCGCCGGTGGTCGGTAAATCTTTTGTTGTAAATCGCCGGTTGATATTTGCCATGAGATTGCTTGGAATAGGGAGAGAAGGTATTAATATGTTCTGCGGATTAATGGACATATGCCAAGGATTGTGCCTTGATGCGTACTATGGCACCTTGAAAAACATGCATGTGTCTGCTAAAGCAGTTTACAAGCAGTGCCTGTTGAATGCGGTTAAAGAAGAGCAGGAACAGCAGAAAGAAAAAAATCCTGACTGTGACTCCTCAGTGCTGACCGTTTCAGGGGATGGCACCTGGAAAAAACGGGGATTCTCGTCTCTTTTTGGTTTCACTACGCTCGTCGGTAAACATACCAAAAAAGTGGTTGACTCCGTTGTCAAATCAAGCCTTTGCCAGGCATGCAAAATGTGGGGAAAAAAAAATGACTCTGCAGACTTCGAAGAATGGTACGAATCGCACCAGAAAACATGCACAAACAACCACAGTGGGAGTGCGGGCAAGATGGAGGTAGATGCCGTGAAGGAAATGTTTGCCTCATCGATCGAAAAATATGGCATAAAATATGAAAAATATATTGGCGATGGCGACAGCAAAACCTTCAAGGCCATTATAGACCTTGATCCGTATAACGGCGACCCCGTTGTCACAAAAAAGGAGTGCATCGCTCACGTGCAAAAACGCATGGGCACACGGCTGCGCAAGGCCAAAAAAGAAAACAAAGGCATCGGTGGAAAAGGCACTGGCAAACTGACAGACAAAGTCATAAGCGAGCTGACTACTTACTATGGACTTGCTATTCGACGTAATAAGGACTCTGTGGAAAACATGAGAAAAGAAATATGGTCAACATATTATCACAAAAGTTCAAGTGATAGTAATCCACAACATATGTATTGCCCACCTGGTGAGTCCAGCTGGTGCGCCTATCAAAAGTCAGCAGCAGAAGGCTCATTAGCCTCATTTCACCACACGTACGCCCCACTTGATGGAAAGGTTCTGCAAGTAATGAAGCCCATATACGAAGCGTTATCATCCGACGATCTACTCAACCGATGCACTGGAGGTGAAACGCAAAATTGTAACGAATCGTTCAACTCGCTTTTGTGGACCTTTGCGCCGAAACATATCCACTGTGGTGCTACCACAGTCGAAATCGCAAATTTTCTGGCAACCTGCATTTTCAACGAAGGCTTCACAAGTATTTTAAAAATAATGTCAACAATGGGTATTGTCATCGGCCCACAAGCCGAGATGTATGCTGAATCTCGCGACGGAAAACGACTTCAACGCTCAGAGCTAAAAACGTACGCATCATCGAAAGAGAGTCGCACAGCCCGCAGAGCCCAAAAAGCCATGGAAAACTCGTTTTATGAGATGGAGGAAGGCACACTTTATGGGGCTGGAATTGCCGATTAATATTCGTAAGTATTGTATTAAAAAAATATGTGCTAATGTCATTTGTGTGCCTCAAAATTGAAGTCAAAACTTTAAACGCGTTTTTCTCGAAACCATGTTTTTCAAAACTTTGCGCACGATAACTCAAACAGTTTTTGACCGATTTTGATATATGAGGCATGAAACGACGCAGAATTTACGCCGCTATAGCCCCTACCTCAAACTTGCCGAAAAAATAATGTTTACTATTTTTTTTCTACACTAGACTACAAAAAAAAGGTCGAAATTCGATTTTTCATTTTCAAAGTGGCGGCTCCCCCCCTAAAAAAATTTCGATTTTTGTTTCCGAGGTAGGGGCTATAGGGACATTCATTCTAAGTAACTGAATGTTTTTTTTTTTTTTCAGACGATGTTTACTCTTGGAATCGTGCGCAATTTGGACCCACCTTTTTTCCGGAGAACCTCGTTACCAGGCCGAGAACTTTCTGAACGGTCCATAAATTCACTTTTTCAAAATTTTGTATTTTTTTTCAATAAATTAAGCTACCCAAATCAAAAAACGGAACTAAAATATCTTTACTCGTTCTCTTTCCACAATATTTTGAAAAAAGGCTAAAATTTGGCATAGATTACCAGAGGACCCCCTTAATGGAAAATACAAGTGAAGAAGTGCTAGTGGTGGTAGATGAAGCAGAAGGTAATGTGGTGTTCTTCGAAAATATTATTATCCATGAAGATAACTATGAGGCTGAGCTCGACGAGATATTAAAACAATTTAATTTGTCGGAAGTGAAACATTACTTGAAAAGTAAGTATCCCCAAAATATGATTAAGGATGAGTTCCTAGATGCATTTATGCAATGCATCAGTGTGTTTCATTTTGAATTGGTGCTAAATTTAGTTACGAAAACAGTGCAATTCTGTTGACATTTTTAAAAATAGTCTAGTTGCGCAGTTTTGGCTAAAAAGCTTCGAACCAATTCAAAATAAAACACACTGATGCATTGCATAAATGCATTTAGGAACTCAGCCTAATTTTAAAAAAGTTATTACAACAGGAATGTGCACGGCTAAAGACGAGGGCTCCCGTGGCCCTTTAGCAACAACAATAACATACATTACTAGTGTAGTTACAGTTTTTTTCTTACCCAGTGACAGCATCGCGATTTGCATGTTGTTGTTAGATGCTTTTGTTAGTACATTATCACAGTTTTCCATCGCGAAAGTATGTCGGTGCATTGCTTGTCAATTTATTGTTGGAAGCATGCTTTATTTTGGCTGACGAAACATCCATCCAACTACAAAACGCCGAGCCATGGCGGTGACATAACTTTTTAGATTTATTAACAAAAAGCACTAACAACAATATTCAAGCACTGAAAGCTCATATCACTGGGTAACTCACAAAGCTGTTAAAATTTTCAGAGTGAACGGTTCAAGTCCTCAATTTTTAGGCTACAAAAGAAAACCACTTGTGCACAATTTTAACGTACAATTTTTTAAAATTTTTCAAAAAAATAATTATTCAAATGTTCTACTATGTCACTTTATGTAAATTCCTATATATATTGATCCAGTGTTATTTGTTTTTGTTTTAGAAATTTAATAAAAAATCCCTTGAAAATGTTGGAAAATAGCCAACGAAACGTCGGGAAAAAATTAATTAAAACTGTGTTTTTAATTGCATATAAACATATGATCATGCGTATAAAGCATAAAGAGCCTATAAATAATATTAAAAATATTTTGAAAATTTAATTTGATCTAACCTAAACATTATTTAACGTACGTGTATTTTTTGCGCAAGTCCTCAACTGCACTGGGAAGTAAATTCGTAAATACCCTTAATTCAAAATGTTATTTTTTTTAGAATCTTCAATTGACTACGAAAGCTTAAGGTATTTATCTGAGGAAGATATACAGGAAGCTATACCACCCATTGGAATTCGTGCACGTTTCAGCGAAAAGTTATTTAGTTGAAGAAAAAATGAGGTATGTTTATATTAGAAGAAATAAAGTTTTATAATTATACGTCGTAAATTTCTCTTATATTTTTCAATAAAAAAAATAAAACCACCTTTAAGTTCTTTTTATTTCAAAATGAGGTTAGGATTCAGCTGGATTTTATGACTTTGTAATGATTCAACAAGACCATCATAATGATTTTACATGATTTCATAATCAATCAACATGATCATAATAATGATTTTACGTGATTTCATAATGAATCAACATGATCATCATAATGATTTCACATGACTTCATAATGATTCAACATTACCATAAGAATGATTTTACATAACGATTCCACATGATTTTATAATGATTCAACATGATTATCATAATGATTTTACATGACTTCATAATGATTCAACATGATCGTCATAATGATTTCACATGATTTCATAATGATTCAACATAACCATCATAATGATTTTACATGATTTCATAATGTTTCAACATGAAAATTTGTTGCGATTCTTACATGAAAATCACAATGATTTTACTATAAATCTCTATGAAGCAAAATCATTGGGGAAACATGTAAAATCATTATGTTTCTAGTTGGTTTTACAATGTTTTTTTCTGCGTGTTCCTATAGCTGGGAACCCCAATTATGGTAATATTAAGTTGGTTGCTTAGCCGGGCCAGCTCATCCTTACACTGTCTTACCAGTTTGGAGTAGCTCTAGATCGTAGCTTAAGCCTTGATGGCAGCTTGGCTATCCGTTGAAATAGCTGCATTGAGGTGGTTTGGGCTGGCTCTACTTAAAGCGCGACAAGCTTCTCTTATCGCTAAAAGCTTGGTCTGGAAAACGCTGACTGAGTCTTGTAGACGAAAAGCATCCGCCACTCCCAGCTTCTCTAAGCCCAGAAAAAAAAATCTTGTTAATTTTACCAAATTTTAACTAAATTCAGGTTAAAATGTGCCAACATGAATCGTCAGGTTAAGATTAACACATGCCATTCAAGGCAATTTAACCAATTTTTGTGGTTTAATAAAACTTAAAAATGTGGTTATCTTAACCAAATTTTAACCAGCATTTGTAGATCAATCGAATTGAATCAGGTTTATTTAGCCAATTGCTAGGTTTACATGTTCTAACCTCAATCACCTACACACAAGTTTTGGAGTTTTGTAACAATTAAATCACGAGAAACAAAATGGAGACTTAAAAAACACCCATTTTGAGCCCAGGGGGGCTAGAGGGAGAGCTAGAGCTAAAAAATCATATGCACTTAATTTTTTAAGTCCAAATGAAAAATTCTTACAAATTCTGCATTTGTCGAGCAGAGTTTGAGAGCTGGTAGGTTTGTTTTTCCTTATAAGCCCACCATGTTTTTCCGCTATTTTCTACATGTATTTCTGTAAACCAGATCCGTCAGGTGGAAGTGACGTGGATCAGGTTAATGGAATGTGGTTGACTCTCTTAACAGAATTCGTCAGTAAAAAATAACCTGGATCAAGTAAGAGCGTTTTTCCCTGATTGTGAGTATATACCAGCTTCCACTCTGCACTCCATCTTGGATCCGTCAGTGTAGAAGGAAACATAGAAGAACAAGTCAGGTTCTCCAATGCGCGCGCCACTCTACCCTGGTGGGGAACTTGATCGTAAAGGATTTCGTCAAGTCGAGTTTAGGAGTGTCATAGTCCGTGTTATTCGGAATCAGTTAATGATGTAACGGATTTAGAATGTTGCTGTGTCGGTATAATCTGCTTAGCCAGTTGTAGGACTCCCTGAGTCTAATTGCGCTGTTGGTTGCGGTAAGCTTGATGTGTATATCTACAGGAAGTAAGTATGTCAGGATATTAAGTGCATCGGTGGAGCATGAGCGGATACCCCCTGTGATGCTGGATCCTGCCAAAATTTTGCTATGTTGTATGCTTTGTTCGGTGCAGGCCACGATACTAGTGCACCATATGACATGACAGGAAGTGCTGTGTATAGCCATAGGATCATTTTTGGTTGAAGACCCCATTTTTTTCAAAAGTTTTTTTACAGGTATAAAATGCTATGCAGGCCTTTTTGAGCCTCTGTTCAATGTTGGCTTTCTAGCTGAGCTAAGAATCTAGAATGACCCCTAGATACTTGGCGCCGCTGGATAGTATAAGAAGTTGGTTGTTTAGTTTTGCAAGGACAAATTATGGCACTTTGGTTTTTGTGGTAAATCATTTCAGACTTGCTAGGGTTAACTCCTAGTCCGCACCTGGCAGCCCAGAGACTGAGTTTTCCAAAAGCTGCCTCCATTAGCTCACTGAGCGTAGGAGGGAACAGTCCTGACATCAAAACAACCACATCATCCGCATAAGCCACCACTTTGACTCCGTTGCAGTTTAGTGTGTTGAAAACTTCATGGCGATTAGCCAGAGTAGGGGAGAGATCACTCCTCCCTGTAGAGTACCCCTGCTGATTAATCTCGTGAGTTGACTGCAACCTAGGTCCGCTTGGATTATTCTATTACTGAGCACTGAGACTATCCAGTTCCTCACTGGTGTTTGAACACCAAGGTTGGTCAGAGAATCGGGAAGAATGAGGCCTTAATGTGTAGATTGTTAAAAGCTCCCTCTATACCTAAGAAGGTCGCAAGAGTGTATTGCTTAAAGATTAATCTTTCAATTGTAGTGATGACTTCGTTTAAGGCAGTATCTGTGGATCTGCCCCTAAGGTATGCATATGCTGGGTGTTGGATATGGTCGTACTATCTAGAACCTTCCTAAAATGAATATCAAGAAAACGTTTTAGCGTTTTTAGTACGAATGATGTGAGGTTTATTGGTCTGAAATCCTTAGCTGTTCATGACCTCTCCTCCCAGCTTTGGGTATAAAAATGACCTTTACTCTTCTCTAGCTTCTGGGAGTGCAGTTAAAGTGGAGCCCATTTTTAAAGATAGAGAGTAGGATAGGTGCAACATTATTGGTAAATGCCATAGGGGCCTGGAGATTTATATGGAGAGAAGCTGTTTATAGCTCAGATGATCTTGTCCTCTGAGATAAAGGAGCCAGTAGGAACCATAACAGTTGCCTCGGGTAATTTTAAGCCTGAGGTCTCATCGCATCTGTTCCTGCAGCCGGGAAAGTGTGTGTTAAGTAGGTGTTCCAAGGAGTCTGTAGTTGATTCTGTCCACGTACCATCCTCTTTCCTAATGAAAGCGGGACTGCTGTTTTCCTTTGATAGCATTTTACCTAGTCCCGTCGTTTCTCTGATGTAATCGATTAATTGTGTATATTCCTGCCAAGAATGCTTTTTCGCATCTCGAATTTCTTTCGAGATAGGTTTTGAGGATGTCTTTGTATGGCTGCCAATAGCTCCGTGTATAACACGAGTTGAAAATTCTTCTTACACTTTTCCCAAGTTCGGAGCGATCTTTGCTCCACCACGGAGGAAAATACTTCTTCCTGCCCCTGCTAATAGGACATGAGACCCTAAAAGCATCGTGCATGGTTTGCTCTAGGGCCTCTACGGAAGAGTTTAGTTTCTCCGTAGTAGAGATTTATTTATAGGCTAAGGAATGGGTTTTTGGGTGAGCCCCCTGGCAACTTTAGCCTAGTCCGTTCATTAAGGACTACGAAATGGAGGAGGAGCCTCTACTTGCAGGTTCAAATTGAAGAGGATCAAGCTGTAATCCGAGAAGAAACTTTTGCTAGAAACTCTCCAGTTAACCACTTTTAGAGACTCGCTTTCTGATATTAAGGTAATATCCAAGACTTTACTCCAACCTGAGAAGTTATCAGTACTTGGAAAGGTGAGAGTAGGTGAGTAACACTTATTGCATATATTATGATTAAAGTTAATAATGCATTGATAAAAATGGCCAATGAGTTGGTCTCAAGTTAGTCACAGCTAAATCACTAAAAAACTATTGCAGAAGAAATGTAGCTATTTCCGAAACAGACTGTCTAGTCAGCTAAGTGGTTGACTCTATACAGAGTTGTTGTTATTGCTGTTGCCTTCTTTAAACGTACTTGATGCAAAAAGCTCACAATTGAATTCATGTAAAAGTTCCAAGAATAGATCGAAATTAATTCAGTTAATAATGAAATCGAATAAAAACTCTTTCAATTGCGTTTATTTCTGAGCTGCCCAATAGCGTTTGTCTCGCATTAGTGTCGCAGCCCAAGAGTGTGGTGGTATTATGTTAAGTCGCCGTGGACAGTAACCGCTTTATCTCGTCAGGAGGAGCTTCTCTATCGTGACTCATGTAGGATGAGGCTATAAAAATGGTTATCCTCCATCCTGAGGATGGAGAGATTATATGCCGCACATCTGGAGTGCTGCAGGTTCACTTGTACGACCGTGAGCATTATATAGTTGGTGGTTGGGACTGTTGTTTGAAAGACGGTGGCGGATTTCAAATTATCATTTCAAATTTTCAATTGATCTATCCTGAATTTAAATTTATCTATTCTTAATTTCAAATATGATTTTGTATTTCAATTGATCTACTCTGAATTTCAATTGATCTTATCTGAATATTAATTGATCTATCAGAATTCCATTTCAAACGTACCGTCCTTACGGAATGACCATATACGATTTTGGTCAAATTTTGCATGGAGCATCACCGACAGAATTAAAAAACTTAATTTGAGGAAAAATTTTTGGGGTGATTTTGGCAGAGCTACTACTACTTACTTTACTTAGTTGGTGCTATAACCGTATGTCGGTCTTGGCCTGATCTAAGAATTTGCGCCAGCCATTTCTGTCTTTCGCTTGCTGGCGCCAGTCAGAAATTCCAAGCTTCCTCAGGTTGTCCTCTACTTGGTCTTTCCAACGAAGATGCGGTCGTCCTCTTCTGCGTTGACAGCCGCTGGGTACCGAATCGAATGTTTTCTTCACTGAAGCATCGTCTTTCATGCGCTGAACATGACCTAGCCAGCGAAGCCACTCGATTTTAATGCGCTTGACTATGACAATGTCAGCGTACAGCTCCTACAGTTCATCATTCCATGGTATTCGGTACCCTCCGTTGACGCAGATTGGTCCGTAGATCTTTTCTCCTAAAGTCTTTTCATCTGAACTGCTCAGCGTCCAGGTTTGTGATGCATAAAGTAGGACGGGCATGATTAGCGATTTATAGAGCGTGATTTACGTTCGTCGAGATAGGGCTCTGCTTCTCAATTGCAAAAAGTAACCTGTTGGCAAGAGTTATTCTAGACGAAGTCCTTATTATAGACGAAGTCCTTCACAACCTCGAAGGAGGTATTGTCAACTATAACGTGGGTTCCAAGACGCTGGGACTGTGTGTTTGTTGACACCAAGTATTTCGTCTTATCTGCATTCACTGCCAGACCCCTTCAACTTGACTCTCTTTCTAATCTGGAAAATGCTGCACTGACTTCGCGCGATGTCACTACGTCTCATCATTAGATTGAAAAAGTCGCACGATAAGGAATCACCTTGTCTGAACCCTCGTTTGGTAACAAATGGTGGGGAGAGGTCCTTCCCGATTTTAACTGCGTTGCTGGTGTTGCTCAGTGCCATCCTGCAAAGTCGTATTAGTTTTGCAGGAATACCAAATTCAGACATGGTGGAGTACAGGTGCTTCCTTATTGGGCTGTCGAAGGCGGCTTTGTAGTCTACAAAAAGATGGTGGATGTCGACTTGTTTTTCTTGAGTCTTCTCCAAGATTTGTCGTAGCGTGAAAATCTGGTCGATGGTGGACTTTCCAGGTCTGAAGCCACACTGATAAGTCCGATCAGTTCGTTTACAATGGGCTTCAATCTTTCACATAAAACGCTCGATAGGACCTTATATGCGATATTAAGAAGGTATATCCCACAGATAGTGGGATCGCCTTTCTTGTAGATTGGGCAGAGCACACTGACATTCCAATCGTTTGTAATGCATTCTTCCGACCATATTCTGCAGAGAAGCTTGTGAATGCATTTAAGTAGAGCTTCGCCTCCGTTCTTGAACAGCTCAGCAGATAAGCCATCAGCTCCTGCGGCTTTGTTATTTTTAAGCCGAGCTTTAGAACTTCATCAAAGTCGGGCAGCGGAAACTCAACGCTGTCATCCGTAATTGGGGTTTCCGGGATATCATCTCTATTGGCGGGATTAATGTCAGCGTCGCCATTTAGAACTTAGATAAGTGTTCCCTCCATAACGTCAGTGTACTTTGGATATCTGTCACTAGATTCCCTTTTCCATCCTTGCAGGAAGAGGCTCCGGTTTTAAAACCATCGGCAAGGCGTCTTATTTTTCCGAAAAAATTTTGGGCCTCATTCCTGTCACCGTACATCTCAATCTTCTCCTGCTCTCGCTTTTCTGCCTTTCTTTTTTTCCGCCTGAAAATACGTCTCTCTTCCCTCCTCTTTTTTTGTATCGCTCCCTACCAGCGCGCGTTACAACCGACTGCAGGGTGGCTTTGTAGGCGGCATCTTTCTCCGCAGTGGCGTCGCAATACTCCTGGTCGTACCACTGGTTTCGGCGAGGGCGGTGGTAGCCAATCACCTCTTCAGCAGCCGCACGCATGGAGTTGGAAATATGTGTCCACTGCGCTCATATATCATCGATTGGAGGAGTGCTTTGAATTAGGAGTGAGAGTCGAGTGGCGAAAGCTTCGGCTGTCTGTTTGATTGCAACTTGTCGACGTCCAGCTTTCTCTGTGTAGGGTTGCGTGTATTCTTAGCTGTGCAGAGATGTGTAGGGATCTTGGCTGCAACAAAATAGTGATCCGAGTCAATGTTTGCACCACGGATCGTGCGTACACCCAATACACTGGAAGAGTGCCTTCCATCGATCAAAACGTGATCAATTTGATTTTTGGTTTTTTGATCAGGGGACATCCAGGTGGCTTTATGAATTTTGAGATGCTTGAATTTAGTGCTATTTACGACCATTTTTCGTGCTGCGGTGAAGTCAAGCAGCCTCATTCCGTTATCGGAAATGTTGTCGTGGAGGCTTAACTTTCCGACTGTTGGACCAAATATATTTTAATTGCCCACCTTAGCATTGAAGTCACCAAGCACGATTTTTACGTCGTGACGGGGGCAGCGCTCGTAAGCGCTTTAATTATTATTAAAATTTAATTATTAAATTAAAGCCCGTTTAATTACCTTTCCAACGGTAGCTTAAACTTAACATTCGGTTAAGAAATGTGTCTCTTCTGAAGAAGATATGAATTTTCGTAAAAATCGATTTGCGACGTTTTTGCCGATTTTTATCAATTTCATGCACCAAATTAATTTTTATATTTCCGTTAGTAATGCGTTATGCAAAATTTTACCCAAATCGTATATGCTCAAGCCGTAATTTTTATTTTTCCGATACGTTGAAATGAAATTTTTGCTATTCCGAATTTTAATTGATGAATTTCTGAATTTCTAATATGATTTTGAATTTCAATTGATCAAATCTGAATTTCGATTGATCTTTTCTGGATTTTGAATGATCTATACTGAATACCAAATGGAATTTCAGAATTAAATTTTTTTTTTATTTCAAATAAAATTTTTAAATTTGAATTTATCTTTTCTGAATTATAGTTTGAAATGGTGTGGAATCAATCAATTTATTAACTGAACTGTGCCTGGCATATTTCTTAATCAAGCAAAATAATTTCTCAATATACGAAAATTATTTTTCTCTCCGTGTGTAACAGAAAAAACTTATATCTAATCATTATTACATTGTAACTGTTGTTAAAACTTATTTACAGCTAAATGATCGAACAGCTGATTTCAGCCTGGGCGCATTTCGTCAGTCAGCAGAACGTGACAAAGTGGTTTCATATACCGAGAACCACATCCAGTCCACGATAGCATTTGTTGCTCTCAGCTCAACGTATGGCTTATCATCATGGCAGATCTTGGTATTTCCATTTCAAACCAGTACATGGCTAATAATCCTCTTCACTCTTGCATTGGCCGCTGTTAAAGCCTTTTTTGCTAAGCAAGTTTACCACCAATGTCCCACATATTTTCATCACTACAACCCGAGAAATTGTTTTATTGATATTTTTGCGACTTTTATTGGAATGCCGGCCAGTATCTTGCCTTGGACCATCAGAGGCAGAATCTTGTTGGTCAACTGGCTGTGTTTTGCGCTTGTCATTCGCACTGTTTATCAAGGTCTAATCTTTCATCTGGTCACAACACGTGTTGAAAATGATTTACCACAAACCTTGAACGAGATATTGGAGTCAAACTTCACCGCTGTCATGACCGAAAACACTTTAGAGGCAACAAGTAATGTACGTTTCATGGCAAGAATGCCAAAAGTGATTCTGAACACCACCAACAAATTTGAACCTTTCTTTTACCTAGAGGCAATGAAGTCGAAAAAGTTTTTGGCCATTATTCAAAGGGAACACTTGATGCTATATGCCAAAATTTTAAAAAAGCCGGGTGCTTTCAAAATTGTTCCGCAAAACGTACTTACTTTTTCGGCAACCATTTATTTGGCTAAGCATTCCTTCCTAATTGAACAGTTTAATGAAGAAATAATGTGGTTAAAAGTTGCAGGTTTGGTTGAATTCTGGAATCGGGAGTTGGATAAAGATTATTATAAAGGAGCTAGTCTTAAAATTAACAATGTTTATGGCATGCATAAGTTGCATATGATATTTGTTGTCTATATCGCTGGTTTAATATTGGCTTTTATGGTTTTCTTTTTAGAAATAATATCGAAAAGGTATAATTTTTTGAGAGGTTTTTTTGAAAATGCCTAGTGTAAATCTTGTGCCATGAAATAAAGCTTTGAAGATTTATTTTTGTTTTTTTTTTTACAATTCAATAAAATTCTTTGTTCACGCAGATGTAATTTCTTTGACGATCCGAAAATTATAACAATAAAAAGATGCGATCTCTTGATTCTGAGTTGCAGTAGCGGGGTGCAAAATTAACAAAAAAAAAAAAACAAATTTTCAACATAAATCTGTAATGTACAATTTTTGTATCGATATAAATTTTCTTGTAATAGGAGCGCATAATGTAATATCAAAGGATAAATGTTTTTCAATACCTATGATTAAACTTATTATATCGACTGCACTTTTACTTTACAGATACCAAAGGGTGCAAAAATACCTGAAAGCATTCCTTACAATAGGGGTATTCACGATTCAGTGCACTTGCCTGTGCAGTTAAGGACTTGTGCACTTTACAAAAACAAAATACACGTACGTCAAAAATCTGCACAAGTCCTTTTCTACTATTGCCTTAAACTTGAGTACTTGAACAGTTGTGCACTTGTGTGCATTGAAAAATGTTGACAGCTCTGAGATAGTCATGGTGGTGTGTTCACGAAAACCTAACTACACAACTGCACAAGTCTTCAAGTCCTTAACTGTACAGACAAGCGCACTGAATCGTGAATTCCCCTAATGCTTTTGTATCAATTAAGGGCAAAAGCGTTAAAAATTAAGGCATAATTTAAAAGATGTTTTTTAAAAAGTGTATTATATATACAAAAAGTTTAATTTGCATGTTAATTTTACATCATCAGTGTAGGTAAAAAAGATGTGTTTGTTATCTTCTCATACATAAAAATGAATGTTTGTTTGTTTGTTTATTTGTTTTTAGTTTGTTCGTTCGCTATGCGATGCAATAGCGTTCATCCGATTGCGATAACACTTTGTCAACTTTATGCTTGCACTTGCGCGAACAATATAGGCATATTTAAAATTTGCCACACCCCCTTTTACCGCGCACAAATCAATAAAAATTCTATATTTAAAACAGTTTTGTCGTATTTAACTAAAATTTTGTAATTAAGTTAGTATGATAACTATCGGTGACTATACTTAAAATGAGCGTGGTTGCACTATAGCAACGCCTACTTTTAAAAAAGATAAAGAGACTTCGAAATTACTGGTCCGATCGAGCTAACATTTTGGCAGTGGATTTGTTTCGAGTACGAGATGCTTAAGAAAAATTGCCACACCCCCTTTTACCGCCCACAAACATATAAAAAATCGAATATATAAAAATGAATGTGTGTTTGTTTGTTTATTTGTTTGTTCGTTCGCTATGCGCTGCAATACCGTTCATCGGATTGCGATAAAAGTTTGTAAACTTATTGCTTGCACTTACTTTTCGAGTAAGAGATGGTTTAAGAAAAAATTGCCACACCCCCTATTACCGCCCACAAACATATAAAAAATTCGCGATATCGAATTGCTTTGGAGTTATGGGTCACACAGCCTCGAAATTCGATATTCAACCAACACAACCAGAACTTGCGATATCGAATAGTTTTGGAGTTACAGGTCACACAGCATCGGAATTCAGTATTCGACATCAATTTATGCATGCAGTTTCATTAATAACATTTTATGGGCGTTGGAAACGGTGGAGTTTCACCTCCCCCATACAACCAAAATTTGTGCTATCGAATAGCTTTGAAGTTATAGGTCGTACAGCATCGAAATTCAGTAATCGACCTAAATTTACACATGCAGTTTTACTAAAAACATTTTATGCAAACATTTTTATGCAAAATCGAATAGCTTTAAAGTTATGGGTAACACAGCGTCAGAATTCAGTATTCGACCTCAATTCATACATGCAGTTTCATTAATAACATTTTATGGGCGTAGGAAAAGGGGGACTGGCATCTCCCATACAACCCAGATTTGCGCTATCGAATAGCTTTGGAATTATTGGTCGCACAGCATCGGAATTCAGTATTCGATCCGAATTTACACATGCACTTCCATTGGTAACATTTTTTGGGCGTTGGACAAGGGAGAGTGACTTCCATACAACCCGAATTTGAGATATCGAATAGCTTCTGAGTTATTTGTTGCACAGCGTTGGAACTCAGTATTCGACCTAAATGTACACATGCCATTCAATGAGATTAAATTTACATTAAAAAGATTTAATCAATGAGATTAAATTTTATGGGCGTTAGCCAAGGGATCTCTTATTTGACCCAAATTTGCGATATCGAATTGCTTTGGAGTTATAAGTCGCACAGCGTCGGAATTCCGTATTCGAAATTAATTTACACATTCAGTTTCATTGATCACATATAATGGGCGTTGGTCAAGAGGGCGTTGCACCTCCCATACAACCCAAATTTGGGATATGTAGCAGCTTTGGATTTAAAGGTCACACAGCATAGAAATTCAGTATTCGACCTCAATTTACACATGCAAGGGAGCATGGCAGCGACGCGCCGGGTTTCAACTAGTAATATATATTTTTTTTATATACAGTGACTCAAACAACAGACCACATGTTTAATTACTCTGTATACAGATGCTTACAACAACAAAACTACCTATCCGATATTGCTCATCAAGTTCTTGTTTTGTTTGTTATTGTGTTTTCTTGAAAATAAATGCATTGTTCATGGCAGAACTAGACAAGGTAATCTTAGGGCTAAAAGTGTTCTCTTTCTTAGTGACCATAACTGTCAAACTCAGCCATTTTGCTATTTTTGCCAATTCTTGCTTTCTCATTGCATTCTCACTGCTTGCAGATTTTATATGAGCTGTCAAATTTGTTTGGACAGTTTCGGCCACCGGCTCTCCGCCCTAACACTACCTTGTCTAGTTTTACCATGGCATTGGTGAAGCAATCTTAGAAACCGTTATCTTCTCAGGCTGTGTGTCAATCGGAAACTTTTCAGTCGGATTCAATCGGAAATTTGTAGTAGCTCCTGTGGCTTTTTTTTAATTAATTAATTAATAATAGCAGTAAAATTTAAAAATTACATGATTTACAAAATAATTTTTTTAAAATTTATTTTTCATCCGATTTCGGTTAAATTGAATGAAGTCATGTTATGAAAACCACTAAAGTACCGTTATCTAATAAAACCTCATAAATGAATAAAAAGTTATGGCAATATTTGTGTTCAGTTGGACCTCCTGAAATTGTTGGACTAACACGCCTACATACCCAGCAAAATTTTTAATGCAAATGTGACATGCATTCTCAGAGACACTGCTTCCAGCAGACATTCTATAGATCAAACTGTTCTTCTTCTTAGCCTTAAAAATAATTTCTTTCAAGAGGCATTCCTTTGAACTACTTCTGGAAGACATTCAAATGGCATTTAAATTCAATTAAAGTAAAAAAAAAATAAATATATAATAATAATTTATCACTCATTTGCTCGAGTAACGTCAAAACTCAAAAAACAAGATTTTTGATTTCTCCGCGTGAGCAGAGAAAATGCCTCTATCTCTTCATACAAGGTGTGAGTCAATTGAAAACTTTAAATGCGTTTTATGGAAAATTACTTTTTTTGAGTAATGACTTTCTTCGATCAAATGAGCGATATGTATTAGATTTTTTCCGTTGGATTTTTAAACCCCCAATTAAACCCAACCACTTACTACTTCCAGCACCAAAATGCTTTGAAAATCGGGAAAAAGGATATTTTACGTGGAATTTTTTAAATCCCCAACAAAACCCTTCTCATTTCCAATACCAAAATCGCTAAAATCTCGGGAAAAGGAATATTTTCCCAGGAATTTTTTAACCGCCATACCACGAAAACCATTTCATTCCATGGAATGCCTTCTTAAAGTTCTCCTGGAAAACACCTACTAGAATCCTTTCATTGAAGAGCTCAAAGAAATCTTCCATTGAAAAAGTTCAGGAAGCACTTCTAGATAAGACTAAGGAAAGCATTCCTCCCAATGACATGCAATGGTATGAAAGTGAAAGGGATGGAATTCGTGACTTTCCCTTCCACTTTAGCTTCTTTTGGAAGCACTTTTTCGCTGGTTAAATGCCGTTCTTGGTATTTCTTTAAAATTTAAATTTGTAAGCCAGTGTAATTTTGTCGCTTTTTATTTAAATTGTTTATATAAAAAATAAATAGCACTAAAATGTTGATATCTAAATATTGATGTTTGTTTTGTTAATCAATAAACGTTTATTGTAAACACTCGCAAACAAACGCAAGGATGTTGATAACCAACAGTTAATGACATGGCTAGAATTATCACAAGCTGCGTGACTCGGTATGATTTGATTAAGGATTTGATCACAAAACTATGATAAGATGATAGCATGCGCCTGTGATGAAACCCATTTAACATTTTCCATTCGGTTGTCTTTTAATGTTACTGTTTAACTTTTGCATTAACGTTCACGATACGAAAATGGAAGGGAGGGAATCTGTGTGAAATATCCCTTACTTTTAGTTTTACTCACAACAGTTTTGGTCATAACGTTGCTTCAATATGAGACTCAAAAATATTCTATCACTTTTGTTAGTTATAGTTTGTAATTCGGCACAGATACTATTATCCCACAAAAACAATTATTCCAGTACGATAGAGCATAACGTGGAGCAAATGATTGCATCAGCCATGGTTGATATTTGGAGAGCATCTGTAGTGGTTGAACGGCAAAAACGCATGTTCAATTTGTTTATAAAAGCCGAACATCAGGAATATTTAAACTTTTTTGGTGATATCACAGATGAATTGATGCAGGATATGGATACGCAAATAGCGGTACGAATAGGCTGGCAGCGTCGCTTAAGCGGCGATAATGAACGTCATTATAGTATCCTACTAGTAGACTCCGCAGAGTCCTTGAGGTGAGTTCTACAACGTGTGTATAATAAAGACTGGGAAAAACTGCCTTTTTTTCAGTTTCCTTTATGCCGAATTCTGGGAGTACCATCTGCATATCCGTGGCTACTATATTATATTTCTACACAATCCGCTCAACCACTATAGCAATGATCTCCAAGCAATTGTTGAGCTTAACTGGAAGATTGGTGTGGTTGATGCCAATGTCTTAATACATGCTCTTCCAGATTTAATACTACTATTTACTGATTTTCCGTACACGCCTTATCACTGCGCTGGTTTCGCTCCGGTGATCATAAATAAATTTTACAAATCCCACTGGGAACACCGTAATTTCTTTCCGGATAAGCTGGCAAATCTTTATGGCTGTCCTTTAATATGTGCCACGTGGGAAGAATTGCCCTATTTTGCTGTCCTCTCAAGAAATGGTCACGAGGAATATATAGGAATCGAAGGAAAGATGTTGGAGCTTTTGATGTTTAGTTTCAATTTTACCGTACATTTTCGCTGGATGAACGATGAAGAAATATACCGGACACTTGAAGAAACCGGTACAATATTTGATGAGGTGAATATGAAATTTTTACAGAAATATAAACACATACTTTTATTTCGCAGGCTATATCTTTAGCCAGTCACTATCTATTGTGAATATATCCGATGTTATTTGGGAATTTCTTTTGAAATATTTTTGAAACAAAGTTTCTTTACGCGGCTTGCGGGTGGTGTGATTTGGTGGAAACCGTCAGGTAACAGTGAGATTGCTATGTGTGCACGCGTGCGTGTTTCGAGCACACTACAGACTTGCACCCTGCAAACATTTGGAAGACGATTGGAAGAGAAGTTGATTTGGCGAAGCACTTGCGATTCGCCCAAGGGTTCTTTGGAAGATGGGTCGCTTTTCAATCGCCCGAGCGATGAAAGCGCGATTCAAGAAAAACTTTCAAAATCATCCTTCGCTCTTTCCGGCGATCGTTGAAAGATGAATCGCTTTTCAATCGTCTAAGCGATGAAAGCACGATTCAAGAAAAATTTTCAAAATCTTCCTTCGCTCATTCGGGCGATTGTTGGAAGATGAATCGCTTACCAAACGTCCAAGCGATGAAAGCGCGATTCAAGAAAAATCTTCAAAATCATCCTTCGCTCATTCCGGCGATCTTTAGAAGATGGATCACTTTTTGATCGCCCAAGCGATGAATGCACGATTCAAGAAAAATCTTTAAATCTTCCTTCGTTCATTTTGGCGATCGTTGGAAAATGGCTTATTTAAAAATTTTTAAGATCGATAGTTAGAATATGAAGCAAGCCAAGTACAGTGTTGCGGAAAACAATAGCAACAAAATAAGTGCGCTGCAACAAAATTGTGTATGTTTTTAATATTGGGGACACACAAAAATTATTATAGGAATCAAAGCATATATTCATACGTCATATATAAAACAAATCAGATTCAAATTTGGTTTTTTTTTTATTAAATTCAAAATTACTGTGGCTACATTCAATTTGTCTGAGAGCAAAACAAAAGCAACAAAACTTGAAAAATTTAAAAAGAGAACAGAAGCTCCAAGAATTACCGGTAAAAGTTACGTTATTGTAAAGCACGTGTTGTTTGTAAGTCATAAACATTAAAGTTTAGTTTTGTTTTTGCGCTAGTTGTGACATTGACTGTTCCATTTATAATGGTACATTTCAAATACTGTGAAGCTCTTAAATTACAAATTATTTCCGAATATAAAAACGAAAATTCGCAAATATCTAGCGTGAAACTGTTTGATATTAATCGGTCAATAGTTTGCAGATTAATAAAGAAACATACCTTTACAAAAGACGTAAATACGGTACATTAATGAAGGCGACCGCGGAAGACATCGCTGCGTGATGACAGGAACATTTGTGGTGTGTTCAAACGAAATGCATTTGCCACATCCAAAGAGGTTGTTCGGACACTTGATTTAGATATCCATCACAGCACTGTTCGAAGACAAGCCGTTGAGAACGATTAAAGAAGTTACAGACCGGCAGAGAAACCTTTGCTTACAGCTAAGCATAAAAAACAAGGTGGGGTATTACAATTTAAACAATTCTGTCTGAAATTGTGACAACTAGTTGCAATTTATTGTTTTTTAGACTCAGTCTTCCAAAAGAGCACCTAAATTGGACCGTTCAAAAATAGAAAACTGTTTTTTAGCGATGAATTAAAGTTCAACTTGATTAACTCAGATGGGATGTGCACGGTGCGGCGCCACCCAGGTACACTACTTGAAGACCGAAACTGCAAAATAAATTTTAAACACGGAGGCGATGGCATTATGGTCTGGACTTGTTTTTCCTATAATGAAGTTGAACCATTTCAAAAAATCGATGGAATTATGAATCGATTTGTATAAAATGAAATTTTAGAAAGCAAGATGCGACCGCATTCAGAGTGAAATATGTCGCTTCAGTGAACGTTTCAGCCCGATCACGACCCGAAGCACACTTCAAAGCTCATCAAAAATTACAGTAGAATCAATGGGATTTAAGTCCTTGATTAGCCGGCACAGTCACAATGACTTGAATCCCATCAAAAATCTTTTTGGGATTTTGAAGGTAAAAGTTTCTGGTCAAAGGTTTTCCAATAAGACTGCACTGTATGAAGCGCTGAAACTTAATTGGGAGCATATAATAATACTAACATATCTACTTTAATAGAGTCGATGCCGCTCAGATGTGCAGCGATTATCAAGAATAATGGATCTTACACGAAATATTAATTATGTTGCTTTTGGTTTGCTCTCAGACAAACTGAATGCAGTCACATTAATTTTTAATTTAATAAAGAAAACAAAACCAAATTGGAATATGATTTGTTTTTAATATGATGTAGGAATATATGCTTTGATTCCTATAATCATTTTTGTGTGTCCCTAATATTTAAAAAGATACACGATTTTGTAGCAGCGTACCGATTTTGTTGCTATTATTTTGCGCAACACTGTATATACTTACTTCTCTACTAAAAATAATATTAGAAATATAAAAAAAAAATTTATATTGAATTGCCGCATGGAAACTGAAAATATTCATATCAGCACGATTTTCGGTGGTAGATTTTTTTTACCCGATTTAACAAAGAATGCTCCCTATAAAACAACTTGTAACGTTCAACCTTTGATGTAGTATAATAAATTAAAATTCAATCGTTTAATTTTTTTTGTTTGTTATTATTAACATTTTAAATTTTTCAAAAAATATTTCTTTTCATTTTACCATATTTTTTTACGGCCAAAATGGACACAACAAAAAAGGATGTGTTGCTAGCCCGGGTGATATGACACTTTAAGTCATCTGAAACAAAAAAAAAATTGATTATTGTTCTGTGGCTTGCCATTCTGACAGGTAGTAGATTTGAACAGTTTCATTCAAAAATAACTAAATGGTGAACTTCTAAAGAGAATTTTTCTAAAATAGCGTCTTTTTTGTGCAAAATCAGGGGGGAAAAGGAAAAAATATTTAAAAACTAGCTGTTTACCCGGTGCTACTCGGGGGAAAAAACGTAAAATTTTGATAAGGTTTTATTCGTCCAGAAGATAACGATTTTTAGCCAAAAAATAAGCTTTTGACGTAAAGCGTATGAAAATTTGCAAAATGGTTTTTGTCATTCTAAGGTAATTACAAAAAGACGTTGCACTAAAAATTTGTGCAATCTTGAAGATATGTGAATTTTTTTGGTGTCAAAATTACAGAATTATTTAAAATTAATTAAACGAAGCTTTTAGCTAAAAAAAGTATGCTAGTATTAATATATATGCTTATGACAAACACGATTGGTTTCGAAGAAAAATATAGTACACTGCTGTTATTGTCATTTCACTGTTGTTATTTAATTTCATAGCCAATTCTATTAGGAAATTATTTAAGTACATTTCAACTTGAATAAATGTACTTTCGATAGCTCAGTTGGCTCAACCATCAGTTTTGAAGCCATGAGGTAGTGGGATCGATTCCCACAATGAGCGGAACAAATTATTTTTTTTTAATTTTTTTTTTATTTTTAATTTTTTTATTTTAGGGAAAATGCAACAAAATCAACTTTACCAAAAGTAATGAAGATAAAAATCTCTTTCAGTTGCAAAAGTTACGGTTTTAAAATTTAAAATGAAGAAATTTTTATCGTTTAGAAGATTTGATTTTGATTATTATTTGATTAAATGCCAGAAAAAAGTTAGTTTTTGCAGTAAAGTATATTGAATTGAATTTATCTTGTGTGGGCGAAGCCACGCCAAGTTTCCAATGCCCGTGGCAGTTTTCCAGTAGAAGTGCCTGACCAAAAAGTAACTCCATACTGAATTTAATTTCATTGAACTGACACTCTCAGTTTTCTAGTAGAAGGATATCACCCAATAGTAATTCCATACTGAGTTTCGTTGTTATACGACATTTAGTTCCAAAGCTATCTGATATCAAAAATTTAAAGTGTATGGGCGGAGCCACACCCCCTATTCCAAAGCCCATCCCAGTTTTCCAGTAGAAGGATGTCACCAAGTGGCAACTCCATACTGAATTTCATTATTATACGGCATTTAGTTCCAAGCTATTCGATATCATAAATTTGAATTGTATGGGTGGTGCCACAGCCCTTTGGCTTATACTTGCTCTATTTTGCCAGTCAAAAAACACGACTAAATAGTACGTTCTAACTGAGTTTCATTAATGTGTGACTTATAGCTTGAAAGTTATACTGAAAATTTTAGCTGCTGAAAAAGTACCACGCCCTTCGTCCAACGCTCATAAAATTTTACCAGTATAACGGCAAGTAAAAATTAAAGTCGAATACCGAATTCCGTTGCTGTGCGACCTATAATTCCAAAGCTATTCGATATAGAAGATTTGATTTGTATGGGACGTGCCACGCCCCCTGAGTTTTCCAATATTTTAATAGTTATTCTGCTATTCGGGATGAGCACAAATCCAACAAATAAAAGATCATTAAAACAGGTCCAGCCGTTCTTGAGTTATAAATGGTGTAACAAACCCGATTTTGTTTTATATATATAGATGTACACTTATACTGCCTGTGAGAATATTTCAGTTCCATCGGCTCGATAAAATTTTTTAAAACACACGGGCCGATCAAAAAAACGTTGTTTCGAGAAAAACGATTTTAAAGTTTTTACAACATACGGCGCGCACTTATGCGGCTCTCTCGACTATGTGCTTTAACTTCGGTAATATTTTGAATTTTGCTCTCAAATTTTATAGTACACTCTCAATATATTGTACTTTCAAAAAAATCAAAAAACACAATTCGATTTTTTAAAACTCCAGCACCAGACTACATCCTTAAACAACTAAGCAACTTCAGCTGTTATATTGAAAATTCTCAAACATTTCTCTTCTCTGTAGCTTTTCAGAAATGGAGTGAATTTTGCCATTGGAGCATATCGTTACAAGCCTACTTCGCCAACAGATTACTATGCACCCACCACCGGCTACTATCACAGCACTTTCGATATAATTGTAAACTCAAAAACAAGGCCATACAGTCCTTTCACCAAGCTACTCTTTCCGTTTGTTATCGAAATCTGGTCAATACTCTTGGTGATATTTATAATTGGCATCACTTTAACTGGGATCACAACATTTATGAGTAACTCACGCAAGACCTTTATACTGGGCAACAAAAATAACACACCCATCTATAATATGTTCGTGGTTACACTGGGTGGAGGTTTGTCCTTATTGCCAAGGGGAAATTTTGCGCGTTTCCTTTTATTTATCTGGATTGCAGCAAGTTTGGTATTGCGCAGTTCCTATCAAGCCTTTCTTTACCATTACATACGCACAGATATTCAAATGCCGCCACCAAATACCATTCAAGATATCCTCGCCAACAACTATAGTTTGATGATGACCGGTTTTGTTTTTGATGCCATTAAAAATTTATCACTCATAAGTAACCGAGCTATAATCCTGAATGGTTCTGAATACGAGAACTTCGAACAGCTGCGCGGTAGTGGGACAAAAGTGGCTGTATTAACGCCCTACGAGTATTTCGGCTACTTCAAGCGTACCCATGTGCACAACGAGGACTTTTACGTTATTTCACAGAGTGTTTTCACACAACAACTAAGCATTTATATGCGTAAGAGTTCCATCTTCTTGTCGCGTTTTAATCAAAAAATCATGGATTTTAACAGCGTTGGTCTATTGAAAAAACCGGAGTATGATTTTGTGGATACAAACCGAAAGATGCATAACTTCAATGCTGATGAGCGCCCGCAACGTATGAATCTGACACATTTATATGCAGCGAATGCAATATTAATCTTTGGATTCTCATTGGGTTTAATGGCATTGGTGTGTGAACTGTTTGTCAGCCTTGTAGGCAGAAGGTGTGCAAGAAAAAAGCTTCAAAACAGAAGACTTTCATACTGAGAAGACTTTTCTAGATTAATTTGTCAATTTGTGAAATTAACATTTTGTTATCAAGTGCTTAAAATCTTACAACTGCAGCTAATCTACAAGGATATGCCGAAGAATTACAAATAATGCAAATACTAGTATTTATGGTAACATACAAAATTATCAAAATAATAAAATGTAATGTATTCGAAAAGAACACCTTAAAATTAAATTTTCCTACTTTCTTCTCAAAAAGCAATAATTTTTCAAAGAACTACAGCAATAAGTGTCCGTTCGAACAATGTTCGAGCGTTCTTTTTGAAGCTAGTGCAGCTCTTAGTTTATTATCCAACTTTCTTCTAAAAAAAGCAATAGTATTTTTACAGAACTACAGCAAAAAATATCCGTTCGAACAATGTTCGAGCATACTTTTTGAAGCTAGTTCAGTTCTTAGCTTATTATTGAACTTTCTTCTCAAAAAGCAATAGTATCACCACAGAACTGCAGCAAAAAGAGTCCGTACGAACAATGTTCGAGCAAGCGCGTCGGAAGCTAATTTCATCTGGGGGGCAGTACAAATGGGGGTGCAAAAAAAATCACCAAAATTTTTTAAAAGAAACATGAATATGAATAAACAAATTTTTTATTTTAGTATCAAAATAAAAAAAAATATAAAACTGAATTAAAAATATTAAAATTTAATTATTTTTAAAAGTTTTTCCAATCATGGTTGCCACTTGCTTATTTTTTGTTATACCAAATTTTCCGAAAAAATGTACCAAATAGGAAAAAATGTACCAATTTTTTTTAATATAATAATTTGATAGCATTTATTATAATAATTCACTGGAGTATATCTGTTTACATACCAAACATAACAAAAATATTAAGTTATTTTTTAGAGAGCTTTATGTTGTTAAGTGTTTTATGTTCCAATTTATTTCTAAGCTTAGTTTTAATCGGGCTAAAATAAAAAAATATTTATTTAAATATAAAATAAAATAAAATATAAAATATATGGTTCGGCAGCTACTAAGCTGTGTGGAAGGCACATCAGGCTATTTACAAAATTGATAAAATCATTAAAAAAAATTTCCCCCAATCCATTCTTCACGACCCAGACTTTTTCTCACAATACCAAAATTCTTTCCCAATGTCATTATAATTTTAAAAACTAATATTTGAAACCTGAAAAAGATTCCTCTAAATCACAATAACGTCAGGGTAGCATTCTATGAGATAATATTTTAATATGAATTATTGAATTATGGCAATAAAGAAATTTTTTTTCTGACATAACTTGTGAAGATGTTATTATATTCAAAACATTTAGATCATCTTTACCTAAATCGAACTTGTCTTTAATTTGTTTTAAAAAATTTTTGGTAAAAATTTTCTGATTGGAGATATTTTTCTGCTTTAGTGGAAACTCTCACAAAAAATCCTTAAGTCTCAAAAGTGTCTCAAAAATGTGATTTTTAATATATATGACAAGAAAAGCTTTCAAAATGTAAGCTTTCAACTTTTAGAATTTAATGCAATGAAAGTTCCACTAAACATAGGACTGAACATTTCTCCAGTGCTACCAAATTTTGCTTTTTGTAACAAGTTGTTAAATTAAGGCTATTCACAGTTTGAATACGCTGGTCTGCTATTTGTACGATTTGCTATTTGTATGCCAATTTACGAAAGCGTATTTTGCTTTTTTGTTGTTTTGCATACAAACGCAAATACGCAGGCACGCGTAAATAAAAGTAGTTGGACGTGTTTTTTGTACCTCGTATTTTTATGCTCTGTCTACAGCCGCATAATCACAGGGTTGCATCATTTTTTAATACGACAGTCACATGGCGAGGTGCTCACAGTTTGAACAATAACAAATGCTATAAATACGATTTGTTGAATATACGCTTAAACTGTGAATAGCCTTATTGTAAATCTTTTACAAAATGTACCAACTCGAAAAATAATGTACCAAGGTACCAAGTTAAAATAAATGTACCAATTTTGGTACAATTGTTCCAAAGTGGCAACCGTGTTTTCAATTTCGATATTAGAGATCATTTTTTAAAGGATATAACATGGATATATTATAGGATATATAAAGGATAAAAGGATTTTCATATGGTAATATGAAAATATAAGAAATATTTGTTGCTTTTATAAAGCAAGACTAGGTATATCTTTACATGGTTCAAATGCAGTAAGGTACAAAAAGTTAAATCAATTTAATCGTAGTCCTACGTTGGTGTAGAAAACTACATATTTTTTCATTTTTTTAAATTTCCAAAACCGTTTTGTTTCGGGATAAAAGCAAGCTTACAGATAAAATCATGTTGTTTGTAGTATCTCAATTATACATTTTTTCAAAATATTTTAGAACTTCAATTCCTCATCTACACCTCAACGTGGAATTGAAAAGTTTTTCTCAACGTAGGACTACGGTAAGATTCTTCCAAAATGTTTCTTTCTGTCCTTGCGAGAAACAAACTCTTTCACCACCTCCATCGAGTTAAATTCTTCGGTTTTATCTTTGTGAATACGTATAAGTGCCGCATGAGTGAGTCGTTTCTGTGTCATAGTTGCTCGAAGATACGTTTTAAGTCATCTTAGTGCACTAAAAGAACGCTCAGATGGAGCTGCTGATGCAGGCACAGTCAAAACCAAAGCAACAAGTAACAAGCAACAAAGCAAAAAGATTTTTTCAAATTGGAATTCCAGTAGAAACTCTACATTTTGTTCTATCTTTTTGCAAACACAGCGAAAGAAAATGGTTATCCGAAAGCATGCTTATGAAGAAGAGAGAAAGAAGAGCAAAATATATAATACAAAAATGTTATCGTTATAAAAAAACTGATATTTTGAATAACTTTTGAAGTTTTCTTTTGAAATTGTTTATCTAGCTAAATAAACGGAGAGGGCAACTGCCCCAATTCCCCCGCTTGCTACGCCAATGTGTTCGAGCGTACTTTTTGAAGCTAGCTCTTTTTGGAGCTGTTATTCTAAAGCTGATTCTAGAGCTGATTTATTCTAAATGTTTTCCTGCTGAGAATTTATGAAGAAAGCGAATGTGCATTAGCGCTTGTCACCAGAATTTGTCAGAACATTTATTAGTGTGAGAGACTTGCCGCCGACATGAAGCTTTGGCCAGCATGCAAATTGTCTTGCATTCATATCGTTTTTCTTTTTTTGCATAACTTACAGCGTCGCATATATATTTTATTGTTTTCCATATCACTTTATTTTCACTTTAATCTCAGTAAAAAGCTTATAAACTTGCAGAAAGACAAGCTGTTTTTACAAGATCAGCTGTTTTTAACAAGAGCGGGGAAACATAATTTTATTATTTTGAGAGAGAAGTGTCAAACTCATTAACACCTCTATTTCTTAAAGGCTTGATTACCCAAGCGTAACGTGAGGTGGCGCAGCGGGATGTAGCGTAGTGCGACGTTGCCTCGAGGATAAGCGATTACCGAAATCGTAATCCAACGTAGTGAGTGCATGCGCCGTAGTGCAGGGCACTCATTTTATTCTAGTTGGCTTATTTGCTTCTTCTCGTCAACAAAAGATTGCATCCTTTCTTATATAGTATTAAAATTTACAAAAATGTGAAGTTAAACATATTTTTTCGCTTGTAACACAGCTGTCGAACTGTCAAAAATCGTAACGTTGCGTAGAAATCTATTTTTTACAGAGTTCTACGCTGCGTCACGCCACATTACGATTTCGGTAACGACTTAACGCTGGATTACCCAAGCGTAAGGTAACGTAGCGCGACGTTGCCAATTGTCAAGCTAAAATCTGTTTAATGATAAATGTGTACAAGTCGTTACCGAAATCGTAAATAAGAAGTAGATAAGTAGAAGTAAATAAGCCTACTAGAATAAAATGAGTGTCCTGCACTACGCCGCCTACACTACGTTGTATTACGATTTCGGTAATCGCTTAAGGCTGGATTAGCCAAGCGTAAGGTAACGTAGCGCGACGTTGCCAATTGTCAAGCTAAAATCTGTTTAATGATAAATGTGTACAAGTCGTTACCGAAATCGTAACGTGGCGTGACGCAGCGTAGAAGTCTGTAGAAAATAGATTTCTACGCAACGTTACGATTTTTGGTAGTTCGACAGCTGTGTTACAAGCGAAAAAATTTGTTTAACTTCACTTTTTTGTAAATTTTAATACTATATAAGAAAGAATGCAATCTTTTATTGACGAGGAGAAGTAAATAAGCCTTCTAGAATAAAATGAGTGCCCTGCACTACGGCGCCTACACTACGTTGGATTACGATTTCGGTAATCGCTTATCCTCGAGGCAACGTCGCACTACGCTACATCCGGCTGCGCCACCTCACGTTACGCTTGGGTAATCAAGCCTTTATCCTCGAGGCAACGTCGCACTGCGCTACATCCCGCTGCGCCACCTCACGTTACGCTTGGGTAATCAAGGCTTTACACCATGGGCAAAATTAGACAAGGTAGATTTAGGACGGAGAGCCGGTGGCCGAAACTGTCAAAACGAAGTTGACATTTCATACAAAATCTGCAACCAATGAGAATGCAATATGTGCCAGTTTACACTAGCTTCACTCAACCGACTCACCGAATGTCAAATAAAAATGAGTCGCAAAAATCTTAAAATTTTTATTACTCTCGCCTCACTTCATTCACCTTCCCACTTCATCATATCTTCTGTAGACGTCAAAGTGAGTCGGTTGAGTGAAGCTAGTGTAAACTAGCACTATGAAAGCAAAAAAACCAAAATGGCTGAGTTTGACAGTTATGGGCACTAAGAAAGAGAACACATTTAGCCCTGACACTACCTTGTCTAGTTCTACTATGCTCATACATAAACAAACTTGGGAAAGCTAGATAAGTGCTGCCATCCCAGCTGGACAGCTCTAACAACTTTACTAACACAATGGTACACAATTTCGTTTTACTAATACATTCATATGTTCTGATGTTGTATTAAACAAGGAAAGTTGTATATGTTCGCATATCTTGCTCTTTTACGGCCAAATATTTACTGAACGAGCAAAATAATAAACAAACCAAAAAAGTAAGCTGTGCTGCAATCGAAAGAAAGTTTAAAATTATATTAATCAAATTAAAAAAAGTAAACAGATTTTCTTTTCAGAAAACCAAATAGTTTATTGCTGAGAAGAATTTTCGGTTGTCTGAAAAAAAAGTATCAAGAAAACCAAGAATATCAAGAAAACCGATAAACCAACTAAACTGCTGTTGTCGCTGGCACCATTGCAGCAAAGTGTTAATGAAAAAATATGAATTTATGTTAGAAATGTGTGTGTTCTTGTTTTTATTGGCTTAATTTATATACCGTCGTTATTTGAAGATAATTGTTTCATTAAAAATATAAAAGAAAGTAATTCAAATATTGTGTTTTGAAATTGAAAAAACTCTGCCAGAGTTTTGGTCAGGGGGTGGGCATGTTACAACGGATTGGGGGGAAAAGTGAGCAAAGCTGAATTTGTAATTGGTTTGAGCAGTTCAGGTATACTTTTTCTTATGGATAAAACATGAGTGGCAGACAGAGATGCCAGATCACACGTATGATAATCAGAGATGCAAACCTTGTTATACTTTTACCTACCGCTAGAACAAATGTAACAAGTTTTGTATGGATTTTTTAAGGGGAAATAACACGAAACGTGTTAGCGCTCGTGTTAAATAACACGTTATCTAACAGTTACGTGTCTAGCTGGGATCCCAGCTGGACAGCTATAACAAGTTTACAAACACAATGAAACAATATTTTGTGTTCACTAATACATTCCTATGCTTTTATAATAACAAGGAAAGTTATATACGTATGTATATCCACCTTTTGCACTCGCCTTAAATATACTGAAAAAGCAAAAATATAAACGAACATATCAAAGAGAGCTGTGTAGATTATTGAAGGAAAGTTTATTCAAATAAAATAATATATAAGATTTTACATTTGTATTTAAAATTTTTTAAAGACGGCAAAAATTAATGATATATCAATCTTAAACGCCGCGTGCAGGGTCGCAGCAGCAGCAGCAGTAGTTGATCACTCATCATAATCGTTTAGATGGTGATGGGTTGGTGGTTTAAAATGTATGTAAAAATCTTCTTTAAAAATTTATTTTGCTATATTTTTGTTATTCATTTTCGCAGCTCTTCAACAATACCGGCAACTCATCTATAAAAACCATCAAAAAACTTCAGCAATTGTTTCTGTCATCAATAATATTGCGATAATTTTCAAAGGCACCACGAGATATGCCAGTCTGTTTGCTACAGTTATGAAACGTCTCCAAGTTTGTGCCACATTTTAACCGTCTGACGATAGTCTCAGTGGTGAAGGAAATGCTCTGCAGGACCAGGTTAAAAACAATTTATTGATAGCCTTTGAAGCCATTTTCAATGCGTTGCAAACACTCATACTTATTTAATGATATATTTAACATACATATATGAGTTAAGATATTAAGGGAAATGTACACATAATTTGTAATTAATAAAATAATAAAGCTATTTACTTGTAAAAAAATGTGTGTTTATGTTGCAAAAAATTGCATTAATGGTTTTTTTATGTTTGTTACTGATTTTCATATAAAATTCTTTGTTGGTGTGAGCAGCTCAGCTATATATTTTTCTTCTGGATAAAACATGGGTGAAAGACAGAGATACCAGACTACATGTATGAGAATCAGAGATGCAAACCTTGTTATACATTTACCTATCGCTAGAACAAATGTAACAAGTTTTGTATGGATTTTTTAAGGGGAAATAACACGAAACGTGTTAGCGCTCGTGTTAAATAACACGTTATCTAACAGTTACGTGTCTAGCTGGGATATGACTATAATGAAGGTAGAACTAAAGGCGCTGACAACACCAAGAGAAAAATACACAAAATAAGTGGAAAATAAAATTGTACTAGTACACTCAAGAAAATACTGTAGTAAAATTTACTACACTAACAGCCTTATGCAATAAATTTTCTTAAGTAAACGTTCAATGCTTGTTTAGTTATGTACAGTTTAAGGTTTTACGCATCCTCTACGCAACCTTGCTGAAATTGTTATTCATTTTTTTATTCACATAAACAATCGAAACTCTTTTACAAAAACGAAGAATTCTTGTACATATGCAAATCTGTTATTGAAAAAAGTCTACAAAGGTCGCATATGAGCATGTGTTGTATGGATATAAATATCGTATACATCAACCTTAATCGAAAAGCTTACAACAAATTTTAGGTTAAGTTAACGCAGCCTTTAAACGCAAATTTCGGCGTTTAAGTTACGCAGATCTTACACAAGCCGGAAAAAATTTATGAATAACGATGTGTTGTTTAAAGCTGGTTGAAAGTTACGCAGCCTCTAAAATGAGATTATGAATAAGGCTGAATGTGTATTTACTTCCTATATATGTAGTTTTATTTATTTTTAAATACACATGTAGTTATTCAATATATTTTTATTGAATTTACATTTAAATAATTAATACTACACGAAGTAGTTGCATTTAGTAAGCAGTTGTTTACATACATTTATTTAAATAAAGAATATCTACATTAAAATAAACTGCATAATATGTATTTAATAGCAATTATATTTATTTAAACTAAATAATTATCAAAGGTTCGTGATGAGGAACTGTGGTAAGTATACTAAATGAAATGTATTTTTTAATACAAAAATACTTCAATTTTTTTTATAATAAAAGCAATTTTTGTTTTTTACTTTGTATTTTTTCTTTATAAAATTTTAATCAGAAAAATTTTGGAGCAATACAGCAACAATAGGTGGTAGCAGCAAAAAAATCGCAACGAATGCAAAATTGCTGCTTGCTAACGGTGCAAATCCCTATGCCGAAAGTCGATATGGTGACGATGCATTACGCACAGCTTATTTAAAAACTCATCTGGAATATCCAGCATTTCGAATTTCAGAAGCACATGAGCTGACTGGTAAATAAGCCTCCTTTTAACGATAAAGCAATATTTCAAATATAAAAGTGACTCTTTTCCACAGGTTCCACTTTTCTTGATGAGCATAACGAGACCAGAGTAGCTATATTATATTGGCTTTAGCACTGCATATATGTGCTTCACATTCACCCTAATTTGGTTACTATATAAAATAATAATATGATAGAAATCTTGAACTTTAAATTCTTTTTATGTTATAGAAAAACGTCTTAAAGTTGCGTTACGTACTGCATACGGTAACGCTGTTAAATTTACTACCCTAGAAGAACTCGACAATATTTCCACTGATGTCGACGCCATGCCTGCACAAAGCCTGCTCATATGCGAACGTATTTTAGGCATTCAGCTCAATGATTTGCTATTTCACCTCATGTTTCGTGGTGCTTCCTATTTTCGTATGTTTATTGTGTTCATAATATGTTCGTTATAAAAATAAAAAGAGAAAAATGGAAGGACAACAATGTTTCATTTAAGTACACCATTACCAAAATTACTATATGTAGCAAAAATTTCTACGTGTGTAGTAAAAATAAGTTTAAATTACTGCATAAAAAATTTAATATTCAGCATTTCGATTAAATACATATGTAGTAAAATTTACTACAGTGTTAGTAAAACTGTGGCAGAAAACATTTTGCAGTTTTTTTAATTAATAAATTAAAAACATTTAATTATAATGTAAATGTATTTATTTTCTGTAGCTAAAAAATATTTAGCAAAAGTAAATATTGAAATTAGTAAAAATAATTACATTTTTATTTGGACGCTGAGTTACTAACTTCCATTTGTTTTAAATACATTTTTAGTTCTTTTTAATACAGGATTTTTTGGGTGTATGAAAAATTTAGTACTTCGTACATTATAAACAAAAACGTATTTAAAATGGTATGAAAGCATGTCCTTGTGTAGCATTGTTCCAAAACTCAAAAGTCAGCTGATTTTTGTTTAATTACTAATTGGAAAATTATTAATTTTTTACTGTGAAGATAAGAACGAAACTTCCTTCGTATTTTGCAATAACACAAGCAGAATCTATACCTAGAAGCACGCAAAAATGCAATGTTTTGGTTGCAGTAAAAAGTACGGACTCTTCACCAAAGAAGTAACCAAACGCATGTTAAAATAAATTAACAAATGATTCATTATGGTGAACCTCTCCAACTCTAGCACGGCTGCCCCAACTGTGGTTACTCGTACTGTGCTAAATGTCTCAAGCGACCGGTAGCAGTTCCTAAGCACAATGGTAAAGTGGAGAATGTATGTCTCATTTGCTACGATAAGCTCTCGAAGATGACCATCGACAAGGTTATTGACTGTGAATCATTGCCAGGTACTATTGTAACCAAAGCAACTAAGGTATTAAGTAAGGGACCTCAGGCTGAAGCGGTAGCGGCATTATTCGAGTATGTATTTGAACTTAAAATTAATAAACCAACTTGATATATAATATGATTTTTAATAAAGGGAGGATCCTCCTAATGACTTGGGTGAAGTGTTGATGCCACTACCAATGCAAACCGAAAAAGCATCAACTTCACAAGCGGCAAGTGACGAAATTAATTTGAATCTGGATGTTGAGTTTGCAAAACGACTGAAAAAATTAAAAGATATGGATGATGTACCGAGTGAAGAAGAGATACGTGCACGTTTGGCAAACCTTAAAGGCATTTCAGACAACAAAAACTACTCAACAAAAGACATATTGCTCTCCACCGACCAACGCAGTAGCCAGGTTAAGGTGGACGATCTACTAAAACAATTTTTGGGTGAAACCCAGTTGGACGCTAGCGTAGATCAGCAGCGAACTGATGATATAAAACGGCGTTTGAAGGCACTACGTGAAACCCCGGTAGACTTTGATGCAAAGCCTAGTAGTTCCACAGGAAATAATGTAGAGGAAGACGAAGAGCAGATGCTAAAACGCATTGTGGAAACGGTAAATATGACAATTTAGCATTGAATATAAAGCAATAAATATTGTGTGCGCTTTAATAGTATTTAAAAGAAAATAGATGTGCGGTGAATGAGCTGGAGAGCGAATTTATGTCTAGTTTGCCTAAACCAACACCAGGAACAGCAACTGAAGAGCTACCTTGGTGCAGCATATGCAACGAAGACGCCGTTTTTCGCTGCAAAGGCTGTGAAGGTGAATTATTTTGTGCGCAATGCTATCGCGAATGTCACGATGACGAAGAATATCGTCTGCATGTTAAGGAAAGCTATAGTACTCCAGCAAATCTAAAAGAAGACCATTTTTAGAGAACGAAGAATAACTCGTATTTTTTTTTAACAAGGTTTGGTGTAACATTTATTTGTATCATATACAGTGATGTGAAAATAAATAGGGGCAACTGTATTTTTATATTTAAAGCTGCATGAATTATATACAAGGTGCCGCAGATATAGATTTAACTCCCACGGGTGGTGATTCAGCTTGAAAGGCGAGTAAAAATATGCAAGGATGAGGGCCTCTCCCCTTTGGGAGCTAGAAGGGAAAAACTTTATAATATGTGTCATTACGTCTTACTCTATATTTTATTTATCTTTTAACCGATCTCCAAAGTCAATAGCATCTTGAAAAAGAGACTACATGACCTTCAAACCAATGATACAAAAACCATTTTCCAATCGTACCACACAAAAAGCTAACTGTTTTACGAGTGGAAATTCAAAATGAAAAGGTAGTTGTGTTTGCATTGAGTACTCAAGTACTATGGCAAGATCAAAAACAAAGTCAATATAAAACTTTATCATAAAAAAAATTACATCATAAAAATTATCAAAAAATTTGTTTAATAATCGAAATATTTATTATCAAAGTCGAATTAAAAATTTGAGTTTGTTTAGAATTTAGTTGCTTATAACTTTCTTAATTGTGACTTTATGCAAAATGTTTTATAAACAACTTAATGTAAATTTGATTTTCTTCTCAACAAAATATAAACTTTGGAAATCGGCTAAGAGATACATTAAATATGGAGTAAAATGATATGACACATATTTTCAAGTTTTTCCTCTCTAACTCCCAAAGGGGAGGGGGTGAACCTTATCCTTGCATATTTTAACTCGCCTAATCAAGGAGAATCGCAACCCGAGGTAGTTAAATCTATATCTGCGGCACCTTGTATATAAGCACGAGAATGTTCATAGTGCAACAGGTCGTAGACCTACAGAATTAATGCAAAATTCAAGTTCCCTTATATATTATATATTTTTTGCACATAAATTTTCTACAAAAACTTATTAAAATAAAACATACCAATAATGGCCGCATTCAGCGCAGACAACAGTTGGCAACTGTTTTGTAAAAATTCGTTGAATGGTACAAATTTGGTAGCGCTAACTAAAACTGATAAAGTAGCGAACGACTTTTAATCGAGCGAACAAATTCTATGCTACATGAACACAACTGTTTGCTTAACTGTCAGATGCTGTTACTGACGCTGTTAAATTAATAAACGCAGAAAGAACGCAGCAAATTTAAGTGAGAAACCTTTGCAATTGAATTAAATTTACATAAAAATTAAATTGAATCTAACTTCTAACGTGTAGAGTAGCAACACATTCAGAGAAAAACATCGTGAACTAAGGTAGCGCTACCATTACAGCTCACAACAGTTGTCTGCGCTGAATGCGGCCAATAATGGCAGACAGTACAGTTGTAGAAACATCAGCTTTAACAGAAGTATTCGTCAGTCACACTCGAGGACATCGGCAGCAGACACCGCAAAGAATGTAAAGAATTTCAGGCCAAAATACAGGCTCTTAAGAAAAATGCACCAAAATCTGATAAGAAAAAGCGAAAGGAAGTGCTGAACGAAATAGCTCGTTTAGAAGGTGGCTTAGAACTAAGCATATTATGTAAAAGTGTTGTACACTACAATATAATTCATGCAGCTTTAAATATAAAAATTCAGGTGTCCCAATTTATTTTCACATGTTAATCCTTATTTGATATGTTATTTTTAGAACTATTTATAGTAACTTTGCCAAAAAATATTAGCATTATACATACATAAGATTGCTTAAAGCTAGCCGCGCCATGTTTGATTTACAGCTAAAAATCATATATAGTATGTGCTTGAATTGTGCTATTATGTATCATTTTGGGAAAAAATTTATTGAAATTATTTTTTATAAGTTAAGTAAGCTTTAACATGATATTGATTTCAAAAATACATTATTTATATTGTGATGTGCTATAAATTGTTTAAACTTGTTTAAACCACATTATATGCCTTAAAAACACTTACATATCGACGTTTCTGTTCCTAAAACATTATAGGCCTAAAAGCATGATATAACATTCTATTAAATAGCCTTGACCAAGCACTTGAAGGCGAGCTCAGTCGAACTGTCAGAATGGATGAAAATAAATCAAGAAAATTAATGCATGGAACAAAGAAAAGCACAGTGACAGTCCAAGCCTTAGTATAACCATAATAGAACTAGGTAGTGTTAGCGCTGAATGTGTTCTTTCTAAGTGACCATGGTTGCAGATTTTGTATGAGTTGTCAACTCCGTTTTGACAGTTTCGGCCACCTGCTCTACGCCCTAACCTCCTTGGATAGTTTTTCCATGCTGTTTTGCCTTGTATAGTTGTATGAGCTGTCAACTTCGTTTTAACAGTTTCGGTCACCGGCCCAGTTTGGAGAACACAGTGCAGCTCCACCAATCAACGATGACGGAGTGGCAGTACCACCACCTAGCCTAGCTATCCAGAGACTCAAAAACAATAAATCAGTGGGTGCTAACGGCCTGCCAGCTGAATTGTTTAAAACCGAAGGCGATGAATTGATAAGGCGCATGCATCAGCTCATAAGCAAAATATGGCTAGAGGAAAGCATGCCCGATGATTGGAATCTCAGTGTACTTTGCCCTTTACTTAAGAAAGGAGACCCAACAATCTGCTCCAACTATCGAGGTATCAGTCTTATATCCATCGCATATAAGGCTCTCTCAAGCATACTGTGTGAACAACTGACGCCGATCAAAAAAACACTGATTGGACCTTATCCGTGTGGTACTCGACCTGGAAAATCCACAATAGACCTGATTTTCACACTGCGACAAATCCTGGAAAAAACCCACGAAAACCAAATTGACACCCATCATCTCTTTGTCGATTATAAAGCTGCGTTTGATAGCCCGAGAATGGATTGCCTATACGCAGCAATGTCTGAGTTCGGTATACCTGCAAAGTTGATAAGACTTTGCAGTATGACGTTGAGCAACACATGCAGCTCTGTCAAGGTAGGAAAGGACCTCTCCGAAACCTTCAATACCGAAAGTGTGTTGGTATCTATCTGAGTTATATTTTGGGGACGCGCCACGGAGTTACGTATATAGCTCGTCAGCTTTAGTATGTTCTGGGCCTAGCCGGCACTTCAAGTGAAATTAATTTGAAACGTAAAATTTAAAGACTTCTCTTGTCTTAGACTTTAAATTAAATTCTCCTTTATTTGGTTCTTCTTTTTTTCTTATATACTGAAAAAAATAGTATTTTTCTTAAAGTTATTCATGCCAGTATTTTAGACTCCGCCCTTATTTTCACGATGGGTTACCAATCGATCCCGTTAGTCGATCGGTTCCCAGCCACATTCCAATAGCCAAAAACAACAATGTTGGCGTTGATAGCCTTGAAAATTCGGCAGGTCAGTTGCATTGGAGTAACATAATATATTCGCTGTATTTACTCCAGTGCACTGCACATATTGTAATTGCATTGCACCAACAACAGCGTTGTTGTTGTTGTGCTTGAGCAGAGAATTAAGTATCCAAACGATACAAGCAGCAAGAGGGGATAAAAACAACTCAGCACTTTAGAAGTGTGAATGACATTTGTTACGATATTTTTGATTCTTAGTGCCCGTCATAATTTTTGGGTTTTAAGTTGCATCAAAAATGTTGTTGGATTTTAATTTAATGTTGCACTGTTTTTGTATCGTTTGGTACGGTAATAGTGACTGTGTAAGTACACTACAAAAGAGATTTTAGACAAGGCGATCCGTTATCTTGCGATCTCTTCAACATCATCATGGAGGGGATCGTACGAAAAGCCAGTGTGCATCGCAATGGCACCATTTTTTAAAAAAGTGTCCAGCTCCTTGCATACGCTGATGATTTTGATATTGTCGACAGAACCAAGAGAGATTTTACCGCTGCTTTCACCGCTATCGAAAAAGAATCAGCCAAAGTGGGTTTGCCAATAAACAAGAGCAAAACAAAGTATTTGCTGTCTACAAGCAGGGGAGCGCGGCGTCTAGACTCCCACGTTTCATCCGGCAGCTATAACTTTGAAGTAGTCAAGGAGTTTATATAAAGATAAAGCGAAGAATAACAATTGCTAATAGGTGCTACTACGGGCTCAGTAAACAACTAACTGCATTATTCTGTATCACGAAGAAGCACACCAACGATGAGAAAGACACGAGAAGCAATACAATTTTGTATGGAAGAAAGTATTGCTTATCGTGTCTTTCTCATCGTTGGTGTGCTTCTTCGTGATACAGAATAATGCAGTAAATTCCAGATCCCTCTCTCGATCGGCAAAACTAGCACTCTACAAGACGCTCGTCCTACCTGTGCTTCTTTATGGCGCTTAAGCATGGGTAGTTTCGCAAACTGACGCAGTTGCTATGGGGGTGTGTTCAAGAGAAAAGTTATTCGCAAAATCTTAGGTCTTGTTGAGTCGGCGATGACTATCGCATCCGAATGAACCACGAACTGCATGAGCTCTATGAAGACACTGACTTAGTTCAGCGTATAATTGTGCAGTGACTACGCTGACTGGGTCATGTCCATCGTATGGACGACGAAGCTCCAACGAAAAAGGTCTTCGAGGCGAGGGTCGTTGATCGACGTCGAAGAGGGAGACCATGCTTCCGATGGATGGACCAGGCCGAGGAAGCCCTAACCGCACTTGGTGTATCTGATGGGAGAAGGCGCGCGCAAAGCAGAGGCGCCAGGCGAGAGCTGATGAGGTCGGCTGAAACCCGAACACGGGTTGTTATGGCCACTTAAGTAAGTAAGTAACATAAGGTTTTGTGGAATTTAAAGATATTTTACCATTTTGTTAAACGCCACTTTTTTTATGAGAAGTAGCCGTTTTTTTTATATTATTTTGACAAATTTAAAATATATGGTGATTATTTGAGACCAAAGTTTATGAACAAATTTACAAGTCATTTCATAAGGTAGGCGTGGTTTTAATCCAATTTCAATTATATGGTGAATATTTGCGACCAAAGCTTATGTGAATAAGCAGAAAATTCCAAGTCAATATATTAATTTTTGTGGTATTTTCAAAGATTTTACCGATTCGAGAAAATCACGTTGTATAGGAGGTAGGCGTGGTTTTATCCGATTTTAACAACTTTCAAATATATGGTGAATATTTTACTTCATAGCTTATGTGACACATTCCAAGTCGATAAATACATTTTTGTGGCATTTTTAGAGATTTCATTGTTTTGATAAAGTAACTTAGTATGGGAGGTATGCGTGGTTTTCATCCAATTTTTCTTAATCTCAAACTTGATAATCGTTTTTAAAATCACATACTAAATTTGCCACACCTACTTATCAGCGTTATAAACGGAGTGACAGTTAACACTAGACCCCTTACGCAGAACGCGTGGGGATATAAAAACGAAAATAGAACATCATTCCATAATGCAAAGTAATTTTTGCGAAAATAGTTTATTGCGACATTTACTTAAGTTTTTAATTTGTTGAGAAGTTTTCTTTCGTTTGTTTTATTCAAGGAGCATCTCAGAAATTATGTTTGATAAAATTTTATTAAATGTTAATAATTAACAAAGACGATCAAACCTACGCAAGCGTATTAAGTCAAACAATGAAAAACACAATCAATCTTAACACATATCAGATTTTGTCACATATCGCTTATAGTTCTGCATTACATAATCATCAGCGACAAATTTTTAAAGAGCAATCTCTGAACAAAAACTGCTCAATGGGTATAAAATATTTTACAGCATTTAGAGAAAGACGCTAATTTTTTCTTCACGATCAACTTCTTTCTGCCTTTTCTAGATTGGAAAAGTTCAACTCATTACGTTTTAAACCATAAAAGTTTAGCATAAAAGCACAAAAAAACTATAGAACAATTTACAGTTAAAAATTAAATATTAATAAAATTATTTTAGAAATATTTATTAAAAAAATGCTTCATTCAATAAACACAAACAATATTTTACAAACTTTACTTGCTGAGAAGGGGTAAAAAATATGTAATAACTATAATATAAATAATTATTATATAAATAATCGTTATATAAAGATAGTGACCCATTATCATAGTCAAAATAAAGTCGAGTTTAAATTTAGTGCAAGCTTTTTGACAACATATTATGTTGAAACACTGTCAAAAATGCTTATACTAAATTTAAAGTCGACTTTATTTTGACTATGATAATAGGCCAGTGAAAAGATTTTGATGACACTTCGTTATTTGCATAAAAAACGATGCAATTATTGTCAAAAATAGATTTTTAAAAAACAAGGTAAGACAAAAGAAATAACTTATAAGGTAAAAAAAGAAAACCATTTCTACTCGAATAAGTATTAACAAATATGTAAGCTTATTTTTTAAATCTTCCGATCCATAAATAAACTACTACAATATACAATAAATTGGTCAACATTAAATTTAAAGAACACCTGCTGCATTCCATTATTTAAAAATATACGCTACAATTTCAAATTGTAAGTATGTATGTAAAATTTTTTTTAGTTCATTTCTAACTTAAAAGCTAAAATTCGAATTGGAATTTTTGCAGCAATTACTGCACTTTCACCTTACTCCATGTGCAGTCCGACAAATATTTAAATTCGTAATTTTTCTAAAAATTTTGGTACCAAATATTGTGCTGAATAACGGTCGAACGTAAAATATTCGAAAAACTTGTCACGATGTTTGCGAAATAGCTCTGGATTGCGGCACCAATTATAGAGCATTTTTATCAGCTGATTGGATGTGTTGTAAAGATTGTCCTTTGGATAGATTTCGGGATAGACAAGTTTATTGGGTGCTATAGGCATGCAGCCGCAGTATGTAGCCTCGAGCCTACAAACAAACAAAAAAGTATTTGCATTTTCAAATTGTTATATAAATGAGCCCCATTTAAATTTAACTTCTTACATTGCCACACCATAGAATTCATGGCCAGCCGTTGAAATAACCACATCACCACTTAACAATGTTTTTATATATTTGTCACGTGACAAGTAGCCGAAATTTACCAACTTTGCTCCCAGCTTATCTTGTATACCATCAAACGATTCCGGTGCCATTTGATAGTTTTCTCCACAAATAGTCACTTTAAAGTCAACCTGGCGCTTATTTAGCTCAAGCAGCACTTCAACCAGCAATTTTGGATTTTTGTCATGTTCCCAGCGATGCGGCCAAATCAAATGCAAACAATCCTTCTCATTGCCCAACGGCGGCAATGTTGGATCTGAACCAATCATCAGACGTTTATTGGGAAATGCATGAAACTTGATGGGAAAGTAAAGAACTTCGCTCTTCTTTTCTATAGTCTCGCGAATGTTCTTCAACTTGTAGTCCGGCTGTTTGTTGAGGAAAGGCATAACGTTGTCCAAAAACGATGTACGATTAAAATTCGAATTAAAAATAATGCTATCGGCAGCAAGGCTATAATAGCAAACATTTAATATAAAATACTTAATCATCTCTGCCGCTTACCATGTTAGTATTTGATTTAGTCCGTATTGACAATCGCGTTCCTTTACTTCGCGCACTGGATAGACTAGTTGATTTTCATGGAAGTACACAATTTTACGACAGCTCACCAAATCCGGACGAACACCTAGTAATTCAGCTAGATTTAGCACTGAACTGGTGAAGAGCACTTTGTAAGAGTGATCCCTAGGAATCTCTTGAGAAAAGTAAAGTGCACCGGTACGTGCACGCCAATGCCATTTTTTACCGGTCATACTATAAATCTCAAAGTCGGTCACATTTAAACCTGTAATCAAAACAAAACAACTTTCTTTCATAATGCAATTCGTATTGGAGCAGCTGTAGATAGCTACTTCTTTGAACTTACATTCAATTATCGTATCGACCAACTGTTTATGGCTTCCTCCGTAGAACGGTTCAATTATTAGAATCGGTGCCTTCGACATGATCTAAAATGCAAACTTCACTGATTTTCATTAATAAAATTTGTCTAAAATATGTTTGGCTAACCTGCGTGTATATATCTCATATGTTTCCAAACCAATCTGATAGGAAAATGCATTTACAGAAAAACAAGAATTTCGGAGTGCACCTTGAATAAATACTATTCACAATTGATACTGTCAATCAATTCAAAAGACCAGTTCAAAATGGTGACCAGAGCTGTTATTTTCATTTCTTAACATAAGGGGGTTTCAGACGAACGTACTTGTACGCTGACATGTACGACGACAAACTAACGGGACTATTTTGTTGAGCTTTCAAACAATCGTACATGTGCGACGACTTCATTTCATTGCTGGCTCTCAAATAGAGCACATCGGCGTAATGGCAGAACAATTTTTTTATGACCTTATGATTTAGCAGTCATTTTTCATATTTAGAGAATTGTTTATCAATTTTAATTAATTATAAACAATTATAAAATGTTTCAAACGTTTTCCATATTAATTTTCTCTAATATTTTTTCCGCTTCGTTGCTGTTCACCCGCTGACGCTTTTAATGAAATGAAAAAATGCAGCGAGTCGGACCGACTTGCGTTCATAACATCGTACATGTCGGTCCGACCGGCAGAAAAATCAAAAATTTTTGATTTTCGTCCGACATGTCGGTCCGACGGTCTCATTTGCTTTCGAATGATCGTACATGTCGTCGAGCATGCCCAAGTCATCGCACATGTACGATGGTCTGAAAGCCCCTATAACTTCTACACGAGGCATAGCACATGATATCATAAGCGGGGTCCACATGGTGCTACCAGGGATGATATTTGTAGTGTAGGACTTTTTTTACCTCCTTTCGATTTTAAAAAGTCCCCAGCTCTTTTTGGCCCAAAAAAGTACTTTCGGACATAATTCACCACCAAAAAAGTAATTCGGGGACATAATTTTACTTTAGAGCCCAGACACGAACATTTTTTCTTATTTTTATTAAATGTACTTGGGCCTCCTAAGCCTTAATGTGAAAACAAAAATTGTCGCTCTCATTTGGTTTAGGAGATAAAATTTGTGAAAGTTTGAAAATTCAGTGTAAATTTTTAAGTGCCCAGAAGCGAATTTCTCCTTTTATTTCTTTTTATTAAATGTATTAGGACTTCCTAAGCGTAAAACTGCAAACAAAAATTGTCTTTCTCGATTGGTTTAAGATATAAAATTCGTGAAAACTTAAAAATTCAGCCCAAATTTTTCAAGTGCTTGGATTTAATTTGCCCTTTTACTTAACCCTGCAAGACACTCCTACCCGAAACTTTAACACATTCACAAAAAAAATTGTTGTATTCACTAACACATATACTTGGTATTTTGTTATTAAAATGGCGGTACAAAATACTTTTAGTTATTAAACCTATTTTTTAACAGGCAGCAATTCAGTTGTACATCCCTGTTTTCTCTTATTGGTGTGGTAGACAGAGACAAATGATTTTCGTTGTGTTCTACTTTTTTTATCTTGTTCTTTCTTACGAGAAAAATAAATTTGATGCACACACAATTTAGAAAATTTTCAAACGAGCGATTTATATCGTGTAACAGCACGTAAGTACTTTTTATTGTGAAATATATTAAATAAAATATTATATATTGTAAAAATAATTATATTTTAACACTTTTTTAGTTAAATAGACGAAGCTGGTGGTCGTCGAGTGCAGGTGATAGCTGCTGCTCCGAGTGCTACTGGAATACTTGAAAGTTTTTGATGTTTGCTGACGACTTAAAAATCTTTTCACGAGTTGGTAGTACTACCGATATGCTTGTTTTGCAATCCGATATAAATAATCTTTATGAATGGTGTTCCCGAAACCATTTATCATTGAGTATTGATAAATGTTTTACAAAATGTTTGTCAAAATCAAATACCTCAATTCAAAATCAATATAATTTCAATAGTCAACCTTTGAAGTCTGTCCCATTAATTAAAGATCTGGGAGTTATATTTGACTCCAAATTCATGTTTGCCTATCACTTAAATTATATAATTCCAAAAGCTTATTCACTTTTAGCATTTATTAAGCGCAATAGTTATGAATTTTCTGATCCATACACGCTTAAAATTCTTTACACAAGTCTGGTGAGGTCTAGATTAGAATATGCGAGCTTTATTTGGAACCAGCGATGTGCGGCGTAGAGAACATGATGTCGACAATACTATTGTCGACGGGGTCGACAATGTCGTGTAGACAATTGCTTTTAACGACGTGTAGATAACTAATGTAAGAGGCTGCATGTGTATTGTGATTTTTAATTAAATTGAGTCCAAGTACGGAGTATTCCTTATTTTTACGCCTTCTTGGCATGGTTTTTGTTTGTTTAATTGTAAAATTTGTTAGTTTGTGTTAATTAAACGAATTTTCAAAAGAATTTAGGAATCAGCATAATCTAAATAGAACTTGCATTTTCGCAGTGTTGCATTTTGTTGACATTGTTTACACAATTCTCGACATTGTCTACATTGTCGACACTTTTTACATTATCGACACCAAAATGTCGACAATTAAAAACGACACGTCGAGGAACATCACTGTTTGGAACCCATACTATGATACTCATATAAATCGTTTGGAACGCGTCCATCGTAAATTTCTTAAATTTGCACTTCGTTCTTTTAACTTTACTCATCTCTTGCCCTCTTACGAAGCTCGTTGTAAGTTTATTAATTTAAAATCACTTGAAAATAGAAGAACAATGGTTTCCCTCTTATTTATTAACAACATTATTTCTGGCAGAGCGGATTGCTCATACCTTCTGGAACAAATTAACTTTAAATTGCCATCCAGAATTTTAAGATGTACTGCCCCATTTAATATTCGAGTTCATCGAACAAATTATGCTTCAAACTCACCGATCACAAGAACTTTACGAGAGTTTAATATTTTATCAACTATGTACTCCATTGATTTTTCTGTATCTAAGACAATATTGTTCAATCAATTATCTTCAATTTATTAAGTTGTAACATATTATTATAGCACATATATATATATATTATTCTAAATTGTATATAAAAAAAATAAATAAAATTGAAATGAAATACCATTGACTGCAGCTCCACAACCCCAGGCTCAAGCTACACCAGCAGTCACCTCTGCGGCTCAATAAAATGGAAATATTACGACGACTTGCTCTGCTTACTGGTAACTTTGGCATTCAGCAGCAAACCTTGATGCAACAAAATGCTTCGCCAACAAGTGTTTAACCGCCGTGGCCATAGCCAATTCGATATTTCTCGCCCAACAAGCAGGAGCTACTAGCATGCCTATCACGAATACTTTTGCTGCTATTACACACAGTGTTTCCAAGTGGATTTGTTAATGGAGCTATCAAGGTTGCCAGCCAAAATTCGTAACAATTCCCACGAAAATTACCTTTTTCCCAAAGTCACATAAATTAAATACCACCAAAATTCCCATGGTAAAGGTAAACAAAAAAAATTCCCACAGCAATTAAAAAATACCAAAAAAAATCCCACGATCATTTAAAATTACCACAAAAATACCACGCGTTTTAAAAATACCACCAAAAATCCCATATGCATTTAAAAATCCCACAAAAAATCCCATACGTATTAAAAAATACCACGAAAAATCCCATATGTATATAAGAAATTTTAAAAAGTTTAGATATACCAGAAATTTTTGCATTTAAATAAGCAGAAATAAATAGACACGTCGATAGTTAAAAATTTTGCATTTATTGTCTTTGTTTCAAAACTATAACAAATAAATAACCCAAGTAGAATTTTGCGACCACAGGTTACTTAATATACATTTTTTTAAATGATGACGTTGCAGAGATACTGATTTGGATAATATTTTATGGAAAAAGTTTGTAAAAATTCCTATTTGTAAAAATTCCTATTCTTAAATAAAGCCTTCAATGTTACTTTCCTTTTCAATACTATTTTACTACTAGGTCACGGAATGTTGTAACGATTTATCAAGTTTTACCTTTAAAAAATGCATCACTCAACTATGGAATAATAACTTAAGATATTATCATTTTGTAACGATTAAATAATTGCGACCCAAGTGTAGGCTCTTTGTATTTAAAATGGTGTCCGCAAATTATTATTATATTTTCCTAACAATAAACATGAAATTGCTTTTATATTGTATTGTTAAGCTTTTCAACTATGTTTTATTGATTGCTTACATTAAAAACTATTCCTGAAATGTGTGTACAATACTTTCTTCACAAAACTTTTTAAAACATTTTTTATTAATATATGAAATTATTAAAAAATTTCTGAATTTAGATTGCGCTTAAATTTTTAAGAAGTTTTGGCTGTTTTTTACCGAAAATCTTCTTTCCCATTTACATTTAGCTCCAAAAAATATCCAAAACACCTAATGTTATGTTGTACTCTTATATTTTATATAAATTCTAATTATAAAATAATTTATAATAATTATGGCTGTAAACAAAATTGGCAACTCTATAATGCGTTTATACTAAAATGTAATAAGTAACTTCAAATTAATTTTTACTAAAACAATGTCGGCATTGTGTTGCACCACTTTCGAAAAATAGGGATCTCTGTAACGTAACCAATACATAACAACCTGTCAATGTTGACACAAAAATAAACGCTACGACGCAACCCAAATACCATCAGTTCTAGTTGGGAACATACAAATTGTTTCACATAAAGTTAATTGTTACAAATATCACATGTTTTCGTCTTATATTTGAGATCGTGAACTTTATTTGTATGTATCCATTTAATAATTTCTAAAACGATAGTATGCTTATAAAAATAAAATAATAAAAAATAAACAAAATAAAATAAAAATATTGTTTTCAAAAATATTTGTGGTTTGTGAGGTGATAAGCAATTCATTTTAACACAACATGACTATTTAAAAATTTAGGTACTTATTTCTAATATCAAATAATAAAAGTGACTTCAGAATAAAAAATAACCATAATAAAATATGTATACAGTTTTCAAAGATATTTGTGCTTTGTGAAGTGATAAACAGTGAATTTAACACAATATGATTTTTCAAAAAATTAGGCACTTAATGTCATATATATAATATATAATAATATATAATAATGTCAGTGACTTCAAAAATAGAAAATAAACAAAATAAATTAAATATTAGTTTTCAAAGATATTTGTGTTTTGTAAAGAGATAAACAGTTAATTTCAACATAATATAATTTTTAAAAAATGTAGGTACTTATTTCTCATATAAAATAATATACATAAGTGACTTCAGAAATAAAAAAATTAACAAAATAAAATATATATAAATTTTTTATGGCAACTGTTATTTAATTTTGATTTTAACAGATAATTGCTGAATATTGGATTCGATAAGTAAACTTGCAAATATTGTCTATTATTGTTTTTGTAGTCTTATATATTTCACTTTTTTTGGACTTTTAAAATAATTTTTGTAAGCTTAACGCTTGCATGCAGAAATGTGGAATTTTCAGAAAGGTCAGAATTTTAGGTTTAGAATTTTTTTCAGAAAAGAATGCGTTATTCGTTTTTATGCAATTTTGTGATATCAACTTGTTCTTAAAACAAATATGTAATTTATTCATTTATATTAAGAGTAAGTTCGAAAAAATGTACAGCGTAAACTTATAGCTTTACTCTACTGTATATATACGTCGATCATCTAATACTATGATTAAGATTTTGCTTAATAAAAGTGAAAAAAAAACTTTCTAAGAAAAAATTCCCAAATTCCCATGCAATTAAAAAATACCACGCTGAATTCCCACGCCAATTAAAAAATACCACGCTGATTTAAAAAATACCATGGGAATTCCCAAAAAAAAAATTCCCAAGACCAATTAAAAATTACCACGAATGGGATTTTTCCCACAATACTGGCAACCTTGGGAGCTATGCAGCAATTTTCAATATAGAATTTTTAATAAAATTTCAAAAAATAAATGTGTTCATATAGTTAAAAAATAATAGGAAATTAACCAGGCATTTAAATGGTAGATATAACTGGTGTACTTGGTATAACCAATAGTTAATTACTTAGTCACTTCACTGGTAGCTGCGACTGGTATTTTGCTACATAAATAAGTTATTTAACCCACTATTCAAATAATTGCTTTAACTGGCAAGTTTGACAGATACTTTCAGTTACTTAACTTATTATTTAATTGATTGGATATAACAGGCATATAAAATGTGTTAGCGAGATGACTATGCAATTTAAACTTCTGAAAAAGTATGTGCAAGAAAAGGATACAAAATCACATGTACACAAATATTTTGGTAAGATTTTTCACATGGCCCTTAAGAGACTGATAGAAAATACTGACCGAAACTTCCGTATTGCTTCTCTTTATATAATCAGTAATATAGCCGGTTGTGTTCTTGCAGGGAACATTAGCTGCGTTCCATTCGCTTCAAAATAATCCAGATTATTTTTTTTACATGCAAAGCATGTGATATTGTTAAATAAAAAAGTTGTTTTGTATGAAAATCAAGTGCTGTTTATTAAAAATAACAATAATCTATACAATCTGAGCATACCATGCCATTTGTTATGCCATGTCAGCTCATACTGGAAACAAAGTAAATATTTGACAAATTTTTCTTAAAAATAGTGCTAAAATAATTTTCACATTTGGAGCTACGAATTATCCTTTGTATTTCTTAAAGTATTTAAAGGGATTTTCTTTATTGATATCTTATTTAAGAGAACACACTTCAACCTTATAATAATCAAACATTTTTCTTAGAATTTAATTTACGTGTTAAAAATGTGGAAGTTTTCATATACTTCAAATGGTAATTTTTTTTAAAACTTTACCTTATCTCCTAAACCATTCGAGAGCGACATTTTTTGAAAGCGGATTCGAATTTAAGACTGCCAAATACACATTTTTAAAAAACATTTCGGGTCCGGGCTCTCAAGTACAATTATTCCCTTTCGGATTAAATTCGGATTGAGTGGTTAATAAATATAGCACATCAACGCATTTTCAAAATTTCTGTGCTGGGTAAACTTAACGAAATGCTGGGTACTGGGTTGGGAACATGCATATCGTCGTTGCGCGTGCAATACCGCGTATCCGCCACTTGCACATACACACATACGGTCCAGAGCTGTAAAATAATGCAATCATTTGTGATTTATATTCCAAATGAATGCATTCATTTTTTCAAATCATTGACTGTGATTTGAAATTTCAAGTCCCAAAATTTTAAATACCACTTATTATTAAAATCGTATTGGAAGAAGAAATTATTTTATAAAATATTATAAGTTATTTGCAACAGCTATTTTTTATTATTTTGTTATTATTTCCTTCCGCTCCCTCTTTTGCCACGATGAGCTCAGGTTGAAATGTTTTTGAACTGACAAAATCGTACTACACAATTTGATTAGTGTTCACACTGTTCAAATCGTTCGTCAAATCAACAGAAAAATCAAAAATGTTGATTTTCATCAAACGATTTGACCAACGATCGCCACTAAATCCATACAAATTCTGTTGGTCAAATCAGTTGTCAAATCATTTGTTGAGCGATTTGAAATGTGAACAGCCCTAATAACAAATGCTATAAATACAATTTGTTGAATTTACGCTTAAACTGTGAATAGCCTGAATATGTCAAACCAATTGAAATTTTGAAAATTTGTAAAAATTAGCTCACTTAGCTGCATCTCACTGTATAATTTCTTTGACTTATAAGCAGCACAGTGCTTTGTCTGAGACATTTTATACATGGATAAAAATGCTTCAATTAAAAAGTGCTTGCATGAGTCAGAATCGATAGACTTCTTGCTTGGATCAAGCATATAATGCTCGATTTTTCTCCCTGTCAAACCAATGCGGACAGAGCCTCGGATAACAGAATGTTTTTATTATAATACTTTAATATACTCGGATATAATTTTCTCATCAAGCATATTAATATCATTTCAAGAAAATAGAAGAGTGTAATATATATAATAAAAAAAAATATACTGAAGTTTTAGGAAAATTTTTCTGAACTAAGACAAATAATACTTAAATTGATAAATTTATGCATAAGTTTTTTATTTATTTTTATTTATTTTAGAGAACCGGAAAGAAGCCTTCATGCTTGGTTTAAGCATAGAAAAATATATACGAGTTATTTGGCACTTTTGTTTTGGGCTCTTGATTGTTGAAAATTGTGCAACAACCATGATACAAAGAACTACAGATAAAGTATTGCGCATGTCCGCCATCTTTGCTGTGACGTGCAAGGTGCTCCTTGGTTAAAACGTAGTCACAATTTATTCATAGGGTATAAAGATTTTAAAATGCCTACATTTTCTTATGAAAACTTGTTTTACTGATATGAAATAAATATTGTTATATAAAGCACATGTCCAAAATAAAGTAAATATATTTTTAAGTACTGTTTGTGCAGAAAAATTTGCATATTTTGTAGGGGTGCTTTTTCCCCTTTTAACCGATTTACACAAAAAGCGGCTATGTTGCTTGATGTGCTTGACAGAATTTTGACTGTTTTTTCGTTTTTTGCTATCTTCGTCACTTTTCTTCATTTTCTTTTGAATGTTTTCATCAAGTGTCACATTTGACGAGCACCGATGACGAGGTGCGCAGTAAATTTTGTTTGTTGCGCCGGGAATACTTTACCTGTAGCTCTTTGTATCATGTGCAACAACTATGATTTTACTACTTTTTACAAATTTAGAATTTCTTTTTAAAAAATATATGCACCTTTTAAACTCCATGAAGTTGCATTACTTTGTCCAATTTTTCTACAAAAAAGAGAGCTAGCTTACTTGGTAATAAGTTATGAGGAAGTCATCAACAAATCCGCTGTTGGATTTTTCTTTAAAGTAGGTTAAGTTTTATAACTTGCTCAAGAATTAATAAGATTTATTATTTTATTCATAAACTTTGAAATATTTTAAATCCTCACCAGCTCCATTACAAAATTTTAAATTTTTTTATTAATGAAGGGCAGTTTTTAGACTGCAAATAACAAATAATTTGGTACTTGTTAGAACTCATTCCCAAAACGATTCATGACTAAACTCAATAAGTTTTTCGTTTCCGACTTAACAAATGGTATTTTCTAAACAAATAGACGGTGCTGAGCTCAATAACTTGCTTGTTATCTAAGCCTTTTCCATACTAAATTTTTACAATACTTACAAATTTGTTAAGCTTAGCATATTAGCAGAGCTTGACAAATGTAGTGAAAACCATTATTACTTTAATTTTACTAGCTATATTTTTTTTAGCTATGCTTATGATTTTAGTATAATTTTTAAAAAATAAGGTATAACAAATTAATAAAGAAATATGGAAATTGGAGAAGTATTGAACAATTAATAATGAAATTATTTATTATTCAAATATCTCTAAAATATAGCTGAAAGTATAATTTTAATTTTTTAAATATAATAATTTTAAACTTTACATAAAAGCAGCTTGGAAATGGAAAAGTTGGAAGTATTTTTAAATATTCATACCTTTGAAATGAGGAATAAATAAATGTTTTTCTGTTATCAAATTATAGCGCCTTGTTGTGGCGAGATGTAGATTAGAACTATCAAAACAGCGATACTTTTATGCGGGACCATTGGAATACAACAACTTGCCAGTGGAATACCAAAAATTTTCTTCTTTTAGCTTGTTAAAAGTAGACTGAAACAATATTTCTAAGATAATTAGATTATGATCCATATTTAACTTATTAAATTAATCTCTTTCATACAAATATTTAATTGTATGTAAGCCAGAGTACCAAGCTGCTTTAAAAGCCTTTAAGGTCATGCAGCGTTTAAACATAATGAATTATAAAATTTTATACATATTAAATAAATACATATTAAATAAATATAAATAAAAAATCCTCTTGCCATGTATAATAGTACATAATAGTAATGCAATGAATTAGTATGAAAAATAAAGTACTTCTTACTCAAAAATAAAAATATAACTCTTAGTTAAAAAGTGCAACTCTGTAAACAACTTTTTGTTATTTGAAAATATTTGCTGCAAAAATAACAAAATCTAAGTTCGAGAGAAAGAATTTGATTTAATGTTTTGTGTACTATACGAATAATAAATTTTAATTAAATAATTAATGCGTTAAAAAGATATGCGAGATCTACACAAAATTCTTAAACTGTTTGACAACGATTTCGTGATGGATTACTGTGAGGACTTTGATGAAGTCAAGTCTATACTAGAGCACTGCAACAAACACGTGAAGCCGTTCAGCAAGGTTCACTTTCGCGGCGGAAACGAACCATTTATCAATGAACTCGGTAACCGGCTGCAAGAACTGCTGCTATCCAAGCACTACGTTGATGAAACTACAAAGCACCCGCTAGAATCTGCTACCAAGATGCTGCGCAAGATCATGATTTTCCTTTTCGCCAACACAGATGCAACCTACAAGTTCAATCTACATGACGATCCTATTATAGGACACGTGATAGAGGTATGTCCACTGCTGCCAAAGTTTCTACTTGTAACCATGGTGTGGGATCTCAAACTGGATCGGTTCTTTTGTGAGACACTCTCATATACACCCATTTGGTTTGCGTTTCAATACTTTGAGCCAGCCTCCGATTCGATGAAGTTTATTGATGATCCGTTCGAAGTGCTCCAAAAGGTAGATCATTTAGTAACAGCCATCTTCCTGAGCATTGCCCGTTCAGATCTACGTGTAATGGAAGTGGTAGAGAAAAAAATAATATACGGCAAGTTATATGACTACGCCACTAACTTCCTGAGACAATTTTACACTCCAGACGTTGAGAAATTCAAGCACTTCACCAAGTTCAAGCTGCACAAATACTTTGGCTATGCGTTAAAACATTTGCTGGAATTGTTGTTTCGCTTTTTTGACATTTTCGAGCAGCCCCAAAATGCGACAGTTCCCACGTTTGATGTTTCAATTTATGAATTCTGTCAACAGCTATGCAGTCAGGTGCCTGCGACAACACATTCCTCTGATTTGGTTAAGGAGCAGCTCTTAAAAATAATCCACGTCTTGCTCAATGCCCTGCAGTCTAATGTAATGCAAATCAAAATTGACATCTTTATGTATTGGGTAGAGGTAGAGCTAAGCGAAAGTCTTAATCTGCAAATGGCAATTGGGGAGCTGGCTTATCGGTTGGGCGAACGCATGCAATCAAATCGTTGCTTTGCACATGATGTCGAGCAGCAGCTAAGTGCCATTGCGATTCGCCCCAAAACACTGGAAGAAACTGTACGTGATGCTACTTTGGGCGAAATTCTGCGTAATTTAGATGAAGAGCAACCGTATCACATCAAGAAGCTTTGGTTTGATGAGCTTATAAATCGTACGGTGGCGCTCGGTAATGACGAATGTTTGCAGTCTATTAAGGAGAATATAAAACTTATGAATGTGGAAAACTGTCAACAGATACTGGACTATATTAAGCTTGAGCTGGAGTGCAACAAACAGGCTACAGAGGAGCCAACTGATTGCATCAAAAAAGAAGAAGTCTCTGTTGAAGAGCAACAAAATCATGCGGAGGAAGAAGAGGAAGACACAAACATGGACATCGACGGAAACTTTGAAGATTTAACATCGCTGATACTCTGTGCTTTGGTTCATTTTAAACCGCAGCAATTGTTAAAATTAATTTCTTATGAGTTACATATATTTGGCGAAAACACTACAATTTGCTGTGCTTCAACGACTGATTTCAACCAACGTGCCACAGAATTCCTTAACAAATACTCAAGAGTTGACTTTGACTTTCAAGGCTTTCTCGTGCTCTGTTTTGAGCATCCGCAAGCGATGTGGACAAAGTTTTTCGATGCTGCCTGCCACAACATTGAACATATCAATGCTTTCTGCACCACGGTTCGAGATGCACGACCTTTTTCCAATTCCTATTTTTACGCCTTGCTAACCGCTGCCATGCAGGACATGGAGTGCATGCAACAAAAGTTTTTCCCCACACTGTTGTGCGAAATTTATTTCACTTTATATCATCCCGAACGCAAGACTGAGTTTCTAAAACAGTTTGTCAATAAAAACGTCAACGAGATGCTGGACTCTCAGAACTTTGTTGGTCTGTTGCCCATAGTGAAAGCCTTGAATTTGATTGCAGCTCGTGGTGAGACTCAGTCACACAAGCCGCTTAATTTTGGGGAAGTAACAGCGCCGGTTCTGCTGATGGCAGCACAAATAATGGAGAAAACTCGTTGGGATCTAATCACCTACACTGACGCGCGAGACGAAATATTGCGCGAATGCATAGATTTCATACAGAATACATCGAAGAAGTTTTTGCCTGTCGCTACTGAAAAAGGTAGGATTACCTCATTAAGCCAAATAGTCCGTTTATTTTGGTAAATGAATTGCCCATAGCTGTACAAATCATATAAAATCTTACATTGTTATTTTGACTGAATCAAATAAATTTGTATATTTAAGATCGCAAATGGATTACTAAAGTAATGAAGGATTCTTATCGTCCCATCACCCAGTATTATTTTCAAAAATTCTCACAAGCCCCCGATCAACCCGCCATGGACTTTGATCGTTTCTTGATTCGTCTGGAGATCGAAAATAAATCCGAAGCGGAAATGTTTCTGATTATAGTGAGTTAAATCTCGTTAGCGACGCTTTTATTAACATCTAATTTGGTTCTTTAATTTTCAGAACTATGTGCGTTGCACTTTGAAGGAAGCCGAATGGCTAGCACGAAGCGAACGTTTGCTACCGCACATCTCTGATATGATGCTCATATTGGGAAGTGTGGTTACTGAGACCGCAAATCCCAATTCTATCAATAACTATCGTCATTGTATGGTCAACTATGCTCATATTGTAATGAAGTTTATATTGCCGCAGCTAGGAGATGACAATAGAAAAATCGAAAAACTTGGTGTAAAAGTTTTGAAAATTATTGACTCTTCGCCAGCTGAAATTTATGAAGAGATGTTTATGAGCTTTGAGTGGTTACTAATGGAAATACTAAATAAATACAAACCACCATTGGATGACGGTCACATAAAGCATGTGCGAAATTGTGCTGTGGCTATGAAGGACTGCAAGGCAAAATCAATATTTTTGGAAAAATTTCAAACACTTGTCACAGAGTGAATTAAATTCACAGTGTTTGAATTAAGATATTTAAGCTGAGATCATGTGGGCATTACGAGGAGATATTTTTTTACTTAAACTATTTATTGCATTTGAATAAATGCACTTGTTATCTTGAAAAGCTCAATATTTTTCCCCTAATAAGTTTGACGCCATAATAATTTGCAAAGAAGCTATTAGCTATTAAATCTTGACTTCTAATGAATTTAATTCGAATAAACAGACATTTAAAAAAAATTCTTGCGTTAAATATATAAAAAATTATTGTTACAAAATTACACATTTTATTTTTCTTGGTCCTCGAGTTAGTTTATTATAATTTACAACAAAATTTAACTTTGAAAAAATATTCGTTGTAATCGATATATTCGATGACTTAAAAATCGAATCGAAAATGGATTGCAGATTTTTATATCGTAAATATATGTTTTTTCACTGGAAAAAAGACAAACCATTCAAAATAAAAAAATATTTTGAAATATCCTATCCAAATATAATCCTAATAAAACCATTAAGATCGTTTAGTTCTTATTTGTACATAGCTTCACAATCAGCCCAATTCTGAATGATTTTTCCCGGGGAATTGAAACAGGATGTTTTCATTTTTAAGATAGCAGATAAACATCTAAAAATTTTTTTACACATGAGTTTTGACGGTTGATGAACAAATTGGCATTAAAAGTCACCAAAATGTTGTGGAACTTTATCTTAAATGTTTAAACTCCCTTTTCCGAATTCCCGGGGAAAATCATTCAGAATTGGGCTGAATAATATTTTTTAAAGTCGTACAATTCCTTTTATCACATGAATAACCATTTCTCAATTGTTTGGTTTCTTCAATCCAAACAATTAACTCTAGAGTTTTTTGTTTTAAGATTTTTACATTATATCTAACGACGTAAGTAAATATATTTAAGTGAATTCTTAAAAATATTTTTCATCAATACCCTCAATTATTAATATAAATATCAAGCTTTCTAAAAAGCTCTACTTTAACAAAAATATTTAAACAGTACCGAAAAAAGCGGTATCCTCGATGTGGTATATTTGGTCTTGTATTGTGTGTTTGTGATAAATTTTATGTTTGTAGTAAATGTTTGACATTCACAAAAACAAGAGAAGATAACCACGTTTCGTGTTAGGCTCATATCAAAACTCCATACAAAACTTGTTACAATTTAGCCATGTTTGTCGTCTGTCTGTCCGTCTGTGATCACGATAACAGCCGTAATTTTAGAGCTATCGCAACGAAGTTCAATATATAAGCTTTATATTAAAAAATACAGAACAAGTTCGAAAATGAGCCAAATCGGATGAAAATAACGCCTACCTCCCATACAGAGTGAACTTACCAAAATGGTAAATTCTCTTTAAATTCTACAAAAATTATTCTTAAGACTTTAAATTTTGGACATAATATGCAACGTTTAATATGCACTTTGATTATAAAATTTGTAAATTTTTAATGAAAACACCGTCATACACCGCCATACACAGCGACTTGATGAAAACTTTAGAATGACTTCATATCAATTTATTGGCATATTCAGAACTGTGGCAAACAATTAATAATTTTAAAAATTAATTTCTTCTTCCAATACGGTTTTGAAAACAAGTGCTTTTATAAAAAATTTCCGTCATCGTGATAAGCTAATTTCGGAGTTTAAGACAAGAATTAAATTTCACTAAACATTTTGACGAATTGACAAACAATTTGACGAATATTTAGAATGTGAACGGGGCTAATGTCATTTCTGAATTCGCTTTGTAGTTCAAAACTGCCACTTTTTTTATTTTACGACCCGTTTTACTCGCGGCAACTCACAAGCAATAATTTACTTCAGCCGCAAGAGTCCCTTTTCATTAGGCAATAATTGCCTTCACCGCAAGCAGTTTGTGGATTATACGCCCGCATGAGGGGGTTGACGAAAGTCCCCTTTCAACTAGAGTAGTCCACAAACTGTTTGCGACGAAAGCAATTATCGCTCATTGAATTGCCGAGTGAAAAACGGCTCCAAGCCGTTTATGGCTAATCCCGCTTTTGGCATGGTAATTCTGGGAACAATAATTGCTTTCGCCGCAAGCAGTTTGTTTATTCGGGTTAAAAGGGGACTTTCGTCAACAGCCCATGCGGCCAATTGTCAATAAACTGCTGGAGCCGTTTTTCATTATAGCCCAAACAGAATAAGCATAGCCAACACGCAGCCAACAAAAGAAATGTCAACATAGAAGTTGGTTGCCTTGCAACCCTATGAAATGAACATAATGAAAATAACCAACACGTAGCGAACGCAGCCGACACAAAAATGTTGACGAACTTTTAACTTTTTCCGCAGCCAACGGTAGCGAAATGTCAAAATACATTGTTCAAATTAGAACACTTAAAATTGACTGAAAGATATTAGTCCAAATTAGTAAAAAAACAAACAAATTATCATATGCAAGGCATTATCTACTAATTTAGTCAAAAATAACAAAATATTGTAAGCATAAAGTTCTATCTGCGTTACCAACACAAATTCGATTCTGTACACAACATTTCGTTGGCTATGTTTTCGACAGCTCGCTACATGTTGGCTATGCCTATTCTGTTTGGGCTATTAGACAATTCGCTGCATTAGGGGGTTCACAAATCGGATGCTTGCGAATAATCGACGAACTGCTTGCAGCGAAGGCAATTATTGCCTAATGAAAGCAGACTCTGTTGAGTTCAAAAACATATAAGAAAATAAGATATGCAAAATTTATGTGTAACACAGTTTTACTAGCGAACGTGACAAGTCGGCTAGAAGTAGAACACTATTTGTTCCGTGGCCAGCGTGGAGTGAGAGAACTTCAATGAACAACAGCTGATAGCGCATTCTTTTCTGCCCTAACAAAATGCAAAATTTTTTAGTTTCTGACCTGAATTTACAGAATGTTGACCTCTTTTGAGCTGAGAAAAAAAGGAGAAAAATTCATTTATTTTCTTTTAATATTGGCTGAACTGTTGTTTTGAACTCCAATATATTTACGATTTTGAGCTTACATATGTATAGTGTATAGTATAGTACCGACGTCATGTGGTCAGAGTGCGTTGCCCCTAAGCTAAGGAACAGCAGTAGCCCAGATTCAATTCCCAACTAAGACATAATGTTTTTTCAATTGGAATAATTTGTTTGTTCGGTCGACACCTCTCTGCTGGCAATGACAATCATCAGAGAGTATAAACGGCCATGTTACAGTGCACCCTAAACAAGTGCGCGTTGCGCTGCGTACCCAAGCGCCACGCAACTTTATTTTACGCTTAACCTAAACAAGTGCGCTGCGGAAAGAACTGCTGCTCTCGAACCAGCTCAGTCTGATGGTTTAAAAATCTTAAAAAACTTTTAGTATTGTGTAAAAATCTATTAATATTGCAAATACTTCGATTTGCAATTGAGATTAATTAATTAATAGCAGCTGATTTCTCTTTGTTCTAATACTTTGGTTTTATGCAGCCAACTTCACATCCGAACGCACTGTCAAAATTGGAAATTCGATTCATGTTGCGGTCATAGAAATAAAAGATAAGGAAGTGGTGTTATACTCACACACACTATACGTGTGTAGAAGGAATTTTCGTCGCTGAGGAAGAGAGATAGAGCGTCGTTATTTGACAAAAGCTCTTCCCGAGCAAAAAAAAAATCTGTTTGTGAGGAAGAACATCTGTCAAAACACAAGTTCTGCTTCATGAGCGCATTCATTATTTAGGGTGGCAAGGGCCTTAATTTTTTTTTTTATTGGGATAAGCTTTATAGTTATTTATTTGTTTACAATTTCTTTGAAAACTTGACATGAAATTAAAGTGGATTAGCAACCTAAGGTTACAAGCTATAACTAGGTATTTTTATATAAAAAACTAATTAAAAGACCACAGTTCGAAAAAAACTGCACAAAACTATTTATTTTAAAAGAGTTTAATTTGGTATGTATTTTAGTTGTTTAGTTTTTGCGTTATTTTAATATCAATTAAATAGTTTATAAAAAATAGTTTTTTGAAATGAATTCTTAAAAAATCATTTAAAGTAACTTTTGTCGTTTCAGTCTCATTCTGAGTTCATGTCTTTAACATTATTTTAGCAATGCTTTTCTCTGTAAAAAAATTGGTAACGCAACATATTATATAACGGTGGTATATAAAAATTGCATAGTAAGCATACATCTAAAAAATAAAAAATAATTTACGCCTTTATTTACTACATAAGTGAATGCGGCCCTGTTTGAATGTTTTAGTGTTTGTGTCAACTTCACTGTGTTTGTAAAATACTTCATTCCACTTCAACTACACCGCTTCCTTATATTTTACTTCTATGAGCCTGTTCTCACGCGCCTTACGTTAGGCGGATCATCGGATTAATTTTGACGTCTACAGGTAAGGTGGGAAGTGGGAAGGTGACAAGTTACGTGAGGCAGCATTTTCAAAAATTTTAAAAATTTTGCGATTCATTTTGACGTCTGTTACTTTGAAGTTTCATTGTGCCTCATTTTCCTCGTGGTTCTCTTATGTTTTAGCGCAAATAAATTTTGTTTTGCATTGGTTGGGTTTTCTGTTTGCGTTGCTGTTTAATTTAAGACTTACAAAGTAATGAATTCTCCGAAATTTAACACCACATTTATGGACTGTTCTCGGAATGCAAAATAAGGCGGGCTTAAAAAAGTCGGTAGTAAGAACACCTGACAGATGCATAGTGTCAAAATAACGCCATTACTCTGCCTTTTTTAAGGCGAGTGAGAACAGGGTCTATGGTTGCGGTAGTCCGGTGCGTGTTTCGGTAGGCTTCATACAAAATGTATGTGCATGAGCCGATTTTGACAGTTAAACCACGCACGCGCACTTGTTTAGGGTGAACTGTAAAGCTTCTTTAGATTGAGAACATAATAGCCCAAACAGAATAAGCATAGCCAACACGCAGCCAACAGAAGAAATGTCAACATAGAAGTTGGTTGCCTTGCAACCCTATGAAATGTACAGAATGAAAATAACGAACAAGTAGTGAACGTAGCCAACGAGAAAATGTTGACGAACTTTTAACTTTTGCCGTAGACAACGGTAGCGAAGTGTCAAAATTCATAATTCAATTTAGAAAATTTCAAATTATTTTAAATACGTTTAAAATGAGTTTTAATGAAAAATTGATTAATTTAGTTAAAAACAACCAAATATTATATGCAAAAAGCTCAGGCGGTTACAAAAATGTTCAAAAAAAATTTATGATATGGGATGAGATTGGTGTTAAGTTAAATTCAACTGGTGAGGAATGCAGACGCGTATGGAAGTCATTGCGCGAAAAATTTTCCAAAGAAAAAAATTATAGAAATTTGCCATCAGGTAAGACTTTATTAACTTTCAATCAAATTTATTACTGAACATCATCACTTTCCTGAACCTTCAGGTAATGCAGCTGCATGTAAGCCTAATTGGGAATATATGGAAGCATTGATGTTCCTCAGTGACTACATTAAGCCCAGGAAAACGATTGGAAATTATTCCAAACAGTTCATGTCCAAAAATAATAACACTAATCAGCCAGCAGCTCAAAGCAATGACACTTCATTACCAAATAGTATTGTTGATGACAATAATGAAGATGAAGATGAAGAAAATAATGTCGCAAGTGATACCGATGAAGAGGCGCAGGTGGATCATGAACAAGTAACACCACTTAGGAAAAAAAGAAAAATATCTCGTTTGGACGAGCAGCTTATTGGGACAATGCAAACATTTAAAACTTATATTGAAAACAAAAACAAAACACAGCACGTTGTTCCTCCAAAGCCAACGAACCAAAACGAAATTTTCATGACTTCGGCTGCTGGTATTATTTCCACATTAAGGCCAATAACTCAACTAACATCTATAGCTTATATTTTATCATATTTATCACAGTATTTATCACTTCAATTGCAAGAGGTATACCATGCGTTTTAATATGAAAATAAATAATCTTTGTTTTTTAGCTTGAAATGGTTGAGATGGACTGTGAAATTATTAATTAAATGACAGTGTAAAGAAATACAAAATTTGGAAATATTATACGATAATAAAAATAATGAATGTATCAAAACTTCTTAAAGTGTCATTTTTTTAAAATGAGCACGCCTACCCTGCTTTAGTAACGTCTACAGTTTATAACCCGAGAAACAATTTGTTTCCGTACTAAAAGTCTAAAACTTATTTTATTTCTCAAATAAAGTAATGTTTTCTTAAAGCAGAAATTCGCATGAATTATCGTTCAACAACATTTTAACTTTTTAAATTTAAGATTAAACTATTTTCCATTGCCTTTCAATAGCTCCTTCATTCATAAAGTAGTGCTTGAGAGTATCCCTTAGGTCAAATACTCTTCTTCCAAAATTGTTGGATCCAAATCTAGCTCTGGTGAAACCACCTAACACTTCTTGTCTCCAATCGCCAGGATGAAGATTGCAGTCTTCATCCTCCCGATCGCAATAGTTTTGTGGAATATATTCTGCAGCAGCATTGTTCAATATTATAAAATTGTGCAATGCAACGGTTGCAAGTACAACTTTTTCTGCATTTTCCGGGTAACACTGTAAATCATTTTGAAGCACTCTCCACCTTGCCGCTAAAATTCCAAATGCATTTTCAATGACTACTCGCGCTCGTGAAAGACGATAGTTAAATACTCGTCTATCTCTGTCAAGTCTTCTGCCTGGATATGGCCGCATTATATTGACTTTAAGTGGAAACGCTGGGTCAGCCACAAAGAAGTGCGGAAATTTGGTATTTGTTCTGGGTAATTTGGAATCTGCTGGTATGCCAAGCTGGTTTGCTAAAACTTTCTTACCAAACTCAGAATTCTGGAAAATACCTGTAAAAGTTATGTTTTCCAAATAAAAATTATAGCTGAAGTACACATTTTTATTACCTCCATCGCTTTGGCTACCATATGCTCCAACATCGATTGCAGTAAAGCAATATCGGGCGTCGCATGCAGCAAGCAACACAATGCTGAATTTCTTTTTATAGTTAAAAAACTTGGATCCACTGTTTGGGGGGCGCTTTATGTTGATGTGTTTGCCATCTAACGCTCCAATGCAGTTTGGAAGATCCCACATACGTTCAAAATCACTTTTTATGTGGTGAAAGTCCTGCGCATTCAACTGGTTTACATATATGGGATGCAAACATGACCACAGAATATCGCACGTTTCTAAAACTATTTCCCTGATAGTCGATTTACCCATTTTATAGCTCCACGCTAAATATTGATATCAATATTATACATATCATATGTAACAGATCAGACAATTCTGCACTTGTTTTACTTTTGCGGTCAACATTTTCGAGAAAAAAACCCTATTTATTTTAAGGTCAACATTGTTTTTTAGAAAAGAACAGAAAATGTGCAGCATTTTTGAAGAGGACAGAAAAAATGCAGAATTTTTGTCCAGAAAAGAATGCGCCGTGAGTGACGAAGAACAGAAATAGATTATTTGTATTTTTTGGTTTCTGTTTTGATTTACATTGTATTTGTAAAATATAGAAAAATAGGCAACAGCGCAGACGTGCCTCGATCTTAGAATTTTTTTTATTTCTGCAATATTTTATAATATTTGCAATAGATGTTTATATGTTGAGCGCCATAAACTGAACTTGCGACTACTGAAATCATGTTTCTTTATTTAAATTTTAATAGCAAAGACTATTAATTTTGGACTTTTTTGCACATATATTGATTTTTTATAACAATTAAATACATATGTACATGACGGTAGCCCTAATTTAAAGAAGTCGAATCATTTGGTGGCCGTGGTCAAGGACATGGTGTAAGAAACCAGATGAACGCGACGTCTACGTCATTTGCTAAAGCTGTTAAACTTGTGAATGAGTGAAAGAGACAGAAAGGTTGATTTTATATGGTTGGCAAACTCAAGGTTTAGATTTTTACAGCAAAAATAAAAATTGCGTTCACCTTGTTTTCTTACGCCATGGTCAAGGCCCTTTTATAAGGTTGTGACACTTGAGAAGGAGCTCAGTCGAACTGTTTAAATGGATGTCAAATAGCTGAATGCATAGAACAAGGAAAAGGTACTTTTGACAGTTTCAGCAAAGGCGGAAAAAAAACGCATTTCTCCCAATTGCCACAACCTTATAATTGAAACTATAATCTCATGTTCTTGCTCTCAAATTTTTGATTTACACTAAAGCAAACAACAATGCATGATCGTGTGGTGCCCATGACCGATAGCAGAACATCGCATTTGACCGATAGCAAATAAATTATGATCGCGCGGTCTAAACGACACTCCGCAGGAAGATTTTATTAGTGGGGTTCATATAGTGATGGTCTGGTGTGATGGTCTTGAATAGTGGGGTTCACATGATCCTACATGTTGTCACACCTGGCGTGATGGGTAAATAACTGTAAATTATGCTTAGCGGCCAAACGATCACACATGCTGTCAACCCTCATTTAGCTAAAAAATTTCGTGTAGACAACATGTCGTAGATTTGGCAGCAGCTGTTGTACCAACATTTTATGCTGTTATAATTTTTTTCAAAAATTAACAATACATTTAAGTAAACATAAAAAACCGTGTATTTTTTGCCAAAAACACTTTTTATGCTTTATTTTTAGCATTTATATTTTTGTACAAAAAACTTTTTATGTTATCTTGTCTTCGCCATTAGTTTTTAAATGGCGATGCGTGGCGTGTTCGTCCAGCACGTGTTCACATTGGTAGGATGGCTGCTCATCAAACCTTGAATTTGAAAAATTTCAAATTCAAGCCAACATGTTGTCAGTCGGCTGTATCGAGCGTTCGAACGGTCAAATACGAGGCTTGTCATACCAGGCGTGACAACATATAGGACCATGTGAACCCCCCTAATTAGAAACATTTAAAATTCAAGACAACATGTTGTCAGTCGGCTGTATCAAGTGTAGCTGTCCTACAATTCGTAATAACATGTAGGACCATGTGAACCCCGCTTTTGAAATAAATTATTCTTTCGTTCAGGCTGTCTAAACATATGGTAAGAATAAACGAAGTTTTGAAAAGATGGGTGGCATCACTATTTGGTTTACTAAGGAACTATCTCTTTCGCTCTCTTGAGGTCGTGCTGTTAATTTATTTTAAAGACCACATGCTGTTCCTTTCAAACACAGGCTATGAGTATCAGCATCGAACACTTTTTCATTCGCGGCGAAAAGTGTAACGGCGAAAAAGATGAAATTTTCAAAAGTGACGCATGCGTTGCAAAATTTTTTACTTGCCAAAAAAACTGATGAGCAAAACTTGCGAAGTGAAATCACAGCATAAGAAAAACTGCAAGACGAAAAAATAATTTTGCATTGTGTGGAAGTTACAATTTTAATAAAATAACTTTGCAGCAGTTGTATTAGCTTAATTTTCACGCTTCTAAATTCCACGAGAGTGAACAACGCCCGGCAAATAACAAAAAAAAAACGTCCCGTGAAACGAAGCAGTGATAAACGCTGCAACAGATCCACGTACAAAAGTCTGAAGCAACCCGGTCGTCGTCAGCAGAAAAACCTAAAAAAAGAAGCGCACAAAATCTTAAAATTATAATAAAAAACGTCACAATTCTCGACAGGCATCGAGTGACGACGTAAAGAAAAGCGTAAAGCAGCGCAGTCCATAATACTGTATAACAGCGCAGCAAGCATCGACCGCGTTGAGTGAAAAATCGAAATTTGGAAATTAATTTTTTTATTGATAGAACTCTGCGTAAAAAGATTTATTAATCTAGCAACTGTGCGAAAATGGAACCAAAGCCAAATGTGCTGATCATTGACCCACCAAATGAGCTGCGCTTCTGCGGTAAGTAAAAAGAACTGCATAAAAATGTATGCCTCCGCACCTCTTCTGCTGCCCTTGGCCACACATGATTTAAATTGGAATTTGGATTTTGACTTGATCGTTAAATTCGTGTGACAAACAAGCTTCTTTGTTGCTTAACATTGATAATTATTGGAGTGACTATAGAGTTTCTCTTGGTAATAGTGGTGTACGAATCAATTGGCGGTGCGATGTTTAATACCGCAGTTGAAAACAAGCTCTCATCCTAATCGATTGCTTTTTTGTGATTGCCATTATTTTCACTCTTATTTGAATTGTTGCAAAAAAACTTCTTAGAAGGCCTGTGACAGGTTCCTTTATAACTTCAAATAGCTTTACATAATCTGTAAGCTGTAAGAGACACTAATCGTAGAAAGTGCTAAAATTCTATATTTTAGGGTGGGGTGGGGTTGGTTGTTGGCAATAATTCTCAATTATAGATTGATGCAAAAATGCTGTTCCTCATGTATAAAAGTCTCCTTAAAAATGCAAAAAATTTTGGTTTTTTAAAAGTAAAGCATTGCACCTTCTGATTTTCATTTATAGATTCCATTGTTTATTAGGTCTTCTCCATGGGTTCCTAACAATATAAGCAATTAAACTTAGGATCATATTGTTTATCTCTGGGTCTTTAGGCTTGCATGGTCAGATTTATATTTTATATGCGTAATGACCAATATTAGTCGATTCCACTAAAAGGCTTTTAACAGGCTACGCCTCAATGAATTAAAAATAATTTTTATTGCTTGTGAATAAAAAAAATAAATATTAAAAAAATAATTCTTTGTAATTAAATTCAATAGTTTATTTTTTTCATTTGGTGTACAAATTTTTATTATTATTATTTCTTTATGTGGTCAAACAGATTTTCACTCTTACAGACTATTAACGAATATACAGTAGAATCTCGGAAAAATTAGCCGAAATGTCCCTAGGATAATTAGCTTTTTGGAACTATTAACTTATCAAAGCGTCTTACAAAATTGAAAAATTCAATAATAAACATAGATTTTTCGGAAATACACGCTAAATTTATTTAAATGACTTAGTTTTCATCATTATAAAGGAATTCGTATGTCCTTATTTTGTAAAACGCACGCGATCCAGTGTCGCCTAGGTCGTTCAATCCCGAAGGATTTTGGAAAATCCCGGGATTTCGGAATATGAAATTCGTTGCGGGGATTTTTCGGGATCCCGAAATGCCAAAATTTTAATATATAGCTTTAACCTGTATTAAAAGCAAGGACCGTTAATAACTCTTTCTCTTAATTTCTTTGTTTTGGCAAGGAGTATTTCATATTATTTTTTTGTATTTCTTAATTTTTAAAAAAAAAAATCCAAACGCAATCGTAATTTACACTTAAAATATTCAAAACACTCAAAAGATTAAAAGACAACACCAAGACTAAATCTAACGCAGATAAGTCACGAGACAGATGTAACTTGTGACAAAATCAAGATAAAACTGTCTTGACCGAGTCACGGTAAGCCGGAGCAAACGATGGCCAAGCCAGAGTTTACGGTCAGGAAGGTTTTGCTGTGTGTTTGGTGGGATTGCCACGGAATCATCCACTACTAGCTGCACCCCTACAGCCAACTTTTTAATTCGAACCTGTACTGTCAACAATTGGACCATCTGAAGAAAGCAATTTCCCAAAAGGGGCCAGCTTTGGCCAAAAGAAAAGGAATTGTGTTCCATCAGGACAACGCCATGCCTCACACATCAATAGTATCTCGCCAGAAGCTCCGGGAGGGAGGTCCCAACCTTGGTTTGGAAGTTCTTATGTATCCACTTTATAGTCCCGACCTGGCGCCACGTAATTAAAACCTCTTCCTGTCTATGGCGAATAATTTCGCTAGTAAAACATTCGTCTCAAGAGAGGCTTGTGAAGATTGACTGTCCCAGTTTTTTGACTGTCCCTACTAAATTGGAACAATAGTTTCTGTGAGAGCCATTATTAAATGACCTTAATGGATTATTATAACTATATGCAAAATAAAGCCTTCAAAGGGTTTGGAATTGTTCGGGCGAAAAACAGCTTGTCTTGGCTTTTGTGATGAAGATTTAGTAATATTTCAATGAAACTCCTTCTCTCAAAATAACTTGTATATAAGTCTACAAAACATATTTTTTGTTTGAATTTTTAATAAACACAGCTTTTAGGTTAAAACAAGTCATTAGGAAACGCTTGTCTTATATTTAGGCGAAATATTAAACCTTAACATTTTCTTAAATATATACATAAACGTTTTGTAAAGCTGTGAAACTGTTTTAGCTCCCCTCATAATAACGCAAATCCAAAAGAAATTTTTTTTGTCTTAAATTCCACAAATATGCATTGAAAATAAAATATCAAAACGGAATAACTAAAACTATAAATAGTTTTACGAACAATTTTATATTTGCTGTTATCAAATGCGACCATAAAGCAATAGTAGTCACAACGACTAACATTGGTTATACAAACGTAAAAATTTATTTCTGCAGTTATATCAGGATCTGGTTGTTGGCTAACGTTAAGTTATTTTATATTTACACAATATGACACGCATGAATATAATTTTTTTTGCCATTAATACTATGAATATCATAACTTGTATAGAACAAACGTCGTGATGACGCATTTGTATATGAGAGGTGTGAACATCAACGTAGGAGAGGGCAATTTCAAAACATAAAAGCAAAAAATTTAACTCAAATCGAGATCAGTGTTAACCAAGACTTTTTTAGTTCGCACTGTCTTAAACGCTTGGCCTTATTACTATATTAATTTTTTGGAGCTTTGTTCGGCTAAAGAATGGAATTGATAACATAGCTAAACGCTGATTATGGTGCCTGGGCTATAGAAATCTATATAATTGTGGAACAAACATGCAAAACAAGATTTGTCACAAAAAAAAACTGAGTTTGCAATAGCTATGATCAGCAGCATAAGCTTAAAAAAAATTACTACGAAAAAACTTTTCAAACAAAACAAGACTTCTCCACTGAAAATGTTAAATCAAAATAAAATTTGTCCTAGTTGTTTTTAATAAACTGTCAGTATTAGTTTAAACTGAAAATTTTATTGAAATTTTGCTTCACTGTGCTAACCAAAAAGAAAAAAAAATTTATGGATTCTATGTTTTAAATCTAGAAACGGCCAAAATTTTTTAGCAGCAATAAAATTATCTAAAATATTAATAAAAGTGGCACATACCTTGAATATAACTTAATTTTATTGTAACTATGAACGAACCTTTTTAATCCTACTTAATTTTTTATCCTTAGACATAAGCAACCCCAAAAAAATTTAAGCTTCGAAAATATTTTCTTTTTGTGAAGAAAATAAAATTAATGCATATAAAAATCCTTAGTTTTTGTAGATAAATTACTATTTTGATTCAAAAGTTCCCCAAGCTATCGAAAATATAAACATGCCAAAATATTCTTTGAAATATCTATTTTAGTAAAAATTCCCTCAAAAAACCTCGAATTCAAAAATTTATATAATGAAAAAGTGGTTGAAGCGAAAGATAATATATTAAATTTGTTTTTTAATTACTAATTTTCATAATTACTTAAGTACCTAATAACCCAATTGAACTACAATGGAAATTTAAGTAACGCCAGGTCAAAAAGCCTTATAATAAAACAGAACATTTTTAAATATGATCACTTGGAAAATAAACTTATGTTATTTTAAACCCTTCTAAAAAAGAGTATTCAAAAAGTCTTTCACAATTCAGAGAGTCTTGCAAATTTTGTAAAAATAAAAAAATAAACTGGCCATTTCAGCCCTTGGAAAGACTTTGAACTAGCTTCTATTGATCAATTGTGTTGTGCGTGTTATTAAATATTTGAACACAAATAATCGAGAAATGGACCTACGTGTTTTATGTCGACTCCAAACGGCTTATGTTCTCATCAATAAGCTTTACATGGCAATTTTTAGTCTCTAAGGTTTGCCATTGTCTGCAGAGAGGTGACGACCGAACAGAAAAATTAATTCAATTGAAAAAACTTTTATGTCTGAGCTCGAATTGAACCCGGGCTACCGCGGTTCTTTAAGTTAGGGGCCACGCATTCTACCCACTAGGCTACGGCCGCCACTTGGAATTTTGTAATCCAAGTCAAAAATCACTTCCGTTTTTTGTCGATTCCTTAGGGTCGATTGTTGTCATTGTTTTAACTTAATATAGTGCTACTTAATTACTACGCAAATATAATAAAACCTTTTTAAACATAAGAATTTAATTATTTTTTTAATATTTCCTCGTACGAATCGTACGTAACGCCAGTTTAAAAATGAACGTATATCAAATCGTTCGTGCTAATTAAGATTTCAGGAACGGTAACAAGTTATTGTCAAAGCTAATATCTCAAATAATAAAAAATAGCCACACCCCCTGTTACCGCCCAAATATCAATAAAAACGCTATATTTCAGACGAATTCGGTTGTATTGGATTAATATTTTGTAATCTAGTTCGTATGGAAACTCAATAAAAATGGGCATGGTCAAACTATAATTACGCCCACTTTTCAGAAATTATAATTTCCGAGTTCTGCATGTTTTCATAATAAATCTTGGTGTGTATGTGCTATGAGACCAAATGGTGGTCACTATTTACATAAATGTTAATATATAAAATCTTTTGTGCGGTGTCTCTTAAGATTTCAGGAAAGGTAACACCCAAATCCACTAAATTTACAATATCTGTTATTAAGATTAATATCTCGGTTAGTAAAAAAAAGGATACCACATTCTTTTTCCAGCCCAGACGGTTTTGGTTGCATAAGTCTAAAATTTAGTAACTCAGTTTGTATGGTTAAATGGGCTTTGGGAATATTTTTATCCATATAACTACAATACTTTCCAAAAAGTAGTGTTTTAAATTTTTGTGTCTGCGGCAGTCGTCTTCCAATCCCGATTAAAATTTATAAACCAAATTCCATTGGCAATTTTATTCAAAGTATGGGAGATGGGCGTGGCAGTATGGGAGATGGGCGATGGGCGATGGGCGTGGCATCCACAAATACATTTCATATTTTGAGTGAGTTAGTTTTGATTGAATATAACTTCAATACGAAAAAAATATAGTGTTTTAAATTTTTGTTTTATATGGGAGGTACGCATGGTTGTGGGCGGATCTAGAAATATTTTCGTCTGTGATCTTATACAGCCAATTACAGCTTATTTACTAAATTTTACTGGTATACGATGACTCCTTAGGTCACTTTTAGTCTAAATATCTTCACTTATGTTTCACGAATGTAAAACAAATTTTCATGTATCGATTGCAACTCATATTGTTTCGCTGTTCATGTTGCCGTTTCTTAAATTTTCACGGAATTCTCGCGTCACACTTATTTTTTAAAAAAATGAGCAGCGGACGTTAGTTGTTTTTCATTTACTAAAATACTAATAGCACAATTTTAGTGAAGTGGACACATTTTAATAAATAAAATAATATATTTTAAAATCTTAATTGATTTGAGGTCATTAGGTGCAAAAAACAAATTAATTCAGTACAAACTTTTGGTTCTTGAAAATCCTTGAAGGACATGAAAATATCAAAGTTTTGGCTTTGAATATATTTTCAGATCATATAGAGTCCATTTACTTCAAAAATCTTAAAAAAATTCGCAGTGCCTTGGCGTCAGGTCTGAAAGGGATATAAGAGGTAAAGGTGGTCATTGTTCAATTTCGCGCATTTTCGTTCTCTAGAAGGTTTATTATATGTACTAGTATAAAAGCCTGTCCTACGACAGGTCCTCCGCACACTTTCTTTTTGGAGCCTTTTGCCGAAAGCACTTTTTTCCTCCTTTTAAAGCTTGATTTTTTATACACTTGATTTTTGCAAAATACAAATGTACCACTTTAAATAACACTTTACGGATTGAAGCAGTGTTGAAAAATTAGTTTATGTGTAAAAGTGCAGAAAGTCGAGTTTGGTAACAACCATATTCATACACAACTTTACAAACTGGCCTTGCAACCTTCATATACGTATCAACTCAAGTGTCGTTTTGCTGGTACAATATTTGTTGGTGCAATCGACTCAAATCGACTCAAAAGAATTTCATTAAATTCGTCATAACTTTTTTATAAAAGGATGAAAAAAAGAGGTAGTTAGATCAAAAACGTACTATTGTAACAAACCAATATTGTCACTGATAAGTATCAAATATATTTTCTGTGCATACTTTCAGGCTGAACATTTTTGAGAACACTAGTGTGTCTAGTAAAATTACTTTACTGTCAAAAAATAATTACAATTTGAGAAATACCGTGTGCGGAGCGCCTGCTTGCCTTTTATGTATCAAGATATGCATACTTTCAGGCTAACAGTTTGGGAGATATTGTACACGGAGCAGCGTGCCTGCCTCTTGTATATTAAGATACTCCATGTACCAAATTTCATCCATCTATCATTATGTTAAACGGATATATTGACTTTTGGCCACAAAACAGTATTGGCTGGCCCACTGTGCGATGTATTAATTATTCCTAATAAAGTATTTCCTACAGTACTCCAGTTGTCTATTATCATTTTTGGACAAATTTTATTCAAACAAGAACAAACACTAAGGATTTACAGATTTTTGAGAACAAGCATAAAATACTAATGGGTCTGAAATCTTGCGTAGAGGAAGCGTTACTGGCTTTGGCAATTAGGACCACTGTTTCTAGCTTCCAAGAATAAGGAAAACATGAAAACAATGATTGACAACACAGGTATGAGTTTGGCGATAGCTCTTTAGACCAGCCCATTTAGACCATATTCTTTGTCGTTTTGATACCACAGAATGGAAGAAGGGAGTAATCAAGTGAAACTTTTGTGTAGGATGTTCCAAATATGGCAGAAGCTGTAGAAACATGTGATATTAAATCTAAAACTTGATTTTACTGAGGTGAAGGCATAATAGCCTGAACACAATGACTGCAACATGCGTCCGACAGCAATCCGGCAACTTGTCGTCAGAGAGAAATGTTGCAGTGCTCTCGACTACTTGATAATAATGAATGCAACATTATGCAATGCTGCCTGGTTGGTTTAAAGATGGTTTTGATATAACCATCCCATATCCGGTCGAGCTCCGTAAATTTTCGGAAAAGTTGATTTTTTAAATCACCCTATTATTATGTTTATTGTTTAATTATAAATGTTCATAAAAGCAGATTAATTTTCCACTATACTTGTTATGGATGTAATTGAGCCCTAATCTTGCTTCTTCAGAGCTAACAAACATCTTGGTAAAATATCTCTATAAAGAATAAAAAGGTTTCTTTGATTTCCCATCGTTACGATTAATGTAACAAATCTGGTTTTAAATGTTTGCTCCACAATTAGAGCTTAACTTTTGAGTTAAATTTTTAGAGCTGTATGTTGACGTTGAAATGCGGTTAACTTAACATAAAAGTTCATAAAAAGAAAAGATGTAAAAATTTGAGTATTTTTTAAATGTTTACACAAAAATGTTCAAACAGAAGCAAAGATCTTTCAATAACCTCTACCTATAAACTTAATATGATGAAACCCATACAAATTTGCGTTTTTCCTATACAATAAAGTTCACAACCACAAAGAATTGATATTTGGAAAAGATTTTAAGCGAAATGTAAATTAAACTTAACTAAGCAAGCAGACAAAGATATTCTTCCTATTGTCGTTTCAAAGACACTCATATTGCTATCATCAATTGTCTTAAACCGTTCTGCATAGTGTAAAATAATATTTCTTAATGTTTTACTTTTGGTGTGATTAATATTATCTAATTATAATTTATAAAATATTAGAGCATGTTTGATTGAGTTTTATCTCATTCCCATTTTTTGAATAAGTGAATAAGTTTTATTATTTCTACTTTCTCACTCCACAAAAAAGCACTATATATTCTATATTTTCAGAATTTTTGGCTTAAGCTTAAACAAGACGCACAAAAAAAAAACACACAAAGGAACGGAAAAATATATTTTACGTTTTTCTTGTTGCTTTCTTGTTCTTTATTCGTTTCTTTTGTGTTAATCTTTGGCTTACTAATTATGTTTTGTGGCTTCATGTTTATTTCTAACTAATTGTAATATACATAAAAATAAGTATTATTTTGCAAAATTCAGACAATTTTCGCTATCATGTTGCAATGGTTTTGATTGTGGGTGCAACAAACATGATTTCTCATATGTTGTTCTCATACCTTTTAAATTCAGTAGACGCTGAAATGTTTAATTTTATTATATACCCGCGCGCCTTCAAGCTGTTGGTCGGTAGGTCAAACCAATGATATACACGTTATAAAAATGGCTGAGTGTGTATGTTTATCACCGAATATAGATTTATAGCAAGACACAAAGTTATCAAAGGCGACTTTTTTCTTTTGTGTTGATGACTATTTTATTTTATTTTTTATTTATAAAAACTGCGCGATGTTCAAGCGTCTTTCAAATAATTTTTTTTCATTTTATACACAGTTTGAGGGTCATTTAAAATAATCACAAAAATCCCAATGGTTTTTTGGAAGTCGTTGATCTATTTATACCATATCCTTCAAGGAGTACTTGGCTTAAGTCTAGTAAGTAAAATAATTAATAAAAATTTTGTTTTACGTGAAAGATATACAGTGGGGAGCACAAATGAGTACATGTTTCAACTTCTTGCATTTCTAGGCACATAAATCAGCAATAACAAGGCAAATAAAAAAATTTCTGTCATTTATTTCTTTATCAGTTCTAAATACAACGGTATTTAACACAGAACCAAAAGAAATGTATTCAAAGAGAAAAAAAAAACAAAAACTACACGAATGTACTCATTTTACACTTTTTGAGCACGGAAAAAATGGAGGAAAATTTTTATATTTTGTCCATAAGCCCTTATTTTGTAAAACAGTTTTCATACGATTTGACATACTTTTAACCAAGGCTGTTAATCGCTCTCTTTTTGTGAGCGCGCTCACTTTTTTCAAAAATTGAGCGCGCTCACATTCTGAAAGTAAACTTTTGATAGCAAACAGTGTTGTGAGTATTGATGATTTATCGTAATTTTGACTATTCTTGCCACTAATTATGACGTGACGATTTTTCATTTTCATGCCAAAAATTACGATTTTCAGCAAAACTAACGTTGCAGCATGCTCAACAAAAATTTTGAGATGCAGTTATTATGTAAAAATAATAAATAAAAAGGTAAAAGTTTTGTAAACAAACAGAGACTGAAAATTTTTGTTTTCATTACCTCTATTAAAGTATTATATTTTATTTGGCTTAAAAAGAATTTCATCAAAAGTGAGCGCGCTCAGAAAGTGAGCTGCTCAGAATGTGAGCGCGCTCAATTTTTGTATAAAAGTGAGCGCGCTCAAAAAGTGAGCCATTTTAAATATTTTTTTAAATATTCAAATTTTCTTTGAATGTTCAAAGAATTAAATTAAGCATTTTCATTGATAATATTATCAAATTTACTATATATTTTAGGAATTGCAGCATAAGCTTCAAATATCAATTAATATTAGGCATTTATATTTAATATTTATATTTAATACTAGCTGAACCCGGTATGCTTCGCTAACCCCCTCGTTATAAAATAAAATTAAAAGTTTTTATATATTTACAAAAATTTATTTATTTAATTTTAATTTAATTATTGCAATGCTTCTCCCCTTTTTTTGTTGTAAACCAATGAGAATTCAGCACTGAACCGCATGTAATTTGCTTCATTCTCCCCCTTTTTATTTTTCGACCAATCAAAAAGCAGCAATTACACAATCAGCTGTTTCGCAGTCAGTTGTGGGAGAATGAGAATGGGGTTACCCCTCTCTCTATTTTAATTAACACGTATTATTAAATCAGCTGTTTTGAAGACAGTGGTGGAAGAAAGAGAATGGGGCTACCCCACTATTTTAATTAATATGTATTTTAAATTTGTGGTAAAGCCGTTAATAAACGTAGTAAAAAAGTAGGTGCAGAAGTGTGCATGGTCGAAAAATACAATATTATCATGTAATAAGTATTCCTGAGTCAAAGCTGAACGCTGTGAAAATTTAAGATCGGTTATCAGGTCCAGCCTCCAATATATCGCAAACAAAGGGGCGTGCTCCGCCCACTTTTCTTTTGGTACGTATTTCTATTCATGCCAATACCATATATAGCAAATACTGCCGCCGTTGGTCAAAAAATGTCCAAGATATGACGATTTTAAATTTTGGGTTATATGGGCGAGGCCACGCCCCTTTGTCCACTCACAACTTTATATAGTCAAGAATTTATTATTTCGTAAGAATATCCTATTGTGAAAATTTAATGACGATCGGTCCAGTAGTTAAGACTATATTACGATTTTTAATTTTTTTAAAAAGGGGCGTGGTACCACCCACTTTTCTCCTGGTACGTATTCCCAATTATGCCAATACCATATGTACCAAATATCATCGACGTAGGTTAAAAAATGTCCAAAATATGGCGATTTAAATTTTTGTGTAACATGGGCGGTGCCACGCCCCGTTGTTCAATAAAAACTTCGTATAGCCTATTATTCCTTCCAGAGTCATAGTAACATGCTGTGAAAGTTTCAGGAAGATCGGTCAAAGGGTTTGCCCTCCTATAAAGCACCAACAAACAAACAGACAGACCGACATTCATTTTTATATGTATAGATTGAAAGCAGATTAATTATAATTAAAGTAAAATGGGGCGAAAAAGGGGGATTTGGTTATAAAAAAATCGATGTCTACCTTAACTGTAGATAAAAAGTATATAAAACTTTAGGTAAATACATATTACAAAAAAGTATTTTGTATAGCAAACATTGTTAGTGGTATAAGTAAGTATCTAAATTTTAAAAAAGGGGACGGTGAAGTGGGCGTGGTTCATAGTAATATGGCGACGTTAACAGTATTAAGAGCAATATACTACCAAATAAAAAATAATCCGTTGGAAGGAACAAATTTGTACAGAAAACAAAAAGTTTAAAACTTAAGTTTGGCGTGAAAAGGGGCGTGAAAGGGGGCTTGGCGTAAGAAATGTTTATTTCTACCTCGCCTGGAGTATAATGTGTATACAATTTGAAGTAAATCTGTTAAAAACTATATGGGAGCAATTACATAATTTTTAAAAAGTGGGCGTAAAAGTGGGCGTGTTCGAAAAAAGTACCCTATTAATCATGCCAGAGTCCCAGTTAAATGCTGTGAAAATTTCAGGAAGATCGGTCCAGAGGTTTGGTCTCCTATAAGGTACAAACAAACAAATAAACAAACACACATTCCATTTTATATATATAGATGTAAATTTCTTAAAACAAAAATAGAATTCAATCTTCTTATTTAAATTTGAGTAGACTAGTCTGGTCTTATGAGAGTAAAGATGTAGGTCTAAAAGTTTCTAATGTTAATAGTGATCTTGAGATATGTGTTGTGGATGGTTTATTCGATTTAAATTTATCACAAATAAATTGGTGTAAAAATAAGCTTAATAGTATCTTAGATCTTGGATAAATTGATAAAAATATTCATTTTAAAATCAATGTCCATGCATTCCCTACCTCTTCTTCTGACATGCATCACATTCCGCTGTCTATTGATTTAGAATTCTATAATTTTCGTTTCAGTAAAAATACAAATATTAATAATGCCCTTATTATGAGTTGCTTCGACGTTCGATCTTCGCTGGTTATCGAACAACGAGTATCGAAAGTTAAATTCTTATTATGAGCAGTGCAACCCTATCGAAATGTTCGTTGCTCATTGAAATTTCAGTCGAATAGGATTTTGCTTTCGATGAGATGCGTGCTTAGCAATAATTGTTAAAAATTTAAGTATTTTGTGATTGTGTTTTCCTTTTTAAAGATTAAAAACTAATATCGAACTGTTTTTGTAATTTTTATGCAGGTCTTAGGTGGTGAGCAACAAATCACAGTTAGAAAAAACTGGTCTTATTGATGGAGGCAAACTTTGATTGCAAAGGATATTTGTTCCAAAGTTCAGGCGACAAAGACATGGGAAGAACTCACGCTAGAATTAAATTGCTTAGGACCACCAGTTAGAACAGCAAAGTGGCTTAAGATAAGCTAAAGAAAGCGTTGCTCATCCCTTTTCTACTTCTAGCCAGTTCCGTCAAGCTTTCATCCTCTTCTGACGAAGCGTCGAATCTTATGGAAATTATTTTCGTCTTAGTTATAACTTTTTTGTCTTATTTTTTGCAATGAACTTTCAAACCAATCGTATTTAGTTGAAATAAAACAACAATCACCTGATAGAAATATACTACAGTGAACAAACAAAATTAACGAAATTCACAATAGCGCAACTCTTTGTCGAAAGCACGTTATAATACCAAATGCACATTCGTTCGATCAGGCCATTCGACTACAGTCGAAGATCGAACGCAGCTCATAATAAGGGCCTAAGTGTTTTAATTTTGGCTCAAAAAATTGTAACTTCGATCATCTTAATCATTTGATTGCAGCTTTTGATTGGGAAAGCGAGCTCGAAACCCTTTCAGTCGATGCTTCTTTTAACTTTTTTAAAACGAAAATTTCAATTTTGTGTAACAGCTGTATTCCTCGTTGCGGATCAAGATATATATATTGCCATGGCATACGCCAGGTCTGAACATATTAAAAAAACCTGAGAAATAAGTTCTATAAAAAGTTTGCCATGCCAAATGATACAATTCATTTTAACAAATATCAACATTATATGAGGGAGTTTAATTTTCTCGATAAATATCTTTATAATCAATATATAATTAAATTAGAATTTAGGCTGTGTGCGAATTGATCTAAATGCGACCTAAACTAAATTGTGTCGATAAGGCAGTGCTTCCTCATTTAGGAAGTATTTAGGTAGCTTGGGAATTACCTAAATTATTTAGGAAGCGCTGCCTTATCGACACAATTTAGTTTAGGTCGCATTTAGATCAATTCGCACACAGCCTTAATATCAAATCAAATCCAAAAGCTTTCTGCACTTATATAAATTCAAAATAGAAAACATCAAATATTCCATCGTCGATGTTTTTTTAAAATAGTAAATCAAATAATGCTGATGAAACAGCAAATTTATTTGCAGAATTTTTTAAATCAAACTTTTTACCGACTTGTGGCAACCCAATAGATGTAAATGATGATGGTATCTCGTCCATGGTTTCTGTTTCTTTAAATCTGTCTGAGCAAGATATTGTTGGGGGTTTATTGAAATTGAAGGCGTCAACAAAATCTGACGTTGATGGTTTTTCTGCTACACTTTTACTTAAGTGTTGTATTTCTTTAACAAAATTGCCCAGGCAATTTTATTTCTGACTGTATTCTTAAAGTATTCTTACAGACAAGCTATTTTTGCGGTCAAAAGTTTTATATCACCTCTTCAACATGGTTTCTTTCCTTGTAGGTCAACACTTACTAACCTTACAATATTTTTTGAATATTGTATTTCAGCTTTTTGAGATGAGTTACAGGTTGATACAATTTACACTGATTTTTCGAAAGCTTTCGACAAAGTTTCGCATTCTATTTTACTGATGAAATTAGCCAGGCTAGGTTTTCATTCTAGTGTTTTAAAATGGGTTCACTCTCATTTAAGCAATAGGACTTGCTTCATCACTGTTGAAGGTGCTAAGACTTTGCCTTTCATTGCATCGTCGGGGATTCCTCAAGGTAGTATCCTTGGCCCATTGTTGTTTACTTTGTTCATAAACGACATTACCATTGTTGTTAATAATTGAAAGTGCCTTCTTTTTGCGGACGATTTGAAATTGTTCCTTAAAATACAGAATAATACAGATGCACTTAAACTCCAATAAGACTTAAACACGGTTAATGACTGGTGCTTAAAAAAAAAACTATTCCTGAATATAAATAAATGTGCTACTGCCACTTTTGCCGAACTTAACTATCCCCAACATTTACATATTCGTTAGCAAATGGGTAAATAAAAGGGTAAAAAAGGGTAAATGAGGTGAAAGACCTTGGTGTAATATTCGACTCAAAATTTAATTTTGTGAATCACCTCAACCACATCATACCCAAAGCATACTCTCTTCTCGCTTTTATCCGTCGAAATAGCTCAAACTTTACTGACCCTCATACCTTAAAAAATCCTCTATACCTCCTTCGTCCGTTTGAAACTGGAATATGCGTCCTTGATTTGGAACCCTTTCTATGCATGTCACACTTTACGCCTAGGACGAGTTCAGAAGTCTTTTTTACAGTTTGCGTTACGAAATTTTAATTTTAACCTTCCAAATCCGTCATATAATGCTCGTTGTGATCTTTTAAAATTAAAAATTCTTGAAATTAGAATAAAAATTGTATCTATGTTACTTATATATGATATCCATTAATAGAAAAATGGATTGTTCATCTTTATTAGCATTAATACTCCATTTGGAGCAATAAAGAAAAGTTTTTAATTCATTCAAGAGCGCAATGTACGATTCCTCCTTTGTTGATACATTTGGAGCTGATAAAATGTTAGAAAAAATCATATATTTATTTAAATCATTTCAATTTTCTGTCCTGGTAGACCATTCTGTGGAAATGCCCATAGGGAAAAATATATTATTTGTATTGCTGCATTATTACTCACTAAATAACTTAAAAAGATTACTCCATATTTATCCTCCTTTATTGATAACTTTGGAGTAAAAAGCAAATTGCTCTCTTTTATTGCTCATTTGGGAGGGCAGGAAGAATACTCCTACATTGCTCGCAAAAGAGTAACATTGGAGTTCTCCATATCCTCTCGTTTAGGATGTAAAAGATGATGAATGATACGCAATGCAAAAATGGAGTACAAAATACAAAGGCTTCGTAGCAATGGAGCGTACTCCACATTACTCGCAAAGGAGCGCTCCACGATTAATCTTTGGATGATACTTTTTCCACTGGGTTATTACTAAAAAAAGTATGAATAATACACAAAGTGGACTAAGTTGCAAACATGGGAAAAAATAAAAAAAACAAGACAAAATAAAAACCAGGACGCAGGACTTGGCTCGAAAAACAGGACTGTCCTGCGAAATACAGGACGGATGGGAGCGTTAGTTATGACAAATTAAGTTTAGCAAACATGCTAACCATTAGTTCTTGTATTATTGGAACTTGTCGATGCGAGGATGCTGGTTCTTATTCGTATAAAGAACATATGTCCGTGTGATCCGCCTGTGTTTCACACGTCGCAAATGGGGGGCTTATAGGTTGGAACAGTATGTCTTATTTCCATTATTGGAATCGGCTCGTAGACAAGAGAGTTTTAGGGGATAAAATCAAAATTTTTTTGTGTTGGAAATGCTAGACACAGGCACTTTTCAATAGCTATTACTTTTTGGTCCAAATTTTGGTTTTTGTAATTTTTTTCACAAAACAGCTAAAGACGAACCAGTATAGCACCCCCGTTATGTGGTTTTTTTAATTTAACATTTTTTATTTTTAGGGATTGAGTAAGCAACGGAATCGGAAAAATTGCTCAAAAAAAAACAGGACTGTCCTGCGAAATGCAGGATGGATGAGAGCGTTAGTTATGACAAATTAAGTTTAGCAAACATTCTAACCATTAGTTCTTGGATTATTGAAACTTGTCGATGCGATGATGCTGGTTCTTATTCGTATAAAGAACATATCGCTCATTTGCACGAATAACGGCATAACTCAAAAAAAGTCCTTTTGCATAAAACGCATTTAAAGATTTCAATTAACTCACACCTTATATGAAGAGAGGCATTTTCTCTTCTCAAGCGGAGAACATTCAAAATAATAACATGAATTGTTTACACAATATGTAGCATGATATAAAGAATAATTCTACATCATTAACCTCAAAAATCTTGTTTTTTGAGTTATGACGCCATTCGAGCAAATGAGCGATATGTCCGTGTGATCCGCCTGTGTTTCACACGTCGCGAAAGGGGGGTTTTTTAGACTGGAACATTATCTCTTTTATTGCCATTATTGGAACCAGGAAAATTTTTTGTGTTTGGAATGCCAGACACAGGTACTTTAAGGATTTTTGAAAAAAAGTCAAGTTTCAATGGCTATAACGTCTTGATCTGAATTTTGGTTTTTGTAATTTTTTTTTACAAAACAGCTAAAGACTATGCTATACCACCCTGTTATGTCGTTTTTTTAAAATTTTGCATTTTTGTATTTTTGGGGATTTTTTATGGGGATTGAGTAAGCAACGGAATCACACAATTTTTTGTATTTGCATTAAGCGGTATGAACAGTGTAAAAATTTTAGGAAATACAATTTTTTTTTCATAAATTATTAGTTTACTCCCCAAAGAATATGTAACTCAAGTTTCAAGTGAAAACTTTTTTAAATGCTTTCAATAAGCTTTTACGAAAACTAATGTTGTAAGTGCAATTAATGTTGTGAAACATGCGGGAAGGAGTTAGGTATGTGAAAAGTGTCACTAACAATCTTTTGGTAAATGAGTTGTTTTTTTGGACTATGATGTTTTGTAAATTTTTAGATATGATGATGAAAATTTGCCTTTTCAAAGCTATTTAAATAATATCATCCCCTGAAAAACCGGGGATAATGTTAATGTTTAGCAATTTCAATGGGCAATACATTTGCATCAATTTTGCTGAAGGTCTTAAATCTTTAAAAATTTAATTTCACTTCGTTTATTAGTTAAAGAGATTTAACTAGGGACCTATACTATTCAGCTAAGCCAGAAAAAACCCATTAGAGACTATGTTATATAGACCAACGACTTCCAAAAACTAATTGGAATTGTCTAGGTTATTTTTTAAATAACTTGATGTTAACAAACTCCATCCTTAACAAAGCTATATTATCAATATCCATGCCATGCTATGCCTCTTTTTGGGAACAGCGTGAATGTTTCAATTTTAATTTTAACAAAACTAAAATTATAAAAAATAGTCAAAAAATTAAGTATTAATATCCGATAAATATATAGTACTTACCCAAGCTAATTTTCTATTTACTTCTAATTCTCATTTTAAGTTATTTCTGTATTTTTTGGTGTGTATGTTGAAAATGGAAAATAGCGCAACTTTATGTCAAGCATACTCAAAAAAAAACATAATTGTTGTTTTTGTTATTTATAGGCATTGGCCAGCAGATCGTTATTTTTTATTTGTACTGCTCAAACAACACGCACAAATGTCTCTACCATTCCTCCTTACCCACAGTCATGGTCAGAGCATGCAGCCTGGCGCTTGGGTTGGTGGCTTAGTTTTGCACTTTGTTGTTTCTTAATCTAAATAAAAGTGCAGTGAGTGGCAACACTGTCTCAAAACCACCCCCTGTCCTGCTCTTTTCCGCTGGAGGTTAAATATTTAGGCTTTAAAAAATCGATCTGTTCTGTAGTTTGTATTGTTGTTTTTTTTATAACAAACTCACCAAAGTGGAATAAATGAAATTAAGAAAAATTCGATACAGAACTAAAGGTAGCAAGCCTGGTGAGGTTGTTATGTGTAGCATAGGAATGTGGAAATGACACACGACACACTTCTGTTGTTGCTATTGCTGTTTTTGTTTTATTTTATTTTGTGTTATGTGTTAAAAACGCAATAAATACAACTCATTCATTCACTCTCTGACACATTTAAATATATGTATACACTCTCTGTCAGCAGAATAGGTTCACTTTTTTAATTTTTTATTTTTTTTATCTACCGGGCTATTACCCTTACAGATTATATTACTTAATACTAAATAGAAAAAGAGATAAAAAATACATAATTGCAAATATTTAACTAAAGATTGAGCAGTTTAAATTTTTAAAAAAATTAATTCATAGAATTTAGAATCAGAATATCTGTTTCTTGAATATTTATCTGTCTACAGTTAAATCAATCTGATTAGCAATTGAGTTGCATTGTGATAGATACCTAGTAATCGGTTCATTAAGGCCGTAGTTTGTCCTGTGATGATTAATGTGGAATAATTGATTTCCTCTGAGTAGGGCATCCAATTTCGGGACGCTTCGGCAATCCCGGGATTTCGGGGTTTGAAAAACACAATCCGGGATCCCGGGACTAGTCCCGTGTTTGACAAGCCTTAGAAAACGAATTTTTTGGACGACGTAATATGAAGTTTCAAAGTAGTTATGTCTTTTTTTACAACACAAAACATTGCAAAAGATTTTAAAATACTAAAAAGCACAGTTTCGACTAAATGTTTAGATAGTATTTATTGTTTATTTCTGAAAAACAAGGATCAATTCTTTAAAAAAAAAAATTAATGAAATGAGATCATTCAGAAGGTTCATAAAATTATTGAAAAAATAAAATATTTTATTAATTTTAGTATTTCTAAGTCGAAATTTTGTGGCTGCCGTAGCCTAGTGGGTAGAGTGCGTGGCCCCTAATCTAAAGAACCGCCGTAGCCCGGGTTCAATTCCAGCTCAGACAGAAAGTTTTTTCAATTGAATTAATTTTTCTGTTCGGTCGTCCCTCTCTGCAGGCAATGGCAAACCTCAGAGAGTAAAAATAACCATGTAAAGCTTCTTGAGAACATAAGCCGTTCGGAGTCGGCATAAAACATGTAGGTCCAGTTCTCGGTCATTTGTGATCAAACATTTAATAACATGCACAACACAATTGATCAATAGAAGCTAGGTTAAAGTCCTTCCAAGAGCTGAAAATGGCCAGTTTATTTTTTATTTAAGTAGAAATTTTGTGATATTTTGTACAGCTTGTTTATAGAATTTTTTTTTAATTTTTTAAGGTCACATTTTAGTTTTTCTAAGTTAGTATTTTTTAATACTTTTAGAGTTAGTTTAAGAAAGGTTTATATATTAACCCGAATCAGCCCAGTGTTACCATATGGTCACACACACAACAAGCCTAGCAAATTCCTAGGACCTACGTACATGCCATATTAAATATTTCCGAAAAATTAAAAAAAAAAGTTCTGGGTTGATTCGGGTTAATACTTTTCACGTTATATTTTGTACAGCTTTTTAATATTTTTATTTTAGGCCAAATAAGGCCAAAGCCTTAATAAGCCCCGATTTCTAATACGCACATTTATTGCATTCCCTGCAAAATGATTTTTTGCACGTTTAAACATGTTCATATCTGCATCACTATGAAATTACTTCGATTGAGCATCTGTGAAGCGAGTGACAGTCGAACGAAGTCAGCGGTAGCGTCAACAACGTGGTTGATGTAATATTGTGCTCGCAGTCAAAGTCCGTTATTCTACGAATTAACTATTGCCTATGTCCAGCTTTGAATTAAAAATCAAGAGAGGTATTTTAACTAAAACAAAAAGGTTAATTGATCAAATCTAACTGTGGTGTATTCCGAGAAAAACTTGATTAATGAAATGATATTGAGAGCGCCTAAAAAGGCCCAAAAAATTTTTTCTTTCCGGCTTTCTTTTTCCGATCTCATGTCCACACCTAAATCTACCTGGCAGAAAAAAACTACGAAAAAGAAAGCCCTCAATTATAAAGGTCAGCAAATTACCAAAATTTTCTTTAAAAAGCCAGAGCAACTTTATTTTAATTTTCAAAATGAACTTTTGACAATAAAAGTATTTTTTCGAAAAAGTTTTTATAAAAAAAAGCTATGAATAGCATTTATGTTTAGTATAAATATAAACCAACATTTGTAATAACAATATGTGTTCTTATATTATTATTTTCTGACTGTTTTGTTATGTTTCTAAAACCGTTATATATTGGGCCTTATTTAAACATGGTGGTTCTAATACGGCAAAAATTAGACCTTTTTAAAACCTTCTGAGCTGGATATATTTTTTACTTTTTCATGCTTTATTTTTATGTTTTTGAAAAAAGAATTGAGTAAACAAAAATACAAAATTGCAAAAATAAGTTTAAAAAAACCCGTTTCTCTTCTGTCTGGTAAAAACCGTTAGGTTGGCCTTATTTGGGTAACTTACCTTATTATTAAAATTAAATTTCAGTATTTCTAAGGAAGTTATGATGTTTCAAACATTGTGTTATTTTGTACAGCTACACATGTGGACAGTAAAATAGGTGTAAAAAAAAATTCCCAATATAACCATGAAATTTAAATATTAAAATGCCTACAAGAAGAATTACTTATTTTTTTATCTGGCAGCACTGTTTTCATGCGAAAATAGGAGTTCCCGTTAGTTTAAATGCTAACTGACGAAAAATACGATGAATTTCTTTGTTTAGCTAGCAATTTTGTGTGGACAATAAAATAGGTGCATTGCGTTTAATATCACAAAAAAGCATTTTCGAACGTAATTTAATATTAAAAAATAAACTTCAAGGTAATTTTATGTTATTTTGAATAAAATAATTTTAGTTTAAGACAATTTGTTTATCAAAAAAACGTAATAGATGGGTCGTGGACATCACTGTAGCGCAGAAGAGAGAAGACTTGTGCAGGAGCTTCGCAAACAAGGGCACACTTACAAATTTATTGCCAAATCATTAGGAAGATCTGAAAACTTTGTGACAAATGCTCTAAAGCCTAAAAAAATGGCTGAGGGGCGTGGAGCATCGAAGAAAACTTCTTCAGTTGCGGATAACCGCATTGTAACTTTGGCTAAACGTGATCCTTTTATGTCGTCTAAGGCAATTGCAGCCGAAATAGGTAATATTGTCACATCCCGAACAGTACGTCGCAGATTGGTGAGTGCAAAATTACCCGGAAGGATAGCTCGAAAAGTTCCTTTGCTAAGAACGGCAAATTTAAAGAAGAGGAAAAATTTTGCTTTGGCACATAAATCCTGGAGCGGTCTTGAAGGCGTAAAGAAGTGGCGAAACATTCTTTGGAGTGATGAAACCAAAATAAATTTGTTCGGTAATGATGCTGAGAGAAATGTTCGACGACCCAAAGGCAAAGAATTCCATGTTAGATTTACAAAAAAAACAGTGAAGCATGGAGGTGGCAACATAATGGTGTGGGGCTGCTTCTCGTGGCAAGGGGTAGGTCCAATACACCGGATTGAAAGCACTATGGACAGATTCGTTTACAAGGATTTATTAGAGAGCGTCATGCTACCTTACTCTGAAGAGAACATGCCTATTTTGTGGAAATTTCAGCAGGATAATGATCCGAAACATTCATCCAACTTCGTAAGAGCATGGTTCACAGAACAAAATTTGAACGTTATGGAGTGGCCAAGTCAATCCCCTGACCTAAACCCAATTGAGAACCTTTGGGGTGAGCTTAAACGACAAATTTCTAAGCAACCTTGCAAAAACAAAGCTCAATTATGGACAAATATTGAAAAAGCCTGGTATAATATCCCAGTAGAGACTTGTCGTAAGCTGATCAACTCCATGCCCAAGAGAATCGAGGCAGTACTAAAAAATAATGGTGGACATACCGGCTACTAAGTACTAATAACATTTTCTATTAAAAACTATGCACCTCGTATATAAAGTTCCTGTATTATTTTAAAATTTTTAACTTACACCTATTTTACTGTCCAACTAAAAATTGACAAGTACCTTGAAATAATGATTTATAAGTTATTTTTTTGTTGTTGATTGCATACTTAAGGTTTTTTCTTTTACAATAAACATTATTTTTTTATATTCTTAAGTCAAAAATATTATAAAATAACTAAAACTATGAAACTACCGTTCTTTTGTGTAAAAACATAGCATACACCTATTTTACTGTCCACATGTGTAGTTAAAGAAAGGTTTTCATTTCAAAATATTTTAAAATCACATTCAGGTTTTTCTTAGGCAGCATCATTGAATTTTTTTTACATGTTCTTAAAATTGAAAAAAAATTTATGGTATAATCATTTCAGTATATCTCAGTTAGAATTTTGTGATATTTTGTACCGCTTCTTTAAGGAAGTTTTGTTTTTTTTTTTAATTTTTAAGGTTACATTTCGGTATTTCTGAGATAGTATCACCTCATATTTTTTACTGCTGGTTAAAAAATATTTTTATTCTTGTATTATTAAAATCACGTTTCAGTATTTCTTAGGAAGTATCATATGTTTAACACATTGGTCCTTACCAATAGTCGTTTTAATGCCAACTCTAAATTGAGTTTGAGCTTTTCTGACATTATTTCTATAGAATTTGTTGTCAAAAAGCTTACCCTATTCTGTCAAAGTAACAATTGTTACCCAGTATTTTTAATATTTATATGTGTTTGTTGTAATTTTTGTTTTAAAACAAAATTTGAAGGTCAAAAACTAAATTTTTTTAATGCAATTGTCACTATCTGAAAAGCAGGGGACAATTTTTATCAAAATTTATTTTTGAGCTCCAAATTTTGTTTGAAATCAAAAAATTACAACAAATACATAGAAATATTAGAAATACTGGTTAGCATTTCCCGAGAAACAATTTCATATTTTGTGTCAATAAAGTATCTAATATATATCCGGTGCCCGTGTCGGTAAAAGTCCTACCTCTGCACCGAAAGAAGTGCTAGTTCTGGAACACCAAGGTCAGGCACATTGTACGAACGAAGACCGATTCGGGCACTCGTCAGTTGATTGTGTCCGAAAATAGTTGCTCGTTTTTTAACTCTTTATTGACTTTCTACGGTACTTTTTCAGGTGCCTTTCAAGGCACTTGTTGGGCATGTTTCGGGTACATTATAGTTAAGACATATCAGCTACTATATTGACAGAATATATCAATTTTTTCTCGGGTCCTCTTCGGTGAAGCTCGTTTCCATTCGGCTTAATATCAATGTGCGATTATTTTTTTTTTTCATAAACTTCGCAGTTTTTCGTAGCTACTCGTATCTTTTAAAAATAAAATTGAGTCCGAAACTCTGGACTTTTGTGCCTGAGTAGTTTGGTACGGACACAAATTGTCTCTCGGGTTTGTTACTTTGCCAGAAAAGGGCTGTTAGTTAGAGTCGACATTAAAATGACTACTGGTAGGCCTATCGTATTATTTTTTTAGAAATGTTTTATTTTATAATTTTTTAAAAACACATAAATTTTTTTCTTAGGTAGTATCATTTAATTTTTTGTAGAATATTTTAGAATTTTTTTTTGTAGAGGCAATCCCGGGATCCCGAAAATCTCTGTATTTAAGGCCTTGCAATCCTGGGACTGTCGGGACTAATAAAAGTCCGGGATACCGGAATTCCGGGATTGGATGCCCTACCTCTGAGAGAACGAGCTGAAATATGAAAGCGAATTAGGGCCAACAGTTCTGGAGTTTTAATTCTGTCATCAATAATGTCTTTAATGAACAGAATATTTGCCATTACTCGCCTTTAGGCCAGACTATGTATTGGGGGTTGGAATTAATTTTAAAGGTTTTTTTTCGGTTTTTGAGTATTTATTTAGAAACAACGGAACAATGTGTATTATTCAAAGTATTGTCCATCGTTAGCTACAACATTTTCCCATCTTTCTGGCAGCATATGGATTCCGCGCCGGAAGAACGATTCGTCTTTTGAGGCAATCCACGAATCGACCCATTTTTTGGTATCCTCGTAAGAAGTGAAGCGCTGCTCAGCCAAGCCATGCGTCATCGATCTGAATAGGTGGTAGTCGGAAGGGGCTATGTCTGGGCTATAAGGCGGGTGGGGTAGCACATCCCAATTCAGCGCCTCCAACGTTTCCTTGACGGTTCTTGCAACATGTGGCCGTGCGTTGTCATGTTGAAAAACCACTTTGTCGTGTCTTTTGGCATATT